>CM035414.1:46862615-47237615 GCA_020310875.1 Ceratopteris richardii | reverse complement strand
TATTGGGGGGGGGGAGCTGTTGGTGCAAGTCAACCATCAATTGATGTCTTGGATAAAGACATAAAGTCAAAAGATGAAGGAAAGATCAACAAATGAAGTTTGAAGATAGTGCATATTCAGGAAATGAAGACTTGTATACATATGTACATTAAACTTGTAGTTAGCTCACTTATACCTTTATTATGTTCATGAGCTTGTATATATATGCCTATATATACAAGTAGAAAGTCGGGGCAATTATGAGAGAGCACGAGTTTTAAGATTCATTAGACACTTTAGAAGTGAAGAAGATCTCTCTCATCATTCAGATGTAAAAATTTCTGAGTAGAAGAAAAATTGCACCCTACCTTTTGCTGAGTTCTCCTTCTGTGTTTAATCTTTTGTGAAATGCTTTTGTACAACTCTAAGCCTTTGTACAAGTTTTGAGATCCTATTTGTGATCAGGCTAAGAAAATTGAGAGTAGTAACATTTACATGTGTAAATGTGAAGAAGTGAAGTTTGCAACAGGTGCAAATTCGATGCTAATGTTTTGGTCAATTCTCATCCTCCTTCTAGAGTTTAAAATTTTGAGCAAGTAAGCACTCATTCTTTAAGTTAGAAGGTAAGCTACCTATGGTTAAAAGCATTTGAATAAACGGGTTGTAGTTTGAGAGAACTATGCATTAAAAGTTACAGGTGTCAAAGTCGACTATAGAGAAGTACACTTTTAGACATAGGTGGATTGTTTGGATCATTTCTCAAGATGTGCTGAGTCCTTTGAGATGGTTTAACTTGGACAAGGTGCATAATCTTTAGCAACACCTTATACAAAATTTCATCAGAAACTTTACACATTTGATCAGTCAATTAATGAGTTAAGTGCAACAAACTTTTCTAAGTAGTGACTCTCTTCACGGTTAGTGCAAATTTTGATAGTTTGGTATTGATCTTCCAAAATTGATCAAGGTTTTGAGTTATTCTTGATATAGAAGTGTTCTAACATCAAGGATAGCTTGTTCTTTTGGAGATTAACACTCTCCATCATCTATCTATCTATCTATCTATCTATCTATCTATCTATCTATCTATCCATCCATCCATCCATCCATCCATCCATCCATCTATCTATCTATCTCTCTGTCTGTCTGTCTGTGTGTCTGTCTATCTGTCTGTCTATCTATCTATCTATCTATCTATCTATCTATCTATCTATCTATCTATCTATCTATCTATCTATCTATCTATCTATCTATCTATCTATCTATCTATCTATCTATCTATCTATCTATCTATCTATCTATCTATCTATCTATCTATCTATCTATCTATCTATCTATCTATCTATCTATCTATCTATCTATCTATCTATCTATCTATCTATCTATCTATCTATCTATCTATCTATCTATCTATCTATCTATCTATCTATCTATCTATCTATCTATCTATCTATCTATCTATCTTTCTATCTACCTATCTATTGTTGGTGCATTTCAAGCCTTCACACTTGGCTTGGAACCTTGGAAGATTAGCTTGGACAAAGTTCATGAAGGCTTCACTTGAAGGAAATGGCATAGGAACCCATACCTATGATTTATTACTTTTACTTTCATTGTAAAAGTCTTAGTGACTTGGCATCTACTTGAAATCAGTTACCTACTTGATTAGTCGTGGAAATTGAATGATGTAAATGGAGAGAATATCTCCATATTTTTAGAAGAGAGATTCTAGGGAGCTTAGATTTGAATTTCAAATTCAAATGATCACTCAACTCATATAAAAATGGAGAGAAAAAACTCGCGGTTAGTTCTGTCACTTCAGCTCACTCCCCGAGGCATTCTACTGTTGTAACTTTGTGTGTGTTAGTGCTACTCCATAGCCTACACCACAATACCTCATTTAGCTATGCTTGTCATGCTAATGAGATTGTACAAACACATTAATCAATAGAAGTATACACATTCACTATCTCTGTTGTCTCTGAGTCTTCTACTCCAAGTCAGTCAACTTCAAAGGAGCATATCTCAGGATCTACTGAACCAAATCAAGTGATTCAAAGCACATTGGATTCAGCTCAAAGTATTCTACACACCTACAAAGTTTGAAGTCAATTGATTCAGCCATTACAGAGAAAGCGCCATCGAACTGGTCTCTGGTATTTGTCTGCAGAATTCCTAAAAAGTCAGGGGTACATATATTTTTGCTAAACATCTTTCTCTGAGTATAGTCCATCATTTTATCTCATTCCACTTGCAAATGGTAGCTTGTTAAGCTAATTTAATATGTCCAGAAGAAATTAGATCAATTGTAAGTGTGCTGGTCATACTGAGTGAAAAACTGAGCAGGTATCAAGACCAAAATAGAAAGTTTTCAAGTCTAGTGAAGTACAAACTTATCTGTTTTGATCTAATCATTACTCAAACCTTTTCCAAAGTACATATAGCATATTTTGGTATCATTTGGAAGCTCAAGGAGTCTACTAAGCATATCTGGAATCAAAGGAGGGCTGGTGTGAAGCAGGTATAGCAGCACCAACTCAATCTTGAGTGCATCCAACCATCACTCCCAACAGTGGTATCAGAGCAAATAAGGTAAACATGGGAGATGGTTTTCCTTTATTCATTGAAAAATTGGACAGGAACAATTACCAAGCATGGTCTCTAAGGATGAAGACCTATCTACAAGGAAGGAGCTTATTTGGATACATATCAGGAGATGAGGAATTGCCCTCATTCAAAGCTAGAGGACTACCCACCAAGGATGAACAAGAGAGACTCAACCAATGGTGTGCAAAGGATGCTTTGGCAAGGTCTTACCTTCTTAACTCTATATCTGATTTCCTTTTACCTCATATAAGGAACTGTAAGACTTCCCAAGAGACTTGGGAAACCTTGTCAACATATTTCTCTTCCAACACAAGGGCCAGGAAGAATCAACTATGGATTGAATTCACAACCCTTAGGAAGCAGCCCAAGCAATCAGTCTTAGAGTATATGACAAAGATTAAAGATGTGGCAGACCAATTAGCAAGCATTGGAGAGGAGATTGAAGAGGAACAAATAGTCAGGCAAGTAACAAATGGACTCAAGGCAGATGATAAGTGGGAAAGTTTCACCACTGCAATGGACCCCTATATGGACATGCATACCCCAGATCTCACAACACTCATGGGCCAACTATTCACACATGAAGCAAAGTTTACAAAGGCAGGAGATCAATCAAAAGGTAACAACCCCTCTGCTCTCTATACTGATAAGAAAGTTAAGGATAAAGGTAAAGGGAAGAAACAGGATGAAGAAGGCTCTACCTCCCAAGCTAATTATGCAGGGAGAGGTAGATCATCTAGAGGAAGAGGCAGAGGAGGTAAGTCAGGTAGGGGGAGACCCTACAACTCATCACCATGCAACATTTGTGGATTGTCCAATCATACCACAGATGAATGCTACAAGAACTACAAGAATCAGAGAGGAAGAGGCTACTTAAGAGGTGGATACTCTCAAGGGAGAGGCAGATTCAACCAACACCAAGGCTACAATGGATACAACAATCAATACAACAACAATTACAACAACCATAATGGTAATTACCAAGGTGGATTCAGAAATAGAAGGGACTACAACAACTACACAGAGGAGCAAGATGACTCCCTATTGATCATGAATATGACCTCCAAGGCAGGTACAAATGATGATCATTTATTTTATATTGACTCAGGATGTTCTAACCATGTAGCTGGCAATGTGGCACTACTTTCTGATTTGGAAGAACCCAAGGGCAAACATCAGGTACAAACAGGTGATGATACTAAACACTCTGTTGTAAAGATTGGAAATGTGAAGACATGTGATGGTAACCAGAACCTATTGAGCAGGGTACTCTATGTACCAACCATCACCAAGAATCTAATGAGTGTTGGTCAGATTGTGGAGAAAGGTTTGCAGGTCAGATTCACTCAACATGGAGCATATGTGGAGGACCCAAGACATGGATTCAGAAGAATAGCCAAGGGAGAAAAATCAGGTAGATTGTTTACTTTTGAGCTAGAAGACACCAAGAACATTGCTTTGTATAATTACAAGGATCAAACACTTTCAGAGTTAGAAATATGGCACAAGAGGTTAGGTCACATAGGTGAAAGAACCCTAAAGCAAATGTGCAGGGATCAATGTGTGCTTGGGATACCTAATGTGTCCAAGCAACACATGATTTACAAGTGTGGAGCATGTCAGTTTGGTAAGTCTCACAGATTGCCCTATTCAAGGAAAGGTTTCATGCATGAAGACTACCTAGACTTGGTGCACACAGATGTTTGGGGACCTAGCAAGGACCCTTCCATTTCAGGTTCAAGGTATTATGTGTCCTTCATTGATGATTATAGTAGATGGACCATTTTATACTTTATGAAGCATAAAGATGAAGTGTTTAATTGTTTCAAGAGGTATCTTGCACTTGTTGAAAACCAAACAGGAAGAAGCTTGAAGAGGCTAAGGTCAGATGGTGGAGGAGAGTACTTCTCCAATGAGTTTGAAGATTTCTTGCAAGAAAGAGGCATCAAAAGGGAGATTACTACAAGGTACTCACCTGAACAAAATGGGGTAGCTGAAAGAAGGAATAGACTCATAGTAGAAATAGCTAGGTCTATGCTCAATGAAAAGAAATTACCAAATTATCTTTGGGCAGAAAGTGTATCTACTGCCACCTATCTCATCAATAGGTTGCCATCCAAATCACTTGATGGCATGACACCATATGAAGCTTGGCATGGTAAGAGACCTTCTCTGGATCATTGCAAAATCTTTGGTTGTGTAGCATATGTGCATATTCCCTCATAGGTAAGGGGAAAGCTAGACCCTAAAGCTGAAAAATGTATCTTCATTGGTTATGATTTGAACCAAAAGGGATGCAGATTCTACAACCCAACAAACAAAGGCTTCAAGGTAAGCAGAGATGTCATCTTTGATGAGAATGACTCATGGTATGAGAATGAATGCAGGAAGGTTAGTCTACCCTATGATATGGAAGAAGATTTCCCAAAGCTCACCAAGGAGGAATTAATCCAGAAAGAAGACTCAAGCTCAGATGATGATGATACAATTAACCTTGAGGAATTCAAGGCATGGAAATCCAAAGGAAAGATGAAGATGAAGAAGCTAGAGGATACACCAGAATCCTCAACTCAAGCAATGAGGAGATCTCAGAGAGAAAAGAAGAAGCCTATCAGATTTGGGTATGACACATCACTTGTAACTAAACATTCTGTATATCTTGCAAAGGATTTGTTGAATGAAGAACCAGGTACCTATGAAGAAGCAATCACCAAACCAGAATGGAAAGGAGCTATGGATCAAGAAATGGAAGCTCTCAAGGAGAGTGATACTTGGGACTTGGTACCCAAGAAGGACTCTATGAAGGTGATAGGATCCAGATGGATCTACAAGCTAAAGAGAAATTCAGATGGAACAATAAACAGGTACAAAGCTAGGTTGGTAGCCAAGGGTTTTGCACAAACCCAAGGCATTGATTATGAGGAGACATTTTCTCCTGTGGCTAAGATGCCAACTATCAGAATATTGGTGAGTGTAGCTGCATCCAAGAATTGGAACATGTACCAATTAGATGTCAAGAATGCTTTCTTGAATGGATGGATATCTGAAGAAGTCTACATGTCACAACCACCTGGCTATGAAGACCCCAAGAAGGTAAATTATGTTTGTAAATTGAAGAAGGCTCTATATGGTTTGAAGCAGGCACCTAGAGCATGGAATTACAGGTTGACAACCTACCTCCAAGACCAAGGATTTGTGATGAGCAAAGCTGATACTTCTCTGTTCATAAAGAGAAGTAGTACAGAGGTAATCTACTTGTGTGTTTATGTTGATGACATCATCATTACAGGCAATGATGTCAATGGGATTAGACATATCAAAGGACAGATGATGGAAGAGTTCAAGATTAATGATCTTGGATTATTGAAGTACTTCTTAGGTCTTGAGTTAGTCTACACCAACTCAGGTATATATATCACTCAAAAGAAGTATGTACAGGATATGGTCAAGAAGTTTGGCTTGCAGGATGCTAAAATCTCAACTACTCCAATGGAGGTCAATCTAAAGCTAAGTGCTCATGAAGGAGAAGAAGTCCAAAACATCAGAGGATATCAAAGTATGGTAGGTAGTTTGAACTATGCTACCTTGACAAGAATTGACATAGCATATGGAGTTAGTGTGCTTAGTCAATTCATGCACAAACCAAGGGTACCTCACCTAGAGGCAGCAAAGAAAATCTTAAAGTATTTGAAGGGAACTCAGAACCATGGTTTGTACTTTCCTTATACATCAGATATTGACATTAAAGTATATTCAGATGCAGATTGGGCAGGATGCAAGGATGACAGGAGAAGCACATCAGGATACATATGTTTTGCAGGAGATAAACCTATTTCTTGGTCAGCCAAGAAGCAACCTACAGTGGCCTTGTCATCCACTGAAGCAGAGTATAGAGGGCTTGCCAATGCCACTCAAGAAGCTATCTGGTTGAAGCTTCTATATACAGAGTTAGGCCTATATACAAGGCCACCTATTATCTTTGGAGATAACACAAGCTCTCTTCACCTTGCAGCTAATCCAATATATCATGCTAGGACAAAACACATAGAGGTTCATTACCACTATGTGAGAGAAAAATTGCTAAGCAAAGACATTCAATTGACTTATGTGTCTACTAATATGCAATGTGCAGATTTACTCACTAAAGCATTGGATGGAAACAAGCTATGCAGATTCAAATCCATGATTGGATTGCAGGATGTGATTGAAGACTAAAGATGAAGACTTAAGCCCAAGTGTTTGGCTTGAGGGGGAGCTGTTGGTGCATTTCAAGCCTTCACACTTGGCTTGGAACCTTGGAAGATTAGCTTGGACAAAGTTCATCAAGGCTTCACTTGAAGGAAATGGCATAGGAACCCATACCTATGATTTATTACTTTTACTTTCATTGTAAAAGTCTTAGTGACTTGGCATCTACTTGAAATCAGTTACCTACTTGATTAGTCGTGGAAATTGAAGAATGTAAATGGAGAGAATATCTCCATATTTTTAGAAGAGAGATTCTAGGGAGCTTAGATTTGAATTTCAAATTCAAATGATCACTCAACTCATATAAAAATGGAGAGAAAAAACTCGTGGTTAGTTCTGTCACTTCAGCTCACTCCCCGAGGCATTCTACTGTTGTAACTTTGTGTGTGTTAGTGCTACTCCATAGCCTACACCACAATACCTCATTTAGCTATGCTTGTCATGCTAATGAGATTGTACAAACACATTAATCAATAGAAGTATACACATTCACTATCTCTGTTGTCTCTGAGTCTTCTACTCCAAGTCAGTCAACTTCAAAGGAGCATATCTCAGGATCTACTGAACCAAATCAAGTGATTCAAAGCACATTGGATTCAGCTCAAAGTATTCTACACACCTACGAAGTTTGAAGTCAATTGATTCAGTCATTACAGAGAAATCTCCATCGAACTGGTCTCTGGTATTTGTCTGCAGAATTCCTAAAAAGTCGGGGGTACATATATTTTTGCTAAACATCTTTCTCTGAGTATAGTCCATCATTTTATCTCATTCCACTTGCAAATGGTAGCTTGTTAAGCTAATTTAATATGTCCAGAAGGAATTAGATCAATTGTAAGTGTGCTGGTCATACTGAGTGAAAAACTGAGCAGGTATCAAGACCAAAATAGAAAGTTTTCAAGTCTAGTGAAGTACAAACTTATCTGTTTTGATCTAATCATTACTCAAACCTTTTCCAAAGTACATATAGCATATTTTGGTATCATTTGGAAGCTCAAGGAGTCTACTAAGCATATCTGGAATCAAAGGAGGGCTGGTGTGAAGCAGGTATAGCAGCACCAACTCAATCTTCTGAGTGCATCCAACCATCACTCCCAACATCTATCTATCTCTATCTCTATCTCTATTTATCTCTCTCTCATTCAATTTGATCTCCCTATCTCTCACCTTATATCTCAACTTGTAAGTATCTAGGCCCTAGATCTAGAATCCTTAATCTCTAATCTCTACCCCATGCATAATTACAAAAACAAAAGGAAAAAATAAATTGGTACAATTAGATCAACCATTTTTGTCTACCATGCTTGATCATTTATGGTCGACCAATGGCGGATCGATCTACCTACAACTTATAATTTTTTCCATTTCTCTTTGTTAGTTATGATTATCTAGCCACCATTTGTGAAATATTTAACTCGAAACATTTGACTCGACCAATTGACATTGAGCATGGGTTTTGTCTCTCCCAGATGCATAATGAAGTTGCCTAGATGTGAAGCCCTAGACTCCCTTAGAATTAAAATTTAGATCTTAAAGACTTTGATTGTTCGGTGTGAACAACCATTTCTTTTTAACGTTTCCCCCTCTATTGATAGGGATAATACATGCATAAGGACACACCTAAGTTATTGGACATCAAACTATTGGAAAAAAGCTTATCTATTAGATCAAAGGACCACTAGGCCCATGCATCATACCTTTTGGTGGGGCTCACACCATCAAGAAGCAAACTTTACTAGAATCTCTAGACCGTTTCCCCACTACTTTTCAATTTATAAGTAGATTGTGTTTTGGAGTCCCCCATTACATTTCTTGCGTATTTGTAGGGTTCACCTCACATTTTGTCTCCCATTCAAGAATAGCTCACCCAAAATCTAAATAAGTCCACCCAATGTTTATAATTCATAATCCCGACATAGGAGAGTGTTTGATATCTTTTTATTGAAACCTTTCTAGAGATTTTTCTCAAGGGCTATGTATCTGCAAGGGTGGCTTTTTGAATAGCCAATTTGGAAGTAGAATTATCCTACCTATCTTGTGCAATTATTGTAGTTCTCCACATAGGTGGTGGTTCAAACCTCACTCTTCGATTGTCTTGAAGGAAAAATCATAGATCCTTTGACTTTCACTATAGGTTCCAACATGTCAGACAAGCTCTTACTTATCAGCCAAGGATGTGCCATGTAAACCACCAAGAGACTTCAATAGCAGACCCTGTTATGAAGAAACTAGTCCACAAATGGAGTAACAAGACCTTAATATACCACAACCAACTATGGCCAACGACCACACCACCACAAAACATATTTCTTATGAATTACAATGAGGAGAGAGCAACTATATCAATATCCACTATGCAATCATCTAAGAAATATGAAAGTATTTTTGAGTATGCAAATGGAGAGGGGTTCTACTATGTAGAGCCTAATATGGATTACTACTACACCTCATATGATGCATCATTCTATGATCAAAACATTTATTTAAATAGAGGATAGGAATTAGAGTACTCTAATGTAATGTAGACTACTATTAGACCTCTTGAAAGGAATTCAAGAGCTCCACCTATGAGGGGTCCCTATTAGAGGTGCGATGGAGATCACATTATAAGATATTATCCACATCCTGCATCCTACATCCTACATCCTACATGTCATGCTCTAGCATGGAAAGAGGATTTTTCCCAAATTGTAGCAAGGAGCATCTCCTTATAGATTATGCCAAAAATCCATCAAATTGTGGGAGACCACTTAGTTAAATATCATCAAGATCATATGAGCATAAGTAATAGAGTATGATACATATGTAGCAGTTCATGTTGTTGTGTGAGCAACGGCTCTATGTTAATAATTAGTAAATGAGGAAAAGGATATTAGCCCCTCACATGGGAATGATAAAGAACCCATTCATTAGTGATATAAAATACAATGGAGACAATTGAGATCCAGACCAAAAAAATTAGAACATAAATGGAAATCTAGGAAACAAAAGGTGAATAAAAAATGGAAAAATAGAATAAGTGAACTCCAAGAGAACTTACAAAGACAAAAAAAAAAAGATACACTTGGTCAATTTCTCAAAGATCAAGAACATCTAATCACATAGACGAGTCAGAACCGAGATGGATAATTGAGGAAAGTCAATAACACCAAGTAGGATCATTTCTAGAAGCTCCTATGCTTGAAGACTTACATATGATCCTAGAAACGTATAAAGAAAAATTGGTTGAAGGACCTCACCTAGAGCATCATGATAACTACTGCCCATGTGGTGACTTGGAATGGAGAAGATTGGCACTATATATGAAGATGGTGGAAGTAGCTCATGCTATGCTAGAGAGAGTGATCTATCTAATTGCCAATACAAGAAGTCTAGAACCTTGGCTCAAGGAATCCACACAAAAGATGGTACTCAAGGACCAACCTCATGATACATCAAGAGTTTAAAATAAAATTCTCCAAGAAGCAAGATATCCAAGAACAAAAGTCAAACCAGAAAACATCATATGTGACATGGATAAGACTTGGTCATATGAACTCTTAGAGAGAGCTCAATAAAATATATGGACGAAAAAGTATCAAGATAATCCACCTATCCTAGAGATATTGGTGAGCAAAGACAAATAGTTTCCACAAAATGGATCTTTCTATGGTGATGCTCAAAACTTTAGCATTCTTGATGAGACCATGAGCTTATGCATGCTTCCAAATTACATGTTAGAATATAAAGATAAGATGAAATACAAGAAGGAACCTACTTTGAGAAGATAAAGGACAATGTTGAAAAAACCTCACCCATCCATGATCAAGTAGCTTAGGAGATTGAGGGTTAGATGTACCATCATGTTGGATGAATCATTGTGAATTCAACATCATCCCTAGGAGCATGATGACACACACTTATGGGTTTCTCAAGCTACACTACAAGAAGAGAAAAGATACAATGAGAGTGAGAACGGACTACAAAGATTAACTCCAAGGCCAATTGAGGATTTTGTTTTTATGCCAAGAATATTTAATGATGAAGATTTTATGCCATATGATTGGATGCAAACCTTGTCAACATTAGATGTTTCATTTAATAAGTAGAAAATGGTAAAGTATTGCAATGCATATGGTTATCATTTGCCCATGGTGACCATATTGGAAGAGATTATGGAGTCAATTCACTCATGTGGAATCAGTCTTTGATTATAGTTCCATAATAATGGAAACTCCATTTGGGATTAAAGAGGGTTTTCTAGAGCATATATGAGCTTTTGAACCACTACAAAGAGAGCAAGGAGCTGAAGAGTGTCCATTTTTCTAGGTAAATAAGAAAAAATGAAAGCTAGATTCAACACGAGTGCACGAAACGAAAGAGGAAGATGTAACATCAATAGTATTTGAGATGCCAAAATTTTTCGAAAAGTAACATGTTGAGGATAGAAAAATAGTGATATTGATGCCTAAGTGGTAGGCTTTTCTAGGAAAAGCATATGATAACAAAGAAAAATGAAAAATATGGTAGCGACCATTGATAACCAAGAAGGGCAATGTGCTTACATAGGAAGTGGTGTATCGAATGAAAATGAGAATGACTTATTATAACTTTTGAGAGAGTATAGAGATGTCTTTACTTGAACCTATAATGATCTCAAAGGATTAGGCCTGATCATCTATTCTCATAGAATCCCTATGGTAATAGATGCTAGCTGGACAAACCAAAGGCCTTACACTTATAATGATACAACTCTACCAAGATAAATCAAGAGATCAATGGACTTCTAGTCATTGGCTTTATCTATGAGATAGAGCACACAAAATGGGTTTTTCCCATCATGTGGTCCCTATGAAGAATGGAAACATGACATTGTGCACTAATTTAAATGTTGTAACTATCAAAGATAGTTATCCACTCCCTATAATTGACCATTTGTTGGAATGAGTTTTCTTCTAGGAATTGTAAAGCTTCCTTGATGAATTTTCACAATATAATCAAGTGGCTATTGTGCCTAAGGACGCACACAAAATGGCCTTTGCCATTGAATGAGGGATTTATGCATTTAGAGTAGTGTGCATTGTTACCTTTAGTGTCCATATGAAAGGCAATGGCCACTCGACACTTCCTTGTATATGTTCTTTAATAAAACATCTAGTGGCCTGGTAAGTCACATATTGTAAGTTCGACCGCATTTGTAATACCTAAGAAGTCTGTCTTCATGCTCCCTATGTACTGTGTTTTTCTTGCATATTCTGCAGCCTTTGTGTGGAGTACTGTGTGTGGCCCTAGGAGCTCAGTTTTCTACTCCGAGGATATTGCCGTGAAGCTCTCGAGAAGGAGAGCGCACTGTAGTGCATTGCCATTGAAATACTTCACTGATATCAGAGCGTTTCGAGGCAAAAGCTTTGTTCCTTTTGTACGAGCAAAACGAGCACCCCCCTGGATTTCTCCAAGGCTTACGATTAAGGCGGCGACCAAGGCATAGACCTTGGCATACCTTGTCATCCGAGTCACCAAAGTCACCATTGGCACTGTTGGCTGCATGCAAGGGAGGACCTCAATGATCAAGGAAGATAGAGGTTTCCAATACTTCCCGCGAGGTCACCCATCCTAGTATTGTTCCCCCCGGAGCTCGCTTAACTGTGGAAATCTCTTGCCACTAAGCTACACTCTTGTGGTGTCTAAAGAAGGGGAAAGATTAAGGTTAACATTACCTTGAACATGTTTTGGTCCCTCAAAGCTTCATTCTTTGCTTTCAAGGCCTGTTTCTAAAGCATTTTTGGGGTGTCTTTTGGAGCAATTTCGAAGTACTTTCGCACATAGTTCTCTTCATACAGATCCAAGAACATCAAGAAGAGTGTTCTTTGTACTTCTCAGACAAAAAATATCAACCTTTGGGGCTGTGTTTTCAGCCACACTCGTAAAACTACAAGTTTCTAGAAAGGTTTCCAGTTTTGGTGGGAGCAGACGTTGCAAATTTATGCTAGTTTTTGGGCCTAAAACATCAGAGTTGACAGACACTTGTAGGTGTTGTTGGCTAGTTTTTGGGCTATGCATTCAACCTTTTAGTGTCATTTTACTGCATATATTGAGCACATACACACCATGTATGCTTCTATGGATACCCCTTCTGTATGTCCATGTGGGCATTGATATAGCGGTAATGTTTTTTGCATAAAGCCTTTTACATTTGAAAACGAGGGTCATGGTGAGGTTTTCTTAACTAGGAGATACCCAGATGTTGGGCTCTCTTTGGTGATGCAAGTGGAAGACTTACCTAGCCTTGCCATAGGATATGTATGATAGTTGTTCATAGGTGCTCGATAAGCCTAGTTGGCTTCTATTGGGTAATTGATTATATGCAGTGGAGTTAGTGATTCACTATGCAGGTAAACATGACAATACTTGCAGTTTTATGATACTTTGACACTAGTCATATGCTCATTTTGCAGAGGATAATCTGGCAAATTTTTTCCAGATTTTTGGTTTAGTCAACTATACAGTGGTCGATTTACTCCTTAATACACTTATTTGTTGGTGTCTGGACTCTTCTAGCTCCATTATCATTCTATTCAGTTCTCTACCATCATGGCATCACAGGTCTCAGGCACATCTCGTGGATGAGAGTCTAGTGCCAATGTTCCGAGGAGGAGCTATAACTTGCAAGGAAAAGATCATTTTGAGATCCAAAAATTTGATGGCACAAACTTTGCTCTATGGAAGAATTAGATTAAAGATGTGCTGATTCAAAGGAGGCAATGAAAGCCAGTAAATGGGATTTCAAAGAAGCCTGCTAACATGGATGAAGATGATTGGGATGAGTTAGATGAAATGGCCAGGTCTACCATTCACTTGCACCTAGCAGATAATGTTTACTTTACAGTATTAGACTATGAAAGTGCAGAGGAGCTTTGGAAGAAGTTATGCAATACATATGAAAAGGAGACAACATTAAATAAAGTGTATCTAATGAGAAAATTATATGACCTTCGTATGAAGGACATATATAGTCTTACTGCTCATCTGAATATGTTTGATGCTATATTCTTCCAGTTACAGGCTCAAAAAATAGATCTCGATAATGAATAAAAGCAGTATTGCTATTATGCACCCTACCATCATCATGGGATACATTTTGCATAGCTACTAGCAATAGTGCACCTAGTGGTAAACTTGTCTATGATGACATATGTGGAGCACTCTCGAGTGAGGAGATTCATAGAAAATCTCTGGTTGGCACTGAGAGTGGAGATGCATATAATGTTTGTGATTCTTACCAAGGAAAGAATCAGAAACGTGGCAGGAGCAAGAACAAGGAAAAGAATGGTCAATTGAATAAGAGTATAAGTAAATCACGGAATGGTGTAGCTGAGAGGATGAATAGAACTATTCAAGATAGAGTAGTCTCTATGTTGCATCATGCAAACCTCTCACAAGGTTTTTGGGTAGAAGAACTATTGAATGCAGTTCATGTGATTAACCTTTCACCTAGTACTACCAAAGGTGTGAAAGTGACACAAGAGTTATGGACAGGGAAGCCACTTTTTATGATCATCTTCGAGTTTTTGGGTGTGAAGCATATGTTCATATACCCAAGAATCTTAGACAAAAGTTGGACCATAAGTCAAAGAAATGCATTTTTCTTGGATATGGTCGAGAATGATAATTTGGATATCATTTATGGGATCCAAAAACACGGTCAGTGATCAGAAGTAGTGATGTCATTTTTAATGAGTCTAAGATGCATAAACAACCCATTAAGGAGGTTGAAGTGAGAAGAGTGATGTTTGAGGATACTAGTCCTCTGTTTAGTATGCATAAAAATGTTGCACATAGGGATGTTCAAGAGAGTGTCCATTCAGATCAGTCTGCACATGTTCCTGTTTAGCAACCATTGAGACGTTTTGCACGTGTCTCACATCCACCTGATAGATATGTTCCAGGTTTAGATTTTGTTATGCTAACGGATGCCGATGAGCCTTCTTGCTACAAAGAGGCTATTCCGACAGAGGAACATGTCAAGTGGGAGCTTGCCATGAAGAGTGAGTTGGATTCTATTCACAAAAATGGTACTTGGGATTTAGTACCTTTGCCAAAGGGCAGGAAAGCTTTACCATGTAAATGGGTATATAAGTTGAAACTCACATATGATAGTGCTTCTCCAAAATATAAAGCACGACTTGTTGCAAAGGGTTTTAAGCAACAACATTGTGTTGATTTTGAGGAAATCTTCTCTCCAATGGTCAAGATTACTACTTTGTGCATGTTGCTTGGATTCGTTGCAATGGAGGACTTAGAGCTAGTCCAAATGGATGTGAAAATAGCTTTCTTGCATGGAGATCTTACAGATGAGATCTATATGGAACAACTATAGGATTGTGTAGTTCCAGGCAAGGAAAGTCTAGTTTGTAAGCTCAAGAAGAGCTTGTATGGACTTAAACAGTCTCCTAGACAATGGTACCAAAATTTTGATGCGTTTATGAAGTCCCAAGGCTATTCTCAAAGCAATGAGGATCATTGTCTCTACACAAAGAGATGCTCAGATGGTAGCTTGATATGCTTGAGATTTTATGTCAATGATATGTTGATTAATGGGAAGTCCTCCTATGACTTGTCAATTCTCAAATGGAAGCTGAGTCAGAAATTTGATATGAAGGATTTGGGGTATGCCAAACATATTCTTGGCATGCACATTACTCGTGATAGGAGTGAAAGATGCATATACTTGTCTCAAATTGAGTAGATATCCAAAGTACTTCACAAGTTCAATATGCAAGGTGGAAAAGCATTGAGTACACCTTTACCCACATATGTGAAATTGGGCAAGGATGATTGCCCCAAATCAGATGAGGAAAAGGAATTCATGACCAAAATTCCCTATCAATTTGCGGTTGGTAGTCTCATGTATGATATGGTAGCTACGAGACCAGACATTGCATTTACAGTGGGAGTTGTGAGCAGATATATGTCTAATCCTAGCAAGAAACATTGAGAAGCGATCAAGATGATTTTGAGATATCTGAGTGGCACTAAGGAAAAGTGTCTATGCTTAGGTAGAGGGAAAGCATCCATTATTGGTTACACAGATTCTAACTATGCTGGTTGTGTAGACAATTGTAAGTCTACATCAGGGTAGATTTTTCATTTTGCTGGAGGTGCGATCTCATGGAGATCTCGTCTTCAAGAATGTACAACTGTTTCCACCACAGAAACAGAGTATGTTGCAGCAAGTGAGGCATGTAAGGAAGCATTGTGGCTTTCGCGTCTTGCTTGTGATATGGGTTTACCTCACCATGTACCTCATTTGCTCAATGAGAGTTAGAGTGCCACTACTTTGGCTAAAAATTCGATCTATCATGCAAAGACCAAGCACATTGAGGTGAGGTATCACTTCATTAGAGATTGCTTAGCCACTGAGCGCATTATTCTTGAGAAGGTTCACACTCGAGATAATGCTGCAGATGCTTTGACTAAATCTCTACCATAGGATAGCTTTCGACACTGTTTTCACTTGATGGGGGTTACTTGATTCATGATCTTACACAGTCACTTGTATACTATGTAACATGCCCATCAGGTGGGAGGTATAGTTTGTATACTTACATTCAAGTATTCTTTATCATTCTTTATTTTTATCCCATAGTTACTTTGGCCATATTGGCCTTTAGTGGGAGATTGTTACCTTTAGTGTCCATGTGAAAGGCCAAATGGCCACTGGACACTTCTTTGTATATGTTCTTTAATAAAACATATAGTGGCCTGATCAATCACAGACTGTAAGTTCGACTGCATTTGTAATACCTAAGAAGTCTGCCTTCATGCTCCCTGTGTAGTGTGTTTTTCGTATGTATTCTGTAGCCCTTGTGCGGGGTACTTTGTGCAGCCCTAGGAGCTCAATTTTCTACTCCGAGGATATCATCGTGAAGCTCTCGAGAAGGAGAGTGCACTATGGTGCATCGCCATTGAAATACTTCATGCATTGGGTTAACCAATGCTGCCACCACCTCCCAAAGGATAATGTGTGAGGTTTTGAATTATTTTTTATGCAAGGGCATGGAATTATACTTAGATGATTTGCGCTCTTACTCTTAGCAACGACTTCAACATATACCAATTCTATGAAAAATCTTCCATCAATGCAAAATTTATCAAGTGTATTTAAACTCAAAAAATTGTGTGCTTATAGTGAGATAAGGCAAGTCTTGGGTCATATCATTTCCAAGAAGGGAGTGCCTATGGATGAGGAAAACGTCAAGGTCATTCTTGATTTACCTCTACCAAATAATGCCAAGGAAGCATAGGATATTTTTATTGGCCATTTCCAATACTATTTCTACTTCATAGATATGTATGTAGTTATAGCGAAGCCAAGGTATGGTGTATTAATACACTATGAATGGGATGGAAAATGATAAGAAGCATTCCTAGAACTCAAGCAGAGGTTAGGAAGCACTCCCACCTAGAAGGTAGCTCATTAGAATGAACCATTTCATGTTCATATGGATGCACCAAATTATGTGATAGGAAGCATTCGTAGAACTCAAGAAGAGGTTAGGAACCACCACCATCTTGAAGGTGGCTGATTAGAATCAACCATTCCTTGTTCCTACGGATGCACCAAATTATGTGATAGGATGCATTCCAAAGGAGCCAACTCAACATGTTGTTCCCTACTACTTATGTTAGCGGACAGCTCAATGAAGTGGAAGGAATTTAATACAATGAATGAACAAGAAGGTTTAGGTATGTTTTATGGCTATCAAAAAGTTTAGAAACTATTAACTCTCCAACAAGCTTGAATCTTTTGTAGATCACCAAGCACTCCTTCACTAAGTAAAAAGGCATGTGCAATTGGATAATTAGTTTGATGTTTATCACTCCTCATAGAAGTTGACTTCAATGTAGTACTGAAGAAAGGGAATCCACACATACTGGTAGGCATTGCCAATTATTTAATTGTTGCATATTTCTTTAACTCACGCATAGTACCGAAGTGGGTTGTTACACAATGTGTGCAATCACATAAAAATTTCTCCAAATTTTTTCTGTAAGTCTTCTAAATGGAAGAGTTATGAATATGTTTGGCAGTTTTCTATGTAGATGAAGAAGAATCTTCCGGAAAAAATCCCATAAAAGAATATAAACTTTAGAGTAGATTTTGGTTTTTTAAGGCTTTTTAAATGTAATGAAAAGTGGTCAATCAAGGAACCACTATAAAAAGGCAAAGGCTCTCATTTGTAAGATTTGTTACTAAGTAAGAGAGCTCCTCATTCTTGACTTCTTGATGAATCATTCTTGCATGCTTTGTGATGTGTGATGCTTTGTGTTTTTGTTCTTCCCTCATGATTACTAGTTGTTTTGCGCTAGATTCTGATGTCCATTATTAGGCCATAACTCTTTTGGGCTCTAGATAGAGCTTTAAATGGTACTTTCTTTTCTATTTTTGCATCTTGAACCTTGTGGATTTTTTTTTAGCATAAAAATGAACCATTGTATCTTTGATTTGTAGACGTAGTAAAGGAGAAATGGTCATTTTTTTGCTTGGTTAACCTCTTGTCATTGCATGTGTAAGCCTGAGCTTGAATTTGGAGATGATCATGGTTTGATCACCCTTCATTTTATAAGGTTTGATTTACCGTGGATAATTTTATCACCCTCAGCTTATCAAGTTTGATTTTATTGAGGTTGATCATGTGGACGTGATGGCCATCCGTTTAGTCAGTGCTACTCTTGTGATCATGATTGAGAGTGATGAGATCTCCAAGAGTCTTAAGGAGAGTTTGATCGATGTTGATCTTTCTTCTTTGATCGGGCTTGATTTTATTGGGGTTGATAATTGTCCCTTGATTGGGGTTGCTTTTATTAGGTTTGATTTATCATTCTTGTTTTTATTGGGGTTGATCCTTTTCACATGACTGTGAGTGTTCATGTTTGGATGACACGTGGAGTTGCTAGGTGAATGTAAGGGAGCTTGGCAACACATCTATCCATCCCATCTGCTTACTGCTTTCAAGTACAACTAGGTAGAGGTTTAGCTTTTGCAAACTTGATATATTGAAGGTGTGCAAGCATATATACTAAATGTTTAAACTTTTTGGCACCGTTGTTGGGAAGAGCGATGAGCACACCTAAATAACTTGTGTGATAGAATTTGAAGTTTGCAATGAAGAGAATGGTCAATCCGGATGTACTCAATGAATGGTCCAAAGAGATAATCTCTTGTGCATACACGTCTTGTTCACTCACAAGATTTTTGCCTTTTCTTTTTGTTTAAAGGTACTTTGATCATTTATTCATCTACTCTTCCGGATTAGCTTGAATCAGTTTGAAAGTATAGGAGGATAGTCGCCTCACGGACACGTTATGTTATCCGCTAAATTCCCTCAAAATATCTTATTCTTGCTTTTTCGTGAGCCTAAAAAGCTTGGGTGAGCCTAAAAAGCTTTTTCGTGAGCCTAAAAAGCTTCTTATCGTTTATCAGCAGCTTAACCAAAAAATCATTGAAAAAAAAAAGCAATCCTACCACCGATTTCACAGTATGAACACAAATCATGTGTCGTGGACTCCTTCAAACAGCTGCTATGGTTTGCTACTGCGATTGGCGCTATGGTTCGCTTGTAAATCGTAGCTTGCGCACTACTCCCAAACGAGGAAAACAAGTGCACAGATGCTACGAACAGTAGTCATTGAACAAGTAGGTGCAAAGGTCTCATCAAAATCAATGCCTCTTTGTTGTGCATAACCCTTTGCAACAAGCGTAGCCTTATATCTGTCAACTATACCATCAGGCTTATGCTTCAGCTTGTATACCCACTTAGTCCCAATGGTCTTCTTGCCAGGAGGGAACTCACATAAAGACCAAGTACCATTCTTCATTATAGCATCATATTCAGATTGCATAGCAGCCATCCAATTCTCTGAATTTTGTGCTTCATCAAATGAAATAGGCTCATTCTCATCACAGAGACTAGATGCAGCCACAGCATAGCAATCTCATGCAGTACAATATGACAAAGGTGAATCTAATTTGCTATCACACAAAGTCTGCACCAGCCATTTTGGCATAGTTTTTGCTTGGTCAATATCAGCTCTCTCATCAACAAGTGCATCATGTAAATCTGCATCACAAATGGAATGATTTGCATCATCACATGAAACCTGCAAAGACTAAGAAGTTGCCTCATTAGGACCAGCACTAGACTGTCCACTTGTAAAAAGAGGCAGCAAAGTATCATACATGTCTTTGGAGCTAACAGATGTCTCCTTAGTATATGAAAGTAATGGTTGAATATCATCTTCCACAAAAACAACATCACGGCTAACCAAAATGCGTTTAGTTTGTGGATGATACAGAGAATAGCCTTTACTTTGAGAACTATACCCAACAAAAATACATTTTACTGCTTTATCATCCAATTTTTTGTGATGTTGTTCAGGTACTAATGCATATGCCAAACAACCAGAAACACACCGATGTGCAACAGATGGCTTGCAATCATGCCAAGCCTCATATGGAGTGATAGATTGCAGCGCTTTAGTGGGACATCTGCTAAGTACATATGCTGCACACATGACAACCTCAAGCTAGAAACTATGTGGTAAAGCCTGACTCTTGACCATACACCTCGATATCTCCATGAGTGACCTATTCTTTCGTTCAGCAACTCCATTCTGTTGAGGTGTATACGGCACTGTACACTGGTGTTTTATCCCACGTTCAGCTAAAAATGCATTAAAATCAGAAGACATATATTCCCCCCTCGATCAGAATGAAGCCATTTTACATGCTGACAGATTTTCAGCCAAAACCAAAAACTGTTTGAAGCACATGAACACTTCTGACTTTTCCTTTAATAAGTCATGAAGTAAAGATAATTTCCAAAAGAAGGTGTCTGCATAGGACCACAGACATCACTATATACAAGCTGCAATTTTTGAGTAGCCCGAACTGAACCATGTTTTGGAAAAGAGGAATGCTGCATTTTGCCCAAAATACAGCCTTCACAAACAGGTTTTCCCGGTGGCTCAAGTTTGGGTAAAGAGGACACCATTTTAGATTTCCGCAGGTGTAGCAAACTAGCAAAATTCAGATGACCAAAGAGTGCATGTCAAAGCTTTGCATCTGACATAGCCTGAGAATCATGTACTGCACATGCCAAATCATTTAGAGATCTTTCATAGTCTATGAGCTTATACAACCCACGACATAGAATGCCAGAAACAATAATCACATTGCCATTTGACAGATCATGAACTCTACATCTGTCATCAACAAATTTCACAACCAAGCCAATCTTGGCTAATGCAAAAAAAACTGATAATAGATTTTTCTTGATCCTTGGCACAAAAAAAGCATGTGACAAAGTGAAAGAACTACCATCAGCAGTAGTCAAAAAGATCTTACCAACTCCCATAACAAGATAAGAGGATTTGTTGGTGCATGTAAGAGTATTCCCTGTAGGGGCAGGCTCGAGTGAAGAGAAGAAACTATGCTGTGAGGTAATATGTTTGGTCGCCCCACTGTCAAAGTACCAAACATCTGAGTCTACTACAGACATGCACTGATCATGAGAAGATGGGTCAAAATTGCAAACAGTAGTAAACACCCATTCTTCTTCTTGCACAAGATTAGCAGACTCTGATTTTAGTGTAGAGGCTTCTGCAACAACCATCAAGCCTCTTTCTTCCTTGCCTCTTTAGCAGCCAGTTTTGGACAGCTCTTTATGATATGATCATTCCCTTTATAGTACTTGCAAAAAAATTTCTGCTTTTCTGATTTTTTTCTCATCTTTATCTTGGTTCTTCGAATGTGCAACATTTGAAGATTTCTGCTTACTAGTAGAAGAGCTCCATTTTCCTTTGCCCTTTTGACTAGCCTGGAAATCTTGATCTGCAACATGCATAATGGACCTATTCTGCCTGGACTGGTCCTCCTACAATAGAACAGAGACTAACTCCTCAAATGACAAGGCATTTGGATTGCCTTTCATCATCAACCGAAGAGTAGAAGCCAAAATCTGATATGAATCAGGAAAACCATTCAAAACCGTTTGCACAAGTGAGCTATCTAGTATAACCTCATCAGCAAAAATCAATTGTTCCTTCAAGTCTTTGATCTTTGTTAGAAAACTGTCCATGGAATCACCTTCATTCATGTGCTCAGTCTCCAACTCTTTTCGGAGGTAAGCAACACGAGCCTCATTCCTAGCTTGGTACAATGTGGTAAGTGAATCTCAAGCATCCTTAGCTATTCTGCAAGAGCGAATGTGAGGAATAATGGCACGTTTGATAGATAAAGCTATCAATGCATGTGCCTGGGCATCTCTACCATGCCAACAAATCTGCTCTGCAGTGGTGCAACAAAAACTGCAGTATGAAGAGGAATATGCAGAATATCATCATCTTCGACACCTTCTACATCAGCTTCAGTACCTGTAGTTGTAATAGTTGCAGGTGTGATAGGACATTTCTCAACACCCTACACAATGTTCCACAGTCCTTTTGCAACCAATACATGTCGCATCATATAAGCCCATAACGGGTAGTTGGTACCATCCAACTTACCCTCAAGAGCCAACATACAGAATACATCACTGCTTTGAGCCATGGCCGATGACTAAAATACCCTGATGCAAAAAATTGACTGTATCTCAAAAAGTTGAACAAAATTGCCTAGACGAATTCTACTAGACCTATACGTTTGGCTGAAAAAGGTGAAATAGCCTGTACAAGCACTGCGATAGTGCATTGGGAGGCCGAAACGAGCTCAGATTGCGATTTCGGCACAACATAGCAAAGCTATTTTGATCTCGAAAACATGCTGAGTAGGATCACTAGAATTCATGCAATTCTGAGACTGAAATCGGAGGAGTGTCGACCATGCCCTAGATGAAGCGGTGACCTGCTCTAATACCAATTCTTGGAGTTAAATGTCTATGGAAGCATACAAACAGCACAAGGAAGAAGAAGAAGCTTGGATAGATTTATGTGAATCTGATGAGATCTTTGGAATAAACTCTCTCTCTTATAACTAAGAAAACAAAAAATAGTTCTTAAACAAGTTTTAGATAGCACACAACTAATTCAAGGGATTATGGCCATCCAAAAATCTTCAATTCCCCTAATCGCTTGAATCGGTCATGTCAAACAATTCAACATCTAAGTATTATTCATGTGAAGGTTTCTGACTACACATGACTGATTTAAGCACTTACGTCCATCCAAAAGTCTTTGGTTCCCCTAATCTCTTGTATCGATCATGTTAAACAATTCAACGTCTAAGTTTCATTCATGTGAAATCCATGAATCGTTGAAGTAATCTTTCTCTCTTATACCTTAGAAAACAAAGAATAGTCTTAACATCTAAGTTTCATTCATGTGAATTCCATGGAATATTGAAGTAATCTTACTCTCTTATACCTTAGAAAACAAAGAAGAGTTCTAAGATAAATTTTTGACGACACATGACTGATTCAAGCGATTATGTCCATCCAAAGAATCTCTAGTTCCCCTAAATTGTACCAATCATGTACAAAATTCCAAGTTCAAGTAGGATATTACCTTGCACACCAAGAGCTGTCAACAAGAAGAGCTGCTAGAAAGGTTTGCAGAAGAAGTTGTTGCTGCTCGTAGCCTCGTTTCACCTAAGCATATCAAATATCATAGAGCACAACTCCTATCCAATCCACTCATGCTCTTGTGATACTTTTATAGCCAGGATCAAGAAGTCTAATGGTAAGATAGAATTTGTCCGAAGACCATCTGAAATGGGGTGGCATTGAGTACCATTTTGTAGGCAACTCGATAAGCCCAAACTACATGATGAAGTTGTTTATCCCAATCAGAGCATTTATGATTACATAGGATCTTATTTGTGCTTTTGGCTTGTCTATTAGCTTGTGGATGATAGGGGATAGACTTCTTATGTATCACCAAGAATTCTTCAAGTTCAATGACTTCATTCAAGAAGTGCGTACTTCTATCACTTACTAACTCTATTGGTAACCCATATCTGGTGAACACATTCTCAAATAAGAACTTTTTCGTCATTTGAGCATCATTCTTTGTTGTGCCTTTTACTTCTACCCACTTTGTAAGGTAATATGTGGCTACAATAATGTACTCTGCATGCGGGTTTCTAGGTGGGGGTTAACAAGACCCACAAAGTCAATATCCCACTTCGAGAATGCACATCCTCCCATCATTGGCCCCAAAGGCATCTCATCTTTTCTTATCAAATATTGAGCATGTTGGCATGTGTCACATCTCTTCATATAGGCATGTGCATCCATATGAAGACTGGGCCACCAAATTCCTGAGAATAGAATGGGCTTAATTACTCCATCAGGCCCAAAGTGTCCACTTGGAACACGACTATGCATAGTTTCTAAGATTTTCAAATAGTCCGACTTTATGAATGCACAATCTTAAGTAACCATTTTTGCCTCTTCATTATAGGTTGTCTCCTACTAAGGCGTAGTCGTGAGCCTCTTGCTCCATGCTTCCTTTCTTGCTAGACTAGCCTCGCTCAGTATTGTTCTCGATTTCATAAATTCTACCAATGGAGAAATCCATTCTAGATTTAATGATATGTGATAAAGGGTAGCAGCATACTCCACTAGGGGTCTCTTTTGGCACACTGAACAATTCTTTATCCTCTCACGTATTTCTTTGTCCATACTAGGCCAATACACTCCTAAACATTTTAGATTCTTCAATGTTCATTGTTTAGAATAGTGACTTCCTAGCAATCCTTCATGGGCTTGTTGCAACCAACTATTATGTTCATCCTCCTTGACACAACAAGCTAGTACACCCTTTGTATCTTGTTTGTACATACTTCATGCCAATATTTGATATTTTGGTGACTTTACAATTTCATCTTTATTTGTTTTCACATTCTTATTTATGATTCCGAAGGTTACGATAGATACCAACTTATTTTCCCATTTATGATCAACTTCTAAATTGACCAGATAAGCATCGAGCAATTCATCAGACACTCTTTGTGGTGACTCTCCTGAAGTGATGCAAGAAAGGCGATTGACCGTGAGGTGGGTCCTACCTTTCCTAACAACCACTTCAAAGTCATATTCCATTAGTGAGAGGCATCCTCTTACTAAGCATCCTGCATTGCAAGGTTTATTGACCAAATATAATAAATCTTGATGATCAATGAAAAACTTGAACTTGTTAGCTAATAGTTAGTGTCTAAACTTCTTCACAATGTATACCATTCCTAAGCCTTCTCTCGCAATTGTTGTATAGTTTCATTTGGGTGTGTTTAGTTGTCTGCTAGCATATGCTATATACAAATCTAGATTTCCTTCACCTATGGGTTGTCCTTGCACACATCCTATTGCATAATTGGATGCATGTACATGGACATGGAATGGTTTATGCCAATCAAGAGTGGTCATTATTGGTGTTGTGCACAAACGTCTCTTGAGCTCATTGAAGGAATTTTCACATTCATCGTTCCACTCAAAATTTGTCAACAAAGCATCAAGAGGCTCAGCTATGATCGCATACATGTGGATAAACCTACGATAATATCCAAAGTGGCCCATAAAGGCTTGTACTTCTTTAACTTTCCTTGGCCTCAACAACTCAACTATGGCTCCTACTTTGTCCTCATTTATTGATATTCCATTTCTTAGAAACAATATGACCTAAGATCTTACCTTGACATACCATGAACACACATTTTTCTAGGTTCATACAAACTCGATATTCTCTACACTTAAACATCTATCTGAGCTTAGGGATGTGGTGTCTTCTTTCTTGGGAATGAGCACATAAATCTCCCATATATACTTCTAAGATCTTTCACAAGAACTCTTTGGAGACATGACACATGAGCCTTTGGAATGTTGTGTGCGCATTGGTGAGCCCAAATGACATCACACGAAATGCAAAGATTCCCCACTCCGTAATGAAGTCCATTTTGTGTTGATCTTCTAGGGCAATGGCTACTTGGTTATAACCTAAAAATCCATCAAGGAAGCTATAAACTTCCTTTCCTGCAACACGCTCAATAAATGTTTGGTGATTGGAAGTGGTAGCTATCTCTTCTTTTATTTTGGTCATTATATGTATAGGCCTCCTATTTGGTGGGCTTGGCATCAACTATCAAAGAGACAAGCAAGACAATATGGAAAGTAGACTGTATTGCTCAATAACACTCTTACAAGCTCATAACTCACACTAACTAATACAATCCAACACAAGCTAACCTAAAAAATGAGCTCTCTAGCTCTTTTTATAGATTTTAGACTAGTTTTGACCGGTTTCACATATAGTGACCGGCACTAATTTTGACCGGTTTCACATCTAGTGATCGGCATAGTTAAAAAAATAGGTTCTAGGGGGTGTTTGGAGGTCTAAACAAAATCTAAAAATAGCCAAAATTGGTAGGCTCATTCTATCTAAGCTCCTCAAGCTTGAGGACTCCTCAGCTTGTGCAAAATGGAGCTACTAAATACAAAATTGGGTATGTTTATGATACATATGTTACAAAAGTGATAAAAATCACTCTTTGGAGTTTTGGAAAAGTAATATGAAGTATATTTCTTTGAAAACATTGACTGCCTTGCTCCCCACGACATGCTTCCTTTGCATCTATGCCTTGACTACTGCCAACACCCCCTCCCTCTCGCATCTATCGTCCCCGATAGAACCTTGTTGTGGGGTCTGCATAATGTAGTTTTGCAAGAGGTCTTGTGCGAGGGTGTGCTCCAGGATGCAAATTCCTCGTGCAAGATCAGCTTCAAGTTTTTCCCAGTCTATGGCCTAAGGTTCATCGGGAGGTGGAAGTCGGTAGTGTGTTGAATATACCAATTGTTTGCAAGCAAATAATTGAAGTAGATGCGTAGGCCGGCTGATAAAAACTTCAGAATGGTACTCCAAAAGCCCATCGTGAACATCTCTTCAAAAGTCATCTTATAACATGCAAGTAAGTACTTTATACGATAGTGCCATGCATGGAAGACCCGTAGCAAAGGTGTAGTACTCATGTCATATGCAAGGTCTTGGTTTCCATGCTCAAAGCCCGGGGTATTGACATGCGGTGCCTTGACGTGTCGAAAGATCTTGAAAATTGTTTGCATCATATCAAAGATCTTAATAATCATATATGCAACAATGTCGTCCATGTGGTGTAAGTAGGGGAGCCAGTGGTGAATGGTCGCCATCATATATCCAACAGTTGGGGAGCCATGTGGTGGTGCTAGATAGGGGTAGTTTAACAAGTCCTAGCATTGCTTGTTATTTTGAACCTTGATGGCAAATGCCTTCCAAGAGCGGTGTCCTGGCATAGGACCCCAGCATGGGTTGTACTTCAGGTGTAGTGGTGCTTTTGTGTAGGTGTGCATCATCTCCGGGTATTCTTGTAATAGCTCCATGCGCCAATTTGGCTGAAAAATCTTTCCTTTCTTCACTTCAGGAGGAAGGTCTTCGGGCTCAAATTATAGCATGAGTTGGTTTCTTCCCTGTTTCTTTTTCAATAGCTAATTGATACTCTGCCATGTATAGAAAGTATGGTTTGTACTGAAGCTCATGAATGATGTACCTTCGGGAGGCCAGCTGAGCAAAATAGGGTGATTGTAAAATGTGTTCCTCTGTCATGGCCATGGCATGTAGCTATGCTTCGACATGTGCAGAGTAAGTCTTACCAAGTTATTCCACTAACTTGAGCCATGCAGGAATTGGAAGTTCAAATGTGTCTTCGCCTTCTGCCATGACACGTCTGCCTAGGATAGGTTGTGGTTCATATGCCTCTTCATAAGTGTCCTCCATTGGAATAGAAATTGTTTCTTCCAAAGACACATGATACAAATTGGCATGTTCCACTAGGGTTTTTTTGCAACAAATAGGACATTCTTTACATAGCCTATAGACATCTGTTTCCATAGAAGTCCAATATATATACTCCTAATCTGTACAGAGTCTGCAATGTACGATGTTTCGAATGATGTTGCTTTAATGCACCTATATGTGCTAATTGTAACCAATTATTGTGTTCTAATTTGTCTACACAACAAGCAAGAATTTTTTGATTGTCTTTTTTATATATGCTTCCTGCTAGTATCTGGTATCTTTCAGATTTGGTAATTTCTCCTTCTCTGATCCTAATCCTAGGATTCTTAGGTCCAAATGTGAGAATGGGAACAATGGGTTTGGCCCATTTAGGTACTATCTCAAGATTAAATAAGTATGCATCTAGCAGCTCGTTCGCTATTCCTTGAGGAGCTTCTCCCGTAGTAATTCGTGAGAGGTGGTCTGCCCTAAGGTGGGTTTTTCCCTTCCTGACTACTACTTCGAAGTCATACTTAATTAGTAATAGAAACCAATGTATCAATCGTCCTGTGTTACAAGGCTTATTGACTAAGTACAACAATGCATCATGATCCATGAAGAACTTGAACTTGTTCACCAATAAGTAATGTTTGAATTTCTTTACCGTGTATATCATTCCCAATCCTTCGCACTCTCTAGTGGTGTAATTTCTTTCTGCTGCATTCAACTGTCTCTTTGCATAAGCTATGGGAAGATCCATGTTACCTTTTCGTAGGTTGTGCCAACACACATCCTATGGAATAATTGGATGCATCCACATGCACATGGAATGGCTTACTCCAATCTAGTGTAGTTAATATAGGTGTTGAACACAAGTGTCGTTTAAGTTCATTGAGTGAGTTATCGCATTCATCCGTCCATTCAAACTTGGTCAAAAGAGAGCACAAAGGCTTTTCTATGACGCGTACATGTATATAAATCATCGGTAGTAGCCACAATGTCCCATGAAAGCCTGTACTTCCTTTACATTCTTAGGTCTAGGTAGGTCTACAATTACTTTAACCTTTTCTTCATCCGTAGATATTCCATTCTTTGACACAATGTGTCCTAGAATTTTGCCTTGCCTGACCATGAAAATGCACTTTTCTAGGTTCAAGCAAACCTGATATTCTCAACATTTGTCAAATACTTGTCTTAATTCAAGGATGTGGGTCTGTCTTATGTTAGAATGAGCACATATTTCATCCACATAAACTTCTAAATTCTTTCTTAAGAATTCCTTAAAAACATGACACATTAGTCGTTGGAAAGTGGTGGGTGCATTTGTCAACCCAAATGGCATTACACGAAATGCAAATATGCCCCATGAAAGGGCCCTGTAGCCTAGGGAAAATGTATACTCGGCCATCATTTTTAGTGATGTTTTCTACTTAACCCTCGACATACAATCATATTGATACCCAAAGGTATGCAATTCACAAAAGCTGGAGCAGCTAGTCAATAAAATACCTCCTCTCAAGACTTCGAACATGGCTATGCCAAACCATAGAGCATTGTGTTTAACTTCCTCCAAGAGAGGAGGAACACTGCATATGGACAGATGCAGAGAAGCTTCACCTAATATGTATCAACATAGTCATGAGAGCAATGCAAGCTCTGTATTCTGTATCACCTCATCATGAACAAATTTCTACCAGAACCATAGTACAAGGCATTGAACCAGAATGTAATATTTGCAATCCTCCATCAGGACAACATTGAATATCCTTTATCCATCATGATGGATAATACTACGTCAGGGAACACATTATTGCACCCATTCTGGAATAATCCGCATACAGTATAACCTCAAACTTCAACTAATCTTCTCAGTCTTAGTAGTGGCTAAAGCAGCCTATCCATGCAATCTGCCTATTCTCCATGTAGGATGTTCTCCCTCCCATATGTCCCATAGCAGTGAATTTGACATCTCACTGGATGGATGTGAAATTTTCCTCGGATGAACAGACCCTCTCGTTAAGATCTCTTGAGGGGCTTGAGCGTTTACACAATTACCCTGCTGCCTTCCTTTTGCAGTTAACTGCAAAAAGTTCTGGTCATCTTTTTTGACTTGATAGGAAGGGTGAGCAACATTGCTTCTTTTTTTTGCTGTGAAGGACCAGGTCTAGGCGGTGCTACAGGTGTAGAAGCACAGGGCTCCTCTTTCCTGACAGCAAGCACACAATTTGAAATGTTCTGCATATTATGGTCTTCTTCCCTGTCCGGAGAGAGACTACGAGCTCGAAGTCGCAGACTTTCAATAGCTTTGAGAAGGTCTCCTTTGGTTGCAACAATAGCCCTTTCAATATCAGACCTTGGGAACTTGTACTTCTTTTCAATTTCAGTCATATAATTAAGCTCTTCTGTAATATCAATCTTTGGATTACCTCGTGAACTCCAGTCTTCTTGTACTTTCCCTTCCCCACCCTCAAGAAGCCATGCAATAGAGCGTTCAACATGCCCATCATTAAAAATTAGAGACATTGTACTCGCTCCTGAGGAAAACCCATGGCAACAAGCTGCTGTGAAAGAACTTCAAATTTTCGTGACATAAGATAACTGGTACATTTATCCCTGAGTTCTTGTGCTCTTCGTTCCTTCTGTCCTTGGTGTTTCCTTTCATTCTTACCCCGAACTTTATCTCGCTTATCAAAACCACCAATCACCCCAGCGTGGTCCAGCTTTTCCATTTCCCAGCTTCTCTTTTCCATTGATGAGTGACTGATCCTCAGATTCACCAGAATAACTGCCATTATTGGATGCACATTCCAGCTCTCCAGCTCCTCCATTAGAGCTTGAATTATCTTCACCATCATCAATAGATTTAAATCTTCCATTCAAATACCCTGATCCACTATCTGAAGCAATAGACTAAAGAGCATGAAACGTGCCAAAAATAGGATTGTAGGCATTAGCACTGGTGACACCACCAACAGCTTGTCGAGCAGCAGCTTTCCTATTAACATTCTGAAGTGTGGCATGCTTGATCTCATCGGGCATGCCATGTAGGTCGACAAAATGGATTCTCTTGCTCAGGAATGCACCCCCCCTCCAACCACTGAAGGAAACCCCAATGCATGTGGTAAAGAACCACCGGAGATATTAGCTACAACAGTAGTCGCACCAGCATTAGCTTCATCACCCTAGCCCATTGTTCCTGACTTTGTTGTCAAGTTGCAGCGGATAGCCCTACTACCTAACCACTTCCCAGACATATCTGTAATAACTTTCTCAGCTTCGTGTGTAAATAAAGGAGGGACAGTGTGGCCCACTCGAGGCATATCAAAAACTATGACTGAATAGTCCATTGTTTGTACCAGCTGTTAGAAGAAGTATTTTTGATGAAAAAATACTTGTAAAATGCCTAAAAATTGTAAAAATATTTATGCAAACGATGTGAAAATGAGGAAGAGTCTTCCTCATGTAGATTAGAATCATATGTATTTTTTCTAGAATTTTTGGAAATTCCTAGATATCATATTTTTAATTAGAAGGGAAAAGGACCAAAATTCAAGTGTGAAAAGGGACACTTGAAAATGTATAAAAGACAATTTCCTCTATTTTGAGAGGGTTGGTTATTTGTATTTGATGCTATCCAAGCAAAGAGAGGAGTTTCCTGCAGAAAATCGTGATTCTTCCTTTTGTGTGAAATTCTTTGATTTGTTGAGTCTATTCTATGTGTATCCATGGAATTTGTAAGCTTCTATTGTGCATTTCTGATGAATGTGTATGAAGAGAGTTGATTCATGATGTGTTGAGTGAGAATTGGCTGAAGAATGATGCTGGAGATGGAAATCATCAACTTTCACAGAATCACGATTGTCTTGTCTGAGGATTATAGGTATCTTTTTTGAGATTTGACTTCATGATTACAGTGTTCTGCTGAGAAAATGACACACTTTTAGACACCAAGATCATTGGAAATGATGTAGTATTACTCAAGATAATCAAAACCCTAGAAATTCCTCTTCATCTTCATTATTTCTCAGAAATCCAGCCAGTTTTCTCTTATTTCTTGGATTCTATCATCTAGAAGGGGCTGTGGTCTCTTAGATACTTCCAGGATTGACAAATATAAGATGTATTGTTGATTCTTTATGCTAAAATGATTGGAGAGGACAACGCCAAAGGTTAACAACAAACATTTTTTGGCGCCGTTGCCGGGGAGTATAGCAAAAGCTTCATTGAAGTTGGACCTTGCTGGATCTTCTACTGTTGATGGTATTGAGCACATTGAAAAGGTAATACTCTTTAATCAAGAAATGGAAACATGAAAAGGTAGGTTTCTTTGTTTGTCTTTTGGGAAAAGAGAGCAATAGATAGCCTTTTGAGAATAGAAGTGATGAAATTCTTGCAAATTGATAGTTGCTCTTGTCATTTTTTATAAGTAAAGTGCAGGTGTGTGAAAAAACTAAATCAAGAGAGCTGAAGATAAGGTAAAATGTGTCTATCTTTGCATTTGTAGAGTGCTTTTTGACCAAGTACCAAGCAAAATTGTTGATCTTGGGAAGATGACATGATTGCATTGAGGAAAGTCAAGTAAAGTAGCTAGATGCAAGTAGATAAGATACATTTGTTAATCAAGGCAAAGCAATAATCTTGAGAAAAAGTTTATTTGTATCTTGAAAAGAAAAATGTTTGAGTTTATCTTTGCAAAAATTGATATTTTCACTTCTTAGCACAATTTTCTTTGGGAAGTTTTGCTCATGAACTGTTTTGATAGCAAAGTATAAAGGAGTATAACCAATCAAGGAACACAGGATCAATAGATCACTAAACAAGAAACCCGAAGTGAAGTGTTTACCTTAATTTAGGGCAAAATACTAAAAAAATTCATAAAATTCATTAAAACATTCAAACAAATTTCTTTTTTCCTTAGGAAGATGGATTGAATGGTGATTGATAAGAGTAAAGGGGAACAAGTGGAAAGAAAAGTCAAAAAATGAAAAAAATTGGAAGATCCGAAAAACACGATTCTCTTCACAGAATCGCTAATTTTTGTTAATGTTGTAAAATTGCAGGTGACAAGTGACTTGGAGTTGGTGAAGAATCTTGAAGAGGATTAAGAGAAAAGAAGACTCAAAATTGCAAAAAACAGGAAGTACAGAAAAAATACGATTCTCTGCACAAGATCGCGATTCTCTGTAAAAGGAAAAAATCTGAATTATTGTGCATAATTGGGTTTTGAGGTAGGTAATTGTAAGAGGCTTCACTAAGTTGAGTAAGTGAAGAAAATCAAATTTTAAAAATCAGTGAGGATTGAGCATCCAGTAGGTAAAGTGGAAATAAGTACAGAATTGCGATTTCCATTAGTAGGATAAAGGGAGAAACTTGTGATAAAAAGTTAGGAATTGGGACTTAACATCATAAAATTGTGAAGGATAAAAATTTGAATAAGTGAAAAGTGAAGATTTTGAAAATATTGAACAAAATCGCGATTGTGTGAAATCTATAAAACCCTGGAATCTCAGAAGAAAACTCATTTGAGTGAGGAAGAGAGAGAGTGAGAGTGGACAGAATCGCGACTTTCTGCAAACACGAGCATTTGGACATTTTCTGATTAAGCAAGCAAGGTAAGGATTTCCTAATAAATTTTTGAATTATCTCAAGTTCTTATGTTATGTTTAGAACACAAAAAACTCAGAAATAAGTAAAATCACGGAATCGCGACTTTTAGAATTTTGAATTTTAAAGGGAAATAATATTAATTTTGTTAAAGCTCTGCTATTGCATGCTAAAATTTTAAATAGGCGAATCTTTTTTAGAAACAAAAACTCAAAAATAAACAACCTAAAATTTTCAAAAATCTGCACAGAATCGCGATTCTGTAGTCAAACACAAAATCGCGATTCTCTGAAATAAAGCACAAAATCGCGATTCCCAGAGCACGATTTTCATAAGAAAATCGTGTTTTCTAACGATTGTGAGCAATCACGATCGTCTGGGAACAGAATCGTGAAATACACGATTCTCATCACAAAATCGTGAAAAACACGATTCTCATCACAGAATCGTGGAAAACACGATTCTCATCATAGAATCGTGAAAAACACGATTCCCACCATAGAATCGTGGAAAACACGATTCTCATCACAGAATCGTGAAAAACACGATTCTCATCACAGAATCCTGGAAAACACGATTCTCATCACAGAATCGTGAAAAACACGATTCCCACCACAGAATCGTGGAAAACAGGATTCCCACCACAGAATCGTGGAAAACACGATTCTCATCACAGAATCGTGGAAAACACGATTCTCACCACAGAATCCTGAAAAACAGGATTCTCATCATAGAATCGTGAAAAACACGATTCCCACCATAGAATCGTGAAAAACACGATTCTCACCACAGAATCGTGAAAAACACGATTCCCACCACAGAATCGTGGAAAACACGATTCTCATCACAGAATCGTGAAAAACACGATTCCCACCACAAAATCGTGGAAAACATGATTCTCATCACAGAATCGTGAAAAACACGATTCTCACCACAGAATCGTGAAAAACACGATTCCCACCACAGAATCGTGAAATTAATTGAATGATCCTTAGGTCTGGTAATAAATTGTACACACATTCTAAGCAAGAGCTAGGAAGGAAAGAGGTAGAGTCAGTAATAGGAGAATTGCAAGAAAAAGATTTAGGGCAAGAAATTAATACGGAGAATTTAAATGAAACCAATGAATCCTCTGAAAGTGGTGATTATAGAAACATTCTCAAATACATGTATACAAATAGGTTTGGAACCTATGTATATCAGGATGGAATGCATAAGTTTCTTATTAGATTGAGAAACTTAGAGGTTCCCCTGAATATAACACCAGTAGCACAATTCAAGGATGGTAGATATGAGGATACGCAGGGATGTGTATACATCTTCTCACAAGACCCAGAAAATTCTAATGACCTAGGGCAATGTGCAGACAAGAGACCTTGGGAACAGAACCTAGGGCAATCAGACTTGCCAAGACCACATGAAACTCACAATAATAGTGAACAACAACAAGGAAGGAGAACACATACTTCCCCAAATCCTTTTGAAAAAGAAGTAGAAGGATTTAATGATTTTCCATTGAGAAGAAGACATCATTGGCAAAATCAGGGCAGAATGCGTAGACCCTATCAAGTAGCCAAATGCATGAAAAATCAATATGAAGGATATTCTGATCCTCATGCCCATGCTGCAAAATTTAGACAATTAATTAGAGTAGAAGAAGTAGAGGATTACAAAGTCCAATTTGAGGCATTTGGTCTAACCCTAACAGGACCTGCATTATCCTGGTTCATTCCCTTGAGAAAGGAAATGTACCTAGAGATTGAATCCTTCCTTGAAGCCTTCATAGGGGAGTTCTCAAAAACTGGAATAAAACAGGGCACAACCACCTTGATACATAGCTTTAAACAGCAAAAAGATGAAAATGTCAGAGAGGCAGCCAGGAGATTCAAGCAGTATATTGATAGATGTCCCAAAGAGGAGGTATCATCCATGGCAAGACAAGTATCCCTATCCATAGAAGGATTGAGAAGTGCCCAATTGAGAACCTTGGTGTATTATAAGAGGTGTCCATACCTAGGAGCATGTGTTAAAGAAGCAATAGACTTAGAGGATAACCGGGGACAAGATCTATTAGCATTTGATTAATCAAGAACAAATGAAGATAAAATCCCACCAGCAGAAGAATTAGCACAGGCAATTGCCAAAGCTCTAGAAGTTAGCACCAAGACAAATCTGATAAACACCAGGATAGCTACAAATAAGAAATGCTATAACTGTGGAGAAAATCATTTGGTACAACAATGTCCCTATCAAAAACCACAACATTTACAAGATAGGAAAACACTCAAATACTGTACACTAGAAAGAAAATGGACAAATCATACCAGAGAAGAATGCTTCTACAATAAACAACCCATTAAGGAGAGAGAATATGCAAACCAAAGAGAATCTGGATTTATTGAGCAACCAAGACCTGTACTTGGGCAACAACCTCCATTACCAACAAATGTGGTACCAGTCAAATACACACCAATAGAAGAAGGAAACTCAAGAATAAGATCACCGTACAAAGAAGATTATCATTGGAATCAAGGATATCAGGAAGAGTGGGAAGGATATGAGATGAGAGAACCAGAATTACAAGCCCTAGATTTGGGGAATGGAAGAATTGAGATGGATACAACCACATTCATGTATATAACCAATAATTATATGTCCAATCAGAAACCTCAGTTCAAAGGGAGTCAAAAGATAACTTGTTATAGATGTGGGGGAGAACATTTCATTAGAGACTGTCCACAACCTCCTACACTAAGAGTAGAAGGAGCCTATTGCAAGGATTGTGGCAGGGAACATTTAATAAAGGATTTTCCAAGAAATCCTCAAAATCAAAAAACACATCTAATAACATACCATTAAAAACAGTCAACATCATGGAGAAAGAAGAATTGAGTGACCTTGACCAAGTAAATGTAAATATTATAATAAGGGCACAAGCTAAACAACAGGAAATAACTAAGGAACAAAATAAGAATTCAGTCTCAAAGGAGAAGAAAAACAGACAAAAAGGGAGAAGGGAAAGGAAAATGAGAAGGGGTAAAAGTTTGGAAGAAGAGAATATGGAACAGTCAAACCATAGTCCACCTCAAAAGACACAAACCTAGCCAGAGATAAAAATTTAGAGAGTCTAGACACCTTGATAAAAGCATACAAGGGGAGACTTCAAGAGGGACCAAATCCTACAGACCATGTAATGGCTTATCCTATGCCAAATATAGAGCATGAAAGGATGCAAAAATGCAAACAAATCATACAAGAAGCACAACTCAAAATGGGGGAATTAGACCATTCTCAAACAGCAGTTGGGAAAACAAAGGCAACAATTGATCAAGAAGATAACTCACAAATTACATTGCAGGTAAATATAGACAAACAATGTACCATCTTATACCACACTACAATGGAGGAATTGATAAAACAGAATCCTCACTTACAATACACAATGAAAAAATGGGAAGCAATACCAGAGAATTTTGATCCACAGCCACAAGATTTGGAGGAATTGTGGTACATTCCTATTGATAAAATAGGAGGATATTGTGAAGGAGAAGAAGGAAACTCAACCCTGAAAATACAATTTGGTAAAAATCATGCCAAAGCTATATTGGATAGTGGATCAGGTGTGGCCATCATGACTAAACAAACTTGGGAAAGATGGGGGAAAAATAAATAAATACCCACTAAAATGAGATTGCAATTGGCAGATGGACATATAGAAAAACCCCTAGGAATATGGGAAAAGGTCATTGTGGATATATGTGGAATAGAAATAGAGCACACTTTTGCCATAGTTGAATTTCCACAATCCACTTCATATGAAATTATCTTAGGAAGACCATTTATGAGACAAATGCAAATTGTGCAAGATTGGGGCAATGATTGCCTATACCTTCAGAGCAAAGGAAGGATAACTAGAGTGAATCTAAGAGATGATCATTATTGTGACATATCCCCTCAAGAATGGTTCAAAATACATCAAAATCAGGAATTGAGTGAAGAATCAGAGTTGGAAGATCAGAATGAAACAAAATCATCAATATGGAAGTGCAATGTGTTAAGAAACCTTACAAATGGAAAAGGAAGATTAAGAAGAGAAGATTGTATAGAAGGGAGAAAATTACAAGATGAGAGCTATATACCACAAAAATTCAAAGATGAAGAATTTGAGCCTTATGGTTGGAACCAGATTTTGGCCACCATGGATCAAGCCAAAGATGAGTATGTGGGAGTGAGATTCCAAAATGAAGAAGGATATGATGTTTTTCACATAGGAATACAAATGATAAAGGTATCAGAAACAGAAGACGACAAGGAAAAAGATATGATATTGAAAAATGGAACACAATATTTGAAAGAGGTAAAAGCTACATATGCAATAAAAGATAGAATCTCAGGCAAATATGGAAAAAGCAAACACAAAGAAATAGAAAAAGATCAAGATGATGGAAAAACTGAGAAAATGACAAACAAGGATCAACAATTTGATGTACCTGCAAATTTCAAGACTTATGAAGTAGAAGACAGACTACTTTTAAAAATGAAACCAAAGAGGGAAAAGAAAAGAGGAGAGGGATATGACAATGAGGAACAAGCTAAAAAGGTGATGATCACCCAGGAAGAAGGGGAAGAAAGACATATTGTAATAGCTGACGACATGACAAATCAAGAGGAGGAAGCATTAAGGAAACTGGCTAAGAACTATAAGGATGTGTTTGCTTATAGCTACAAGCATTTGAAAGGTATTGATCCTAAAATCTGTGAGCATAGGATTCCTATTACACCTGAGGCAAAGCCTAGCAAACAAAGACATTACACATTCAATGATAAATACTCTGCTAAACTAAAGGAAGAAATTGACAAGCTACTGGCTGCCAATTTCATCTATGAGATTGAATACAGAGAGTGGATATCTCCTATAGTTGTAGTACCAAAAAAGAATGGGAAACTTAGGGTATGCATTAACTTGAAAAAAGTGAATGTTGCAACTATAAGGGATAGCTACCCATCACCTATAACAGACCATCTTCTAGAAAGAGTTGCAGGGAAGGAGGTTTATAGTTTTTTGGATGGTTTTTCAGGATACAATCAGGTACCTATAGCTTTGGAAGACCAACATAAAACTGCCTTTTCCACAGAATGGGGAATTTATGCTTTTAGGGTTATGCCCTTTGGGTTAACTAATGCCCCAGCAACTTTCCAAAGATTGATGTGTCATATCTTCAAAGAATTCTTGAGGGATGTAATGGAAATTTATGTGGATGATCTTTGTACTTTTTTCATTAAAAAGACAGGATCATTTGGAGGATTTAGAAAACATATTTAGGAAATGCAGAACATACAGAGTATGTTTAAATCCAGAGAAATGCGTGTTCTTTGTAAGACAAGGGAGAATGTTAGGTCACATAGTCTCCAAAAATGGAATTTCAACTGATGAGAGAAAAATTAAGGCTATAGTGGAACTCCCAAGACCAACAAATGTAAAGGAACTTCAAACTTTCATGGGACATTGCGAATGTGGATGCTTCAAATTATGCTTTGGGATGTGTGTTAGCACAACCAATAGAAGGAAGCAAATTGGATTTCCCAATTGCTTATGCTAGTAGGCAACTGAATTCAGCAGAGAAAAATTACACAACCACTTAGAGGGAAGGGTTGGGAATGATATTTTCTGTGAAAAAATATAGACATTACCTTTTTGCCAACAAGTTTAAATTCTTTGTGGATCACCAAGCTTTACTCTATCTAGTAGACAAAACGTGTCACACTAGTAGAATAGTCAGATGGTTTCTTCTACTGATGGAGTTTGAGTTCGAGGTGGTGGTCAGATAGGGAAAAACACATTTGAGAGCAGATCATTTGTCTAGAATCCAGACTAAAGAACCAAGTTCACCTTTAGATGATGACCTACCAGATACATATCTGTTCAAAGTAGAAAGTATTCCTGAATGGGCCATGACTTTAGTACCTTTGCTAACCATGGGACCTTGCAGAACATTTGGAAACAACACACATTTAGTATTACAAAGCAGGAATTTTATACTACTAGCTAGGCACTTGTATCACCTCAACCATACAGGCATACTGGAATACTGTACTCCACAAGAGGAGCAACACGAATATCTGAGAAGAGCTCATTATGGAACCCTTGTACTCATGCTTCCATAGTAGTCACCTTAAGTAATCTCAATAGGATGGGAGTACATTGGCCCAATAAGATTCAAGATGTAACAAAATATGTTGCTAACTGTCGGGAATGCCAATCCTTGCAAAATTCAGAACTTATAACTTTATATTGGTTTCAGAAAAACCTAGAATGGAGTAAAAACATAATTGAGGAGTTGAAAAGGAAGAAGGAAGGAAAACAAGAAAGAGAAAGTGCAGACTTAAAGAATCTACAAATGATTTCTGAAGCGTATCAACTCATAGGAGATCAATTGTATAAGAGAGGGATGGATGGATATTTAAGAATTTGTGTTCCTGAAGATAGATATCTAGAAATGTTGGAGATGGCACATTCTGGAGTGGCAGGAGGACATTTCTCAAGTGACAGAACTGCTAAACTCATATTATATTCTGGCTTTTGGTGGCCAATCCTATTTCCTGATGCAAGAACATATGTAAAAAGATGTGACATTTGTCAGAGGGTGAGTCAACCAAATAAAAGAGACAATATGCCATTAGTTCCATTGATTTCAGTAAGAGCATTTAGTAAATGGGGGTTGGATTTCATTGGACCCATACATCCTCCAGCAAGACAATCCCATGTTGAATACATAATAGTGGCCACAGATTACTTGACCAAATGGGCAGAGGCTAGAGCTACAAAAAAGAATGATGCTCATACTACTGCTAGATTTCTCTATGAATATATCATCACCAGATTTGGACTACCAATTGAATTGGTAAGTGATAGGGAACTCATTTTTTGAACCAAACCATAGAAAACATAACTAAATATTTCATGATTAGTCATAGACAGTCAGCCCCATATCACCCACAAGCCAATGGGTTAACAGAAAGTACTAATAAAGTGCTTTGCACTATATTGTCAAAATTGGTAAACAAAAACAGGAATGATTGGGATTTACAACTTAATCATGTCCTATGGGCCTATAGAGTGGCATACAAAACTGCATTAGGAACCACACCTTTTAATTTGGTATATGGACAAAATGCAGTTCTACCTTTGGAATTCCTCATTCCAACACTAAAGGTGGGTAGTCAATACAATTGGACTAGACATGAATTATCTGAGAGAGTAATGGAATTAGAAAAACTGGGAGCTTCTAGACTCCAAGCAATTATGAGTATATATGCAGACAAGAAAAGGCAAAAAGCTTATCATGATGTTCACATAAAAGAAAAAGATCTACAAGAAGGAGATTTAGTTTTGGCATACACAGTAAAAGAACATCAAAAGGAATTTCAGAAGAAGTCATTCCAGTAAAGAAAAGAAGATTGGATCCAAGAAAAGTGGAGTTGGAACAGGTGGAAGCAACTAAGGAAGAGCATCAAGCTGCTCAGAAGCAGGTACAGTCTTCAAATGACCCTCACCCACCTCAGACAAGTAAAGAGCAGTTATATACCTATTTGACTCAAGGAAATAATAAAAGGGCAGTATATGAAGCTCAATATCAAAAGATGTTGGAGGACTACTCTTGCAAAGCAACTGATTGGATTCAAGAGGAAGTAGAACACTATGAAGAACTGCATGATCAGATGATGGCAGCAGAGAAAGAGGAAGTTTTTGTCAAAAAAGAAGTGGAACTGTTAGCATATTTCAAAGAGCTACAAGGACCTCCTGAAACTAGAACTACAGTTGTAGTGAAGAAGAAGGTTCAGAAGAAACCTATACAGAAGAGGAAGTTAATCAGGAAAAGTAAAGGAAAATCAGTAGCGGAACCTGTACTAATGATGGAGACAGAAGAAGTGATAGTAAAGGAAAAAAAGCAGGAAGAATCCATTGAGGTGAAAGAATCAAGAATGGACAAGTTAGGAATGGCAGGCTCTTCACGATTTTCTTCAGATTTTGAAAGTGATATTGAAAATTTCTTGTTAAAAAGTTTGAACTTATCAGTGCCGAGTACACCAAATGTGATAACACGTCTCTGAAAAAAATAAAACACCAGAAGACTTGAGTGAGAAGCCACAAGGAAAGCAAGTCCAAGAAGAAGCAGCAAAGCAGGTTAGTCTTGAAGAAGAGATAAGGATATTGAAAGGTAAAGCAGTGATGATGGAAGAAGAGAGTGAAGTAAGGAAGGCATTCAGCCATGAATTAGTGGATTCAGGATTAAAGATAAAAGGGACAAAACCTTTACATCAAACCTATTTCAAATTGGATGAAGGGAAAGTAGAAGCAAAAAAAGAAGTTCAGTTATGCAGTTCAGCACATTAAAAAAAGGATACAGATCAAATCAAGGAAACAGAAGAAGTAGGGGAAAAGAAGAATGCTCAAGAAGTAGAAGAAGAAATTACAGAAAAAGAGATAAATCAAAGCATAGAAGACATACTATATGATTTGAATCCTAATGAAGAGTTCACAACTACAGAAAATCAGGAACCAGAGGAAGATTTGGATCTCATGGATATAGATGAGCAAGAGGAAGGACAAAAAGAGCAGATAATCAATGATCAGATAAAGCTTGTTGAGGAGACTGATTCAACCCTAATTCAGGAAAAGGAAGTACAGGTAAAGGAAAAACATCTCTTTGAAGAAGAACAACAAGTAATGGAGAATAAGAAGGCAGAAGAAACAAAGACAATTAAAGACACATCAGGACATGAGAATAAGGAGGACCAGATATTAGAATCTGAGGACAAAGAAGAAATGGAAGCAAATAAGAGCTATGAAGAACAAAATAACCAGGTCATAGAGTATGAGGAAGACAATGAAGAAGAGAATGACTGTAAAGAAGAAAAGCAGATAGAAGTAAAACAAATGGAACTAGAAGCTGGGTTGGAAAGGATACCTAAAGACATAAGATCTTCCTACAAGGTTATTATGAGCAATATAGAACAGTTTAGACCATCAAGTAGAAACATGATCATATCAGGCATGGTAGCTGAATCTGAGTTTGTAAAAGGTAGAAGAATCATTAATGAGCAAAAGAAAGAAAAGGAACAGTTAGCATAACAGTTGAGGATTGTGCAGGAGAAAAATGAGGAATTGACATACAAAATAATTTCCTTGGAAGAATTAGAGGTTCAGCAACAAAACAAAATCCAATATCTTGAAGAGAAGTGTGCAAAACAGACAGAGCATAGTAGTAAAATGGAGATGGAGTTGAAGAAAATTGAAGGGAGATACAGAACCTTACAGAGTTCATATCAAATTATGGTCAAAGCAAATGAGGAAATAAACAAGTTATTAATGGAAGAAGGCCAGTTGAAGGAAGAAAGCAAGACTGTTCAGGTGACACAGGATGAGAAGGAAGATCTGAACAAGGAAATTATGAGATTGCAAATAGAGTTGAAAGAAGCCAAGGAGTTGGAAAAACAAGCCAGTATACATGCTACTACTTCTATGAGGGGATATAATAAGTTACATATGGATATAGAAAAAGAGAGAAGTGATTGGCAGTTGAGTATGGAAAAGGAAAGAAATGAGTGGAAATCAGAAAGAGAGTTGTGGACCTCCCAAAATAGAAGTTTAATGTTGACAATAGAAGAGCTACAGAAAAAATAGGAAAAACCACAAACCCAGGTGGAAGAGTAGGTAGAGACTACACAAGCAGAAGAATATGAAGTAGGAGATGATGATAGCACCCAACATGGTGGTGAACAAGAAAACAAAGCACCAGTTGAAGAGTACTCAGAAGAGTTTGTTCAGAAACTTCTGACAGACAGAGAATCCAGAATGGAATTTATTAGAAAAATGCATAATGAATATGAGGAACAAATTCTTAATTTTTCTCTGAATAAAGGAATAAATCCGGATCAACACCATTGGGCTGCAGATGGCTTAGGTATACCCTTTTGCATGATCATGGAAAGCATTAAAAACTATCAGTTGGCAAGGGTGGGATTACCTCCAAACAAGTATTTAGAATATGAAGAAGATATCAATGTGACAAAGGAGTTATTTGAAAAAGCCAATCCCAAATGGAGAAATAGGTGGTTGGATGCTAATAAAGAATGCAGAAAAATATGGAAAGAAGCACCAATACAGTTAAAAATCAATCCAGCATATTGTCCAGTAGCAAGGAGAAGGGATTGGACAGTCTTTTGGGAAAGAAGGAAGGAGGGACGGATTCCATCAAAATGGTTGAATTTTCCAAAGATAGCAGGCCCAAAGGCAGGAACATGGCCAACAAAGAAGTATATGGTTGACACAGCAGAGTCTGTCATATCCACATATAAAGATGTTAATGATCCAGCATGTATTTTATTAATCAGAGTAATGAGACTCATGTTGGCATGTATAGAGACTTTTACAGATACAGATGCCAGAATTCTCAATTACATTGGCTTTAATTCACCAACTGATGCTTTATTATTTGATCTCAGTGAAACTCCAGACAGGATATGCTTGATGGCTTATTATAGCAGAACAATATTTTTGAGTAGCCATTATCTTTAGATTTTTGAGGATGCATTTGATTATGGATTTTTTGAAAGAGAATCAGAGATATTTGGAAACTTGTCAGTTGTAACAAAGTCTCGACTCACTGCTTATGAAGCCGCATACACAGAATATTTGAAGAAAAATGTGATAGATAAACCAGAGGCTGCTGTGCAATGGAGAAAAGCATTATTTGAGATGGTAAACAACTCAAACATTACAGAAAGAAAAAGCCATGACCTATTGTCACAGGTATATCAAAGAAAAAAGAAGTGAAAGAAGCATTCATGGTATATCAGCAAGAATGTCTTTTGTCAGGAGCCAAAAGGTCTAGGAGGGGAGGAATTTTAGAAGAAGTATTTTTTATGAAAAAATACTTGTAAAAATGCCTAAAAATTGTAAAAATATTTATGCAAATGATGTAAAAATGAGGAAGAGTCTTCCTCATGTAGATTAGAATCATATGTATTTTTTCTAGAATTTTTGGAAATTCCTAGATATCATATTTTTAGATTAGAAGGGAAAAGGACCAAAATTCAAGTGTGAAAAGGGACACTTGAAAATGTATAAAAGACAATTTCCTCTATTTTGAGAGGGTTGGTTATTTGTATTTGATGCTATCCAAGCAAAGAGAGGAGTTTCCTGCAGAAAATCGTGATTCTTCCTTTTGTGTGAAATTCTTTGATTTGTTGAGTCTATTCTATGTGTATCCATGGAATTTGTAAGCTTCTATTGTGCATTTCTAATGAATGTGTATGAAGAGAGTTGATTCATGATGTGTTGAGTGAGAATTGGCTGAAGAATGATGATGGAGATGGAAATCGTCAAATTTCACAGAATCGCGATTGTCTTATCTGAGGATTATAGGTATCTTTTTTGAGATTTGACTTCCTGATTGTGTTTTGCTGAGAAAATGACACACTTTAGACACCAAGATCATTGGAAATGATGTAGTATTTCTCAAGATAATCAAAACCCTAGAAATTCCTCTTCATCTTCATTATTTCTCATAAATCCAGCCAGTTTTCTCTTATTTCTTGGATTCTATCATCTAGAAGGGGCTGTGGTCTCTTGTATACTTCCAGGATTGACAAATATAAGATGTATTGTTGATTCTTTATGCCAAAAAATGTTTGTTGTTAACCTTTGGAGTTGTCCTCTCCAATCATTTTAGCATAAAGAATCAACAATACATCTTATATTTGTCAATCTTGGAAGTATACAAGAGACCACAGCCCTTCTAGATGATAGAATCCAAGAAATAAGAGAAAACTGGCTGGATTTTTGAGAAATAATAAAGATGAAGAGGAATTTCTAGGGTTTTGATTATCTTGAGCAATACTACATCATTTCCAATGATCTTGGTGTCTAAAGTGTGTCATTTTCTCAGTAGAACACAATCATGAAGTCAAATCTCAAAAAAGATACCTGTAATCCTCAGACGAGACAATCACGATTCTGTGAAATTTGATGATTTCCATCTCCAGCATCATTCTTCAGCCAATTCTCACTCAACACATCATGAATCAACTCTCTTCATACACATTCATCAGAATTGCACAATAGAAGCTTACAAATTCCATGGATACACATAGAATAGACTCAACAAATCAAAGAATTTCACACAAAAGGAAGAAGCATTCTAAAGATTTGATTAGAGCTGCTATTCAGATACATGGAACGCATACGCCGACAGAACGAGAAAGGCTAATTCCAAAGCCTATGAAACGTGGGGATGTTACTAAGTGGGAAGATATTTCTGCTATCACACCTGAGCTATCGAAACCATTAAGGATATGCATGCAGCATTTTGCATTTCCAGCTCAAGATAGATTCACCGTGCCCCACAAGCGTATCTGGTTTGGACTCTATTTAGTGTTATGTACTGGACCACAAACAGTTGATCTAGCTAGCTGGATAATTGATCAGCTCTACTTAGCCCAACATAGATGGGAAAGAAAGAAGGTAATCAATGGATGTTGCGCTCTCACGCGCATTGTATACATGTGTTTGGCATACGATTTACCTATCGAGCGTGCAATGACAAGTGAGGAGCTGAAAGCATTCAAGGGAACAACAAAGAAAGCTAGGAAGGCCAGTAAAGGAAGAGCAGGAAAGCGCATGGGAGGAACTATTCCATGCCTCCAGGTCCCAGAATCACCCTCACCGCAACCCTCTCCAGAACAGTCTCCGACGGAAGCGCCTAGTCCTGTACAACCTATTCGCATACGATTATCTCGACCTGCCATTATAGAAGGCACTACCAGTGCAGTTACCTCACATGCAACATCAATCCAGGAACCTACAACCACTGCAGCAGAAGTTCCCACCACTATTGGTGCGGAAGCTTTTTCTTTTCCGATAACCAACTTGGAAGCAGAACCGACGGACACAACATTCGATTTCGAGATGCAAGATGTGTTTTCAAACGAATTTAAGTTTTTTGAAGGTCAAATCTTTTCTCAAGAATATGAACGTCCAAGCTACCCTACCACTCCCCCAGACCAACAACAAGGACAAGTAGTGTCTAGATCTGAAGCGGAAAGAACAGAAACCGATGAAGATGATGGAGATGATGAAGCCAACCAAGGCACTCATGACTCCCAAGAACATGTGCACACACACGAACATGGACAGCAAACCGACACCCAAGGTGACACCAGCACACATGAAGATGAAACCTTTGAAGCAGAAGCTTATACGTTAGCCATCAAGAAGTTATATCGTACTATGGAAAAATTTTGGGCACGTAAGAAGTTAACTAAGGAAGAGAGCCAAACACTTATAGAACAGGAAGTTGTCTCAGGCGGTTTCTAAGAAGTATACATCAGAGGCTTCAGGGAACTTGCAAATCAGTGGGATCCACCGAAGCCTTAAGATATTTGCAGAGGAAACCGTTACCGCAGTATGACCCCCGACGAGTAGGACTACTATCAAAACCAGGTGAATACATTTGCGTACCCATAGGTGCTCAATCTTCAGAACAGGCTAGGGAAGCGCATCTTGTCCCTAAAGGCTCATTGACAGAAGACACCATTGTAATCGACTCCCCACCCCACTCTACTACTGTACATATCACCTCTGTGATCGAAGTACCCACCACCCCAACTGCTCCTCTTTCACCTCTCGTATCTCCAATCTCCCCTGTACATCCACTCTCTCCTAGACCATCCACATCTTTGGATAGTGCTGTAGCAGAAGCCTTCCTTACTTCCATTCATCCGACAATTCCCGCACCCACTCAACCTAGTCTACCCCCTAGGACTTCTACGCTTCTAATCAGTCCATTTCTCCATCCATCTTTTCCATCCTTTATTACACCGTCGAGACCACTATTTCCATTTCTAACCCCGATGACTTTCTCCCCTGTATCACCTCCCCGACCCACCATATTTCCACTTTCCCCTTTCCACCAAGCAACATTAGAAAACCCCTCTGTAAATTACTCTTCAACCTTTGTAAACCCTGTATTTACACCCACGCAAGCACCCACGATCACTCCACCATTCATGGTCACCGCACTTGACACTACGTCCAATGACATGGATATCTCACCACCCACCGCACCACCACTCACTTCATTCATGGCACAATCATATTTAGGCACTTCACTTTTTTCCACAATAACCATGACATCCACTTTCCCACCCCCATTCCCCATTCCCTTTGCATCTACACCTACTGCATCTTTGCTTAGCACATCGTTAATATTATCACCCACTGTAGATACTGCATTCCGACAGATGTTCACATGCATGACTCAAGTAAGAGATGAGTTCACATCTCTTGGAAATAATTATCAGACGCTGTAGAGGACAACCAACGACTTATAGTCGCAACTTAATTCATTGTCAATCAAGAATGCCTCACTAAACACCCGCTACCAAGAGCTACGAGAGGCTTATCATAAAGTGGAACTAGAAAGTGAAGAAAAGACCAAAGAGGCTATCACAGATATCGATAATTTGTTAAGGGCCCAGACGATTTGCAATGCAACGCTCACCAGGAACATGGGCTTACTCAGACGACACTTGGCAACAACAAAAGAAGAGAACCAGCGTTTACAAGAACAAAACAGAGAAAATTTAGAAGCTGCCCTAGATCAACCAGAACAACCGTTGAGCCCTAGTCGCTTCAAGGCCGTGCCCTCAAAATCAATGAAAATTTTGTTAGATGATCATGTCAGATTGTTAGATGAGTACGACAGCATGAACGAGGAATATCAGAAGCTCAAAGAGGATCATAAACTGCTCCAACTAAGAGCACCAATACCAGAAGGACTACCAGCTCCTGCAGACCCATCTCCTGACATCCTAGAGGAACTTAACGCATTACGGGCCTAGGTGTCAACACTTCAATCACAGATAGCAGTATATGAAGCACCCCCTAGGCCAGACTCCCCACCGGAACTACCAGCAGAGGAAGAAACAATCACTATTATGGTGGAGGAAACTTTTGAAGAAGCGTATGAACCCCAACCCATCCCAGGCGGACGCATCACGACTGAAGGCCAGACGACTTTCAGGCTTCCAACTCCCGCATGGATGAAAACGATTGAAGAACTTGGAACAACCCACTCAGCACAGGTAGAGGTGCAGTTACACGCCATGGCAATGATTGAAGAAAGAATTTTACAGTCTCCTTATTTTGCTCATTTGGCCCCTCGCAGATACATATCAGGGCATGAGCTACAGTATAAACCCTATTTCATGTGAATGGCGGAATATCAGTTGGCCATAGAGAAAGAAACAGGCATGAAGCCCTCCCACGCAACTCAATTTGAGCTTGACGATTTGCCAACAGATGCGCAGCGAGGTGAAATCTTTCAACCGGATTGGCGTAAGAATTTATTACAAGAATATCCTGAGATGATGAGTACTTGGGTCAAGGCACCATTACACTTAAAATACAACCCATGTTGGGGACCAGTGCCACGTCGCCGCTCCTGGAAGGCATTTGCTATTAAAGTACAGAACAACAAGCAATGCTAGGATTGGTTAAACTACCCATACTTCAGGCCACCCACCCGACCACCTAAAAATGGATACATGATGGCAATGATTCGTCACTAGCTCCCTCGCTTAAAACATATGGACGATATAGCTGCGCACATGAGTCTCAAAATCTTTGATATGATGCAGATGGTATTTAAAGTCTTCCGTCGTGTCAAGGCACCTCATGTAAACACCCCGGGCTTCGAGCATGGCAATCTAGATCTTGCATATGATATGAGTACAACGCCATCGCTACGTGTGTGTTACGCCTGACATTGTAGAATCAAGTACTTACCGGCGTGCTATAAGCAGACCTTCGAAGAGATGTTCACAACCGGTTTCTGGGAGTACCATTCGGAAGTGTTCATCAGCAGGCCTACGCATTTACTTCAATAATTTGCCTGTGAACAGATGGTATATTCCACGCATTATCGCCTCCCGCCATCAGATGAACTGCAACCAATTGATTGGGAGAAACTCGAGGTAGATCTGGCCCGAGGCATTCGAATATCAGAGCACACCCTCGCTCAAGAACTCCTACAGAACTACATCAGACAGACCGCACAACAAGGTTCTGTCGAGGACGACAGAAGCGAGAGGGAGGGGGGTGTTGGCAGTAGCCAGAGGCATAGAAGACGCGGAAGCATGTGAAGACAGAGCATAACAAAGTAGCAGGGAGTCAATCGAATCATTTTTCAAAGAATTATATTTTATAAATAGTTTTGAAAACCTCCGACAGTGATTTTCATCACTTTTGTACCATATGTAAATAGAAAACCCCATTTTTGTAATTCATAGTTCCATTTTGTGCAAGTCGAGGAGTCCTCGAGCTTGAGGAGCTTAGGTAGAATGAGTGTACCAATTTTGGCTATTTTTAGACATCGTTTACCTTTTCAAATAGCATCTAGGCCCTATTTTTAACTATGCCGATCACTAGATGTGAAACCGGTCAAAACTAGTCTAGAATCTATAAAAAGAGCTAGGGAGCTCATTTTTGAGGTTGGTTAGTGTGAGCTTAGAGCTATTGTGATCTTGTAATTGAGATCTTGAGCAATAGAGTTGATTTCCTACCTTCCATTGTGTCTTGCTTGTCTCTTTGTTGTGTGTGTGTATGTGTGTGCGCATCTCTATGCTTCTCACCTTCACTCTCACTACATCTCACATTCACGATCTTCATATCACTCTTATCTCTTCCGCGGATTGACATTAAGGAGGTGGAGCTTCTTAATGATGTTCTCACCATTGTGCTAGAGCAACACCATTGGACTGGAACGTCCAGTGGTAAAATTTGAGAGAGATGCTTACTTAGACAAAGAAGGAACCATGTATATCATAACTAATCAACCTAACCATACAAATGAGTTCGGTCTAGTAATTCCTGATACAGAAGTAGGAACCCAAGGAAAAGAATCATTAGGAGACGAACCTAGAACACCTAGAGGGAAATCAATATTGACAAGAATACTAAACCTAGAATGGATCCCTTAGGATAATAGAAGCATTGAATTGTTCTTGAATAAGGAAACTGATGAAGCCTTTTGAAGATATAGAATGGAACAAGCAAGTGAGATAGGCTCAATTACCATTTACGAATTCAAGGACCCAGACATACCTAGAAAGGTAGTCTACCTAGACAACACTTCAGAACGAGTGTTTATAGTGCTTGATCATGCAAGAAAAGCATACACTTGGAGAGGCAAACTAGTATTTCCCCCATCACAAGGGAATGCAAATGTGAGCCATTAAGGTGCTGGGACATCCTCAGCCCATGGTACCTAAAGAGAAAAGAACAAGGAAAATCTAGAAGTCAGTTTCAGTCACCCCCTAGGGAGTGATAAACCAAGCATGGACATAGATAGAATGTAGAGACCAAGAGAACCCAAAATACTAGGAGGTAAGGATGACTTTCCCCTACCTAGACCCCGTGAACATCCTAGAATGTTGAGACCAACCCAGCTAGTGAAGTCGATGAAAAATTATTTTGACAGAACAGGAGAACCATATGACCATGTTGTGGAATTTAAGCAAGTGTTGCAAACAGAGCAAGTAGAAGAAATGTTCACGCAATATAATGCCTTTGGACTCACATTAAAGAACACAACTTTAACCTGGTTCCAACCATTACAACAAAGGAAATTTAGGGACATTCATCACTTGTTAGAATCATTCATCACTAAATTCTCTAAAAGTGGAATTAGGAATAACACTTCTTCATTAATCCACAACTTCAAACAAACCCCCCAAGAAACAGTTAGGTTTGCAGGACATAGGTTAAGGCAATACATTAAGAGATGCCCAATGCCAGAACTACCCTCTCAAGCCAAGCAAGTGTCTTTATTTTTGGATGGCCTCTTGATCTCTAAACTACGATCCTATGTATATTTGAAGAAACCCAGAACGCTAGAGTAGTGTGTAAGGATTTGTATAGACATTGAGGATAATTTAGGAGATCAATTGGAACTTTCAAAGGACTACAAAGACTCAGATATCTCATCTCAATCATCCTCAAAACTCTCTAGCTTGATGGAAGACCTAGCCCAAAAAGTGGCCCAAAAACTAAGAGTTTCTAGAAAACAGATGCCCAGGTTAACATCCATAAAATGTTGTTACACCTGTGGTGGCGATCATTTGGCAAATGTGTGTCCCAATGTAGCACAACCTCAAGCCAACCCTAGTGGCCAGTACTGCATGATTGAAAGGCGATACGAAAATCACAGAGCACAAGATTTCCCATATAACAAACACGTTGTGAGACTAAACTACCCACAAGCATACCCCCAACTAGGTAGATACCAAGACTAGTATAATGCTCAGCCTCATTACTACAAACCCCAGAGAGTATCCTTATCAGACTCAACAGAGACCACAACCTGTTTTAGCTCAGTAACCACCCCCACCAGCCAATGTCATTTCAGTCAAATATGCAGCTGCACAATAGAACCTTAGTAGGGCTTTAGTCCGTTCTTCAACACTGATCACATAAAGTGATCCCATGTCTAATATTTTTGATACCACCGATGTAGAAAGCCCACCAGCATACTACACGAAGTCCCCAAAAGACATGGAAGCACATCAATATGATAGTCCACCATTGGAACCCAGTTGGGAGTCTGACTATACCAATTTCATGTATACAAATCCTAACCCACGGCCTCAACTGCGATAGCCAAGACCACAGGGCCCTAAAGGACCATGCGTTAGATACCAAGGAGATCATTCATAAAGGATTGCCCACATCCTCTAATACCAGGACAGTCGCAATATTATAACATTCAAGGTTTTTGTGCATAATATGGTAAAGAGCATATCATAAGGGATTACCCTAAGAACCCTACTAATGCCTCAAAAGTGAAGCCCATTAATGTGATAGGTATTGTGCACACCTCAGACAGATCCACACCTACACATGTACCTATCGAGGTTATAACAAGAGCCTAGGCATTATTGTAAAACCAAGAAAATAATCCTGAAAAAGTAGCTGAGACTAGTGAAGTTGGAGAATCTAGTGGTAGAAAGACAAAATCATGGAAGGATCCACGAGAAAGAATCAAAAGGAAGTGGGGTAAAAAGATAAACGAGTTGGAAGGAAGCCTAAAAGAAACTAGAGATAAAATCCTAGAATTAACTTCACAAGAGTCAAATCAAAAGAACCCAGCTGAGCAAAAGGGATATAGGTGCTACAATTCGGTGACAAAGGAGCTAGGAGTCTCACGAGATGTGGTATTTGATGAGCTAAGACCATGGTTTGGAGACAAAGGGAAAGAGAAGATTCTTGAAGAAGATTGCGAAGATGATGGAGGTGCTGTCCAAGAAGAATTTCAGCAAACAAGCACTCAAATGTCAGGTCCAGAAGCTTCTACATCACTTGGAGAAAACTCAACATGGAAGGGGAGGCTAAGGAGTCATTCCTCATCACCAACATCAGCTTATGAAAGATCTAAAGCTGAAAGTGCTGCCGAAAATAGTGATTCAAATGCAAATGAAGAAGAGTATGAAGAGGTGATCACACCGAAGGTAAAGTTGAACCGGTTGAAGAAGCAATGTTCAAAAGGAAATGAAAGGAGGTCTTCAAGAGCAAGGTATCCAATTGAAAGGCTGAGCTATGATAGTTTTATTGCAAAGCATTTTGCATATATGACACAGGTGGTCAAAGACAAAGAACCGGATGCATATGAAGAAGCATGTACACAAAAAGAATGGCAAGAAGCTATGCAAGAAGAGATGAAAGCTCTCAAGGACAATCACACATGGGAGCTAGTTCCAAAGGCTGAAGGTATGAAGATTGTTCCAAATAAATGGGTGTTCAAAATAAAGAGAAATGCTGATGGTTCTCTAGCAAGGCATAAAGCTAGACTAGTAGCAAAAGGATTCAAGCAAACTCACGGCATTGATTATGAAGAAACTTTCAGCCCGGTTGCAAAGATGGGAACAATTAGAACCTTGATTGTAGTGAGTGCAGCAAGGAGATGGCCATTGTACCAACTTGACATAAAAAATGCTTTTCTCAATGGTGAACTTCAAGAAGAGGTATACATGAGTCAACCGATTGGATTTGAAGACAAAAAGCATCCAAATTTTGTTTGTAGATTGAAGAAAGCTTTGTATGGGCTGAAGCAAGCACCACGTGCTTGGAATCAAAGATTGGTCGAGTACCTCACAAGGTGTGGGTATAGTCCAAGTAATGCAGATTCCTCTCTCTACATGAAGAAAGAAGAAGGCAAGCAGGTATATATTTGCATATACGTTTTTATATAAAAGGAAGTTCGGCAATAGCCTACTCTCCCGGACTTGAATTAAATTAAGAAGCAAAGATACAAATGAAGGGGACTAGTGCCCACGGGACCCCCCAAATCCCACAAAGCAGGGGAAGCTAGAATGAAACCTAGGTCGCGTTACAGAGAAGGTTAATCACCCTCTCATCGCCCTCATGCGGGACCCATTTGGGTTTGAGCTTGTTGTTGACCAAAAGGAGGACTTGATTTGCATATACGTTGATGATCTCATCATAACAGGAAGTAATGTTACAGGAATACAAGAGATCAAAAGGAAACTCGCTAAGGAGTTTAAAATTTCAGATCTTGGTGAGCTGAAATACTTTTTAGGCATTGAGATAGTCTATGGGAAAGATGGCATTTACTTAATGCAAAGAAAGTACCTATTGGATGTTCTTTTCAGATTTGGAATTAGTGAATGCAAACCACTCACTCAACCTATGGACACAAATGTGAAGCTATGCTCAAATGATGAAGAGAAGTTACATGATGTAACTACATACAAGAGTATTATAGGTTCATTGATCTATGCTACGATCACAAGACCAGATTTGTGTTATATTGTTGGAGTTCTTTCTCAATTTATGCAAGCTCTAACAGGTGAACATTTAAATTCAGCCAAACGAGTGCTAAGATATGTGAAGCACACAGTCAATCATGCTCTGTTTTATGGATATGATGAAGAATTGCAGGTAAAAAGGCTTCAGTGATGCTGATTGGGCTGGTTCGAAGGAAGACAGAAGATCCACTTCAGGTTATGTGTTCATGATAGGTAGCAAACCTATCACATGGAGCTCAAAGAAGCAACCTACTGTTGCACTATCATCTACAGAAGCTGAATATAGAGGTTTAGCCTTTGCAACTTGTGAAGCTATGTGGATTAAGAAGCTCTTGGCTGATCTTGATGTGCAGGTGGAGACCATTCCAATTTATGGTGACAACATGTCAAGCATTCACTTGACAAACAATCCAATGTTTCATGCATGAAGCAAGCACATAGAAGTGCATTATCATTATGTTCGAGAAAAGGTTTTAAGCAAGGATGTGGATATAAAGTTCATTGGAACTAATGACCAGGTTGCAGACATGCTTACAAAGTCCCTAGATGCTTCTAAGCTCAAGAGGTTCAAGGACGACATCAACTTGCAGGATATGGCTGAAGGTGCAAGCTCACATGTGAGCTTGAGGGGGAGTGTTAAAAATAAAGAAGTAAGCTCATATATATTTTTGCAAAAAGGATTTTCTTCAAGTAGAAGAAAAATACAAAAATGAAAAATAGAAGCATTTACTTCAGCAAGTAGTGGAGACCAAAAGAGAATCATTCAAAAGAGAATCAAATCCAAAAACTGAACTGTAAGAGGAGTGGCTGTCCAAAGTAGTGGAGAAATGATGGAGAAGAGCTCTCAAACTCATCATGAGAGTTTTTGGTCACTTGGCTATAAAAGAGGCAAGGGAGGACACTCAAGGATAGAGGAAGAAGGCGTGGAAGTCCCCTTGTAGCTAGTTCATTTGTTTTGAGTCATTTCGTTCAGTTCACTCTCATAGAGTATGTCGAGCCGCACACCCATTTCTGGGTAGTCTACTTGTGAGAGTCATATCTCTCAATATATGTATCCAATTTTAGTGTTTAAACATTCGTTGGAAAGCTTATCTTGAGTAATTCCTCTGTCTAAAACAGTTTTATGAAATTTTTTATGCTGTGTGAGTTATTCAGTTTTTAGGGAAGTCCAATTTTTAGCCTAACTGAGTGGACAGGTAGCCTGTCTTGTATCAACGAGTTGCCAACCCCAATCTACTCCAAATTGAGTGTTTGATGGCTCATTTTAAAGCTATAGGTGTCTAGTTTGAGTGAACAAAGTTTCATGTTCATTGCATTTTTGAGTTGGTACCAGTTTTCATTTGAAGGTTCCGCTGTTGGCAAGAGTCTTGATCTTGAGAAGGTCTTCTACACTTTCCACTGCGATTAGGAGAGGAATTCTCCAACAAAGAAGACCATAATATGCAGAACATTTCAAATTGTGTGCCTGCTGTCGGGAAAGAGGAGCCCTCTACGTCTACACCTGCAGCACCACCTGGACCTGGTCCTTCACAGCAAAAAAAAGAAGCAATGTTGCTCAGCCTTCCTATCAATTCAGAAAAGATGAACGGAACTTTTTGTAGTTAACTGCAAAAGGAAGGCAGCATGGTAATTGTGTAAACGCTCAAGCCCCTCAAGACATCTTAACCAGAGGGTCTGTTCATCCGAGGAAAATTTCACATCCATCCAGTGAGATGTCAAATTCACTGCTATGGGACATATGGGAGGGAGAACATCCTACATGGAGAATAGGCATATTGCATAGACAGGTTGCTTTAGCCACTACTAAGACTGAGAAGAGTAGTTGAAGTTTGAGGTTATACTGTATGTGGATTATTCCAAAATGGATGCAATAATGTGTTCCCTGACGTAGTATTATCCATCATGATGGATAAAGGATATTCAATGCTGTCCTGATGGAGGATTGCAAATATTACATTCTGGTTCAATGCCTTGTACTATGGTTCTCGTAGAAATGTTTTCATGATGAGGTGATACAGAATACAGAGCTTGCATTGCTCTCATGACTATGTTGATACATATTAGGTGAAGCTTCTCTACATCTATCCATATGCAGTGTTCCTCCTCTCTTAGAGGAAGTTAAACACAATGCTCTATGGTTTGGCATAGCCATGTTCGAAGTCTTGAGAGGAGGTATTTTATTGACTGGATGCTCCAGCTTTTGTGAATTGCATACCTTTGGGTATCAATATGATTGTATGTCAAGAGGGTTAAGTAGAAAACAACACTAAAAATGATGGCCGAGTATACATTTTCCCTGGGCTATAGGGCCCTTTCATTTGGCGATCCTACTAGGGATGCAAGCTCAGCACATCCTAATGAGGATTGCTGTGGGCTCGCCTGGTGCCCCACAATGCGACACAGCTTGCGATGGAACCACAGAAGAGAGGATGATGGAAAGGCCAAAGAAGTAAATGGTGCTTGATCATTTAGTTGGGGGGTGTCTAATGAACCAATAGGTTTTGAACCAAGAAGCACTGGTTGACTAGGCTTGGTACGTCTTCCCAAAGAGTACCATAGGTAAACCTGGTGCCCCAAATTGTGCGACACAGCCTAGCCATGATACCCAAACTCTGGAGGTCACAGCTCACAAAATGCAACACCTATAGTCTTCCACCCTACCCTTCGTGTTGATAGGAGTACAGTCGGTTTTTCTCTGAAAGCTAATGTAGTTTAATGGAAGGCTTCTTAAGGATAAAGTGATTGATCATGGATATCTTGGTGCTCCATGGGAATTCAATCTTCATGATGTTTTGTAGTCATGTGCTATTTTACAGGAGAATGCAGCGTGCAGCTGACACCCATTCTGGCTCAAAACAAATGAAGTGTGGGTGCCCAAGTCCTCGAAGAATTACAACAGTGCAAGGATCATCATATAGGTCATCACAATCAACTGACAAACACATGTTTAGAGAAGAATTTTGAGTAGGAAACGAACCAATCAGAGGACAGAGATACATCAGGGTCTTGGAGATCATCATCTGGTATATCAGATCTAGTTAACAACAAGATAGAGGGTAAGAAAAATAGATCTGTAGCAGTACACACTAGAGACTCCAGAGTATCTCAGCCTTTTGGATCAGATTGTAAGGTTAAAATATTAAGCACTGGTCCCGGAGTAGCAGATGATGAGATGATTGATACATCGACACACATTTGGCCTGGAAAAAAAGAGGACAAATATTCTGAGCCGAGCAGGCTTCCTAAGAAAATTCAGCATGATTTTGTAGCAGGTTCTACTTTTGCTGAAAAAAGACAAACCTGTGCTTTAAGCATTGAATGGCGGGGCACTGCAACCCATGTAGAGAATTATGAGAGTGGCAGCAATGATTTGATTAAGAAATGGTAAGATTTCTATGTTAATGCAGGAAGAGTTGGCATCATCACTCCTTACCAGCAGCTGCTGAGTCTTTTAAAGGGACAATTTAGAAGGAGCCTTGGACGAGTTGTAACAGAAGGCATAGAATTTAACACTGTTGATGGACTCTAAGGTCGTGAAGTTGACATCATTATATTTTCTACTGTTCGTGCAATGAGGGGTGCTCGAAGTTCATGTAGGATTGGATTTGTTGTTGAAGTTCGAAGGATGAATGTTGCTATAACTCATGCTAGACTCTCTCTATGGATTGTGTGCTGCAATGCAACCACTTTGCAGGGAAACCCATCTTGGGCTGCTCTTTTGAAAAACACTAGGAATAGTGGATTGATTCAGTAGTCTCATCATCATCTTGCAAAAAATCTTCTCCTCAGGAGCATGATACCAAGGCCAATACTGAAGCAATCATTGAGAAAAAGTACATGAAAGCAGTACATCATCTTTTGAAAATGTTAAATAGTGGATGCTTGAATTTGGTGAGAAATATTGATCAACCTGAGGGGAATCTAGAAATGATCTGGTTAATCTTGTTCAAGGATTTGTGCTCAGGTGAGCAAAGGGAAAGCCTTGGATGAAGTTGGTAGCAATAAATTATCTAATAGTTACAGAGCAAGCAGTATTCCATCATTGAAGGCTTTGGAACAAAAGTCAACGAAATCAATGAAAGACAGATTCTGATGTAGGGCATCCTGAGTCAGTAACACACAATAAACCCTGTTATGAGAAAGAAATTCAAGGTCTGAAAGCTGCAGTAGAGGACTTAGAAATTGGAAATTCAGAATCAAATGAGAGACTGTTCTTATCGTTGTGTTGTAGAAACACCACGATGAGGAGATTACCAATTTGAGTAATCAGAAGAACAAGTTTCAAAAGGAGGTGAGTGCCCAAAGTACACAATTAGTGGACCTCAATGAAGAGATCTCTCACCTCAAGCAATCAATTTCTCTGGCTGAAAGTGAGAGAGACAGGAGTTTTGAGTCCCAGCAGGCTCTTCAACAGACCATAACAGATTTGCAGAATGAGTCTTTAAAAGAGGACAAATGTAAGCTCTCAGATGATCTCGTCCTTACGACTCAGCATGTGCAATCACTTGAGCAGAAGCTCAGCGAGCTACAAGAAGTAATAGAAGGGTTAGGAAGAGAGAAAATGGAGTTAGATGAAGCGATAAAGAATTCAGAAAGCAATCTTGTGGATTTGCAAAATGAACTTGTTTTTGTGCAAAGGAGCTTGAACAAGGAGATCTCCATACAAATGAAGCATATACTTGCATTCAAAGAGCATGTTGACAAACTACAAGCTGCATTAGAAACATTTCAAGAAGAGAGAACGAGGGAAGTTGGACTCCAAGATATTCTTGAAAAGCATATAGCAGATTTGAACCTGAATCTCAGAGAGGCTCAAGAGGCCCTTGACTCCTCTGAAAATGAAAAAACCAAGCTTGTCAATGAGGCAGAGAAAAATTTTAAAGAATTATAGTCTGAATTTGCATCAACACAAGACATATTGAATGGTGAATTATTTGTCTTGATTCATGAGAGACAGGTACTGTCTGACCAAGTTTTGGAGCTCAATGGTGTTTTAAAAACTCTTCACAATGAACAAGAACAAGGAACAGAGGCCCAAAATGTTTTACAGAAGCGCATAGCTGATCTAGAATTGCAGCTTGAGCAAGACAAGGAAGCTCTGACATCATCAAAAATAGAGAAAGAAGAAATCAATGCCCTTCTGAGGAATATGGAGGATGATCTACTAGATTTACAATTGAAATTTACATCTGTACAAGAAGGATTGAATGTAGAGTTATTAGTTCAAGTTCATGAAAAGGAGGCTTTGAATGTATATATTAAAGAGCTTGAATCTGCTTTGGCATCTATAAATGATGAAAAAAGTAAGGGTTCAGAATTTCAAAGTATTCTAGAAACAAGATTGACACAATGCGAGTAGTAGCTTGAGTACATAAAAGCAGAGAAAGCTGAAGTAAGTGAGTTACTGAGTACTGCAAAGGCCAAGTCACTAGAGTTCAAGGAGGAATACCACTCTATGCAATCAAACCTTGCTGCTGAAATATCTTTACTCTCTGAGGAGAAACAATAAATGGGCCTTCAGATAGAGAAGCTTAATGCAGCACTGGCAGGCTTGCATAGTGAGAAGAGCAAAGCCGTTGACTACAATATGTTTTTGTGATGCAAATTGCACTGCTTCAACATGAGGTTTCTCAAGAAAAGCAAAAAGCTAGCAATTTATCCAATGATTTAAGAGATAGAGCTGCTAACATTCCTCAGCTGGAAATGATGGGGACCAAGAGACTGAGAACTGATATTGAGAATAGAGGTATGAGTATGGAGAGAATCATGGTTGAGTTTCAAGGAAATATGTGTTAATTGCAGATTCTACATAGAAGCTATTAGCTAAGTTGGAAGAGTGAGAATCATAAGGGAGCATATCGATGATCCAGAGGGTTTCTTACCAAACTTCCATTTGCAATTGCAAGGGTACAGGGTCCTATACAAGGGGGAAGAAGTGCGGCCAACAGAAATTGTTGACCAAAAGCTTGGGGGGGGGAAATTTTGGTGATGGATGAAGGTTTTGATGCAGACACCCATGCAAATTTTGTGGAGTTGGAATGGAAGAAGGGAGTGAAGCATATCCCTTCCCACCACCTAGATGGGGGCTTTGTGCATCCATCTTTATCCAAGAACATTATATGTATGTTGTTAATGCTAGACCATGGTGAGTGTGAATGAGGACGGGTAGAGTAGTGGGTGTATGGGTGTGGGTGAATGGTTAAGAGTGTGTAAGTTTGAGGAAGGTATGTGGGTTAAGTGGAGAAGTGAGAGTCGACGAGTGGTGAAAATGTGTGTGGGGGGTTGGTGAACAAGGCGGAAAAGCCTTGGAGAATGTGTAGGAAGGTGTGGGAATTGCAGTGTAGAGTAGAAGAAAGAAGTGAGAAGGGTGAGTAGGAGAGGATGAGAAAGAACTTAAGTGTGGGGGAAAGAGCAGAGAATGGTCTAGATTAACATCATACATTTCAATGTTTTTTTGATGACTATGGTTTGTAGGAGCTCACCAGCCAAGTATGGGGCGATATGTTAACCTCCAAACCTACAGACAAAATGCTATTCTGGTAAAGATGAATATTGTGATTCCCCCTTCATTTGATCCTATTTTAACGAAATATTCCCCACTTTGATGATGGACTTTAACATTGTATTTTACCCTCCCATATGGATGTAAGACTCCCTGGTATTTCCACTATCATGGACTTGGGCCACCCGATGTAAAATTTGGATTTCCTTTGACCCATGGTTTGCAAGCCTTATATCGCATGTGCTTTTTGACTTTTCCATGTGAAGCACATGTAAAACATGTAAAGTGTTTTTAGATTAATGAGAAAATGGGGGGGTGTCAAGAGTGTATGAAGGGTATTTATGCCTGGCATGCATCTTGGCAAAGGATCCCGAAAGTTGGGTCTCATTTTTTGGTGTCTGTTTTCTCTGGTCCCTCGTTTTACCTTCCCTCTCTTTGTAGCTCACTCTGTGAGCTATGGAGAGAGGTGAAGAAGGAGAGAGAGGGGTGGCTTTTTGGTGTGGTATAGTTAACACTTCGGAGAGGAGGTTCATATTTTCCTAAGGACAATTATTGGTAGCTCAAGGGCCACAATAGTAGAGGTTCTGCCTTTATTCTTCTTCTTTCTGGGACATTTTTTCTCCTCTATTGACTACAGGTACGCTTCTGATGAGATGGGGTGGGCAAGACAATGTAGTCTATGCTAGTCATTCTGTGTGCGTTGGTCTTCTCCAACCTATTTGCAATGGAAGTTGATCCGAAGAAACCTCTTACATGGCGGATCATTTACTAATGATGGCAAAATGAATGTTCCTAGCAAATCTTTATTCTCTGAAGTTGTCAAAGTGGTTACCAAGTAGAAGCACCGGTAGAAATTGGGTTTAGGCAATGGATCACTGAAATATTCTGTAAAGCTTGCTCTTGCCCAAACATGCGTTAAGTCTTGTGTGTTCTATAGTCCTTCAAATTCTCTTGAGAAAAATATGTACTTGCTCCATGTACGGTGATCAAACGCCAAGTTGGCTTCAAAGATGAAATCTGCATCTGCCAACGGTCCTGCTAGCCCTTGAAACCAATGAGAGTTGCGATGAATCTTCTCAGTATATCCCCTAGGAGGATCGTCGATCGGCATGGGTCTTGGAAATCCTTGGAATCCCGGTGGTTGTGCCGTCGGATGTTGTTCCGCGAGTAGTTCTCCAATATTGGCCATCACTGCACTGGTGCCAGCTTCAGATGGTCCTTCTGCCTGCATGATGAATGATGCAAGTGTGTGGCGGATTTGCTACAAAAGATTAACACATTAGTATGGAAATTAATCATGATCCCATTAAAGTGAGACCGCAATCCCTTTCCATAACCGATGTGAGACCGCAATCCCTTTCCATAACCGATATGGTTTATGGAATGATTTCTTGCAAACTAATGCAGGTCTCTAGACACCTACATGCTTGAGATGATGCATACATTTCTTGATGAGATGTTATTACAAGTGATGTTGGGTTATAGTGTGTGGATTTCTACAAGGTTCAGTTGTGAATGAGTTATTACAAGGTTGTAGATTAGTCGGGGTGGGAGTGATGTTAGATAAGGGGGTCGGAGAAGACGTTTGGATATGTTTCGGTATCCACTTCCTAAGAGTTTCTGAGCGGGTGGAATGTTTCTTCTCAGGGACAAGAGTTGAGATCGGATGTGGTGGTTTGGAAGGGTGGAGAGATTTTTGAGGGGTATATATTACATGGCTTGAGGGTTGAGCTATAATACACTGTTTAGGTACCCAAATCTGCGTGGGTGTGGGTCGATTCATAAGGTACTTTTTGGCGATCCAAATTTGTCGAATGTTCGTACTCGTGGAAGAAGGTCGAAAAGATGTTGAATATTGACTCTGCTTCTGTCTTGACTTCTTCTTATCCTTGTCTGCATCATTGAAAACTATTGGAGTTTTCTGTCCTTTCGGCACCCATATTTGTCTCGTGCCACTTGCTTTGTGATACTGACACTGCTGCTTTCCTCTTTGTGTCATTTGATATTGTCGTCGATCTGGGTTCCTTTGTCATGGTTGACTCCTTTGTGGTTGAGGTTGAGAGGTTGGATTGACACTCTACTTTGGAAAAGAAGGGAGGTCCAACACTTGCGAAACCTGCCCATTAGGAAGTGCTCCGTTTTGTATCTTTAATCTAGGCCAGTCCGCAGTAAGTGTGGAAGGATGGGCACTGCAGGTGATAGTGTCCATTTGGCCACTGATGAAGTCCACCTGACTGCTGATCATCCCCATCTGTCCTGCAATTCTCCCCGTTTGTCCGCTGATGTAACCCACCCGACCGCTGATTGTACCCATTTGGCTGCTAATGGTCCCCATTTGTCCAAGCGGTTGGGCGGTTGCCCCTTCTAATTTGCACGAAGCCCAAGGGAAAATCTGCTGACGTCCTTTTGATTAACAACTGTCCATCGCCAAGCCTGAGTGGGTTGGAGTAGACGTAACGTGACTTATCTGACCAAAGATCTTCCAATCTTCCTTTGCATGCTGTTCATATGGTCTAGGGTTACAAACCTCAGTCGGAATGCCGTTAGGGAAGTCAAGCGGTATCACTCACTTTTGATCTAAGGTTCCAATCTGTAAGGAGCCTTGTCTAAGATTTAGGTCCACTGAGTGATCGTATAGCCAATCTTGGCCAAGGATTAGGGGTTCTATCAGGTCGTCGTCATGGCACACTAGTAATTTCACTGTCAAGGTCACTTCGTTTATGAGGATAGGAAGGTCCACCTCACTCATGCAAGGGGTCTCCATGCCTCCTAGCCCTATGAGATATGCCTCAATTGGCCGCATTTCTATTCCTGAGTCCTTGTAGTGGGACCATCTAATCGCGCTAGTCGCATCACCTTAATCAATTAAAGCTCTGAGCTCTTGGCAAGGGTTGCCATGCTCTAGCCTGACTGTAATGAATGGTCTCCTGTCCAGTATGCTAGGATGAGTGGTTGACTTTACTTGACACATGGCCATGGGGTATCTAGGTGTTGTCTCCAGATGATTATAATGTTCTCTCCCTAGTCCTTGTCTTCTTAGTTTCATGCACTTAATGCGTTCTATCACTTCTGCCTGAGCTTCAGCTCATATTCTATTTTCTTCCTCCTTACGCTTCTTTGCTAGTGTGAGTCGTCTAAGCATGTCCTCAGTAATAGGTTCCTGGTATAACCTGACTCTACCGCCACTAAAATAATTAGGCATTATGTCTCCTTCTAAGGTGGCTAATTGTATTGCTCCACTTGTTGAGAGTCTGTTAATGATCATAGGTCCATAACCTCACTTTTCTAACTTCCATGCGTGTTGTTTCAGCGTATATACTAGGACTATATATGCCCAAATAGCGTGATGTAACTGTTTGTCCCAATCTGAACGTTTGTTGTTCACGAGTTTTGTCAGTACGTTACAAAGGATCTTGTTAGTGCTTTCAGCTTGACCATTGGCCTGAGGATGATATGGTGCAGATTTCTTGTGGATCACCATAAAATCCTGTAACAAATATTCAATGACTTGGTTTAGAAAGTGAGTTCCTCGATCGCTCACTAACTCTATAGCCAATCCATATCTTGTAAAGACATTTTCAAATAAGAATTTTGCAGTCGTGTGTGCATCATTCTTTTTCGTGACTTTTGCCTCTACCCATTTGGTAAGATAATCTGTTGCAACAATAATGTATTCACCATGCGTACCTTTTGCAGGGGGGTTAATGGGTCCTACAAAGTCTATACCCCACTTAGAAAATGCACGTCCTCCCATCATGGGTTTCAATGGCATTTCATCTCTGCGAGTAGGAAACTGAGTTCTTTGGCACACATCACATCTCTTAACATAGGTATGTGCATCCATGCGAAGAGTGGGCCACCATAATCCTGCAAAGAGGATGGCTTTGATGATCCTATCTGGTCCAAAATGACCTCCTGCAACACCTTGGTGTGCAGTCTCTAGTACGCCCAAATAATCGCTTTCATGAACACATTGTCTTAAATATCCATCTCATCGTCGTTTGTATAGATTGTCGCCAATAAGTGAATATTCTTCAGCTTCCTGCTCTAGACTTCGTTGTCATGCTAAGGTCATTCCTTGAGGGAATGTTTTCATCCTCAAGTACGTCACTAAAGGTTCACTCCATTCTGGTGTGAGAGACACGTGATATAATGTAGCATGTTCTACCGGTGGTCTTTCACAACAAACATGGCATTCTTTACACAACTTGTAGACATCTGCTTACATCGAAGGCCAATAGACTCCTAGTCTATGCAGAGTCTGCAACGTACGATGTTTCGAATGATGTTGCTTTAATGCACCTACATGTGCTAATTGCAACCAATTTGCATGTTCTGATTCATCTACACAATAGGCAAGAATCTTTTGATTATCCTATTTATATATGCTTCCTGCTATGATTTGATATCTTTGAGACTTGGTAATCTCTCCTTCCTTGATCCTTATCCTAGGATTCTTGGGTCCATATGTGAGAATAGGGACTATCGGCTTAGCCCATTCTGGTGCTATCTCAAGGTTAAACAAGTATGCATCCGGTAATTCATATGCTATGCCTTGAGGAGCTTCTCCTGTGGTTAGTCTCGAGAGGTGGTTAGCTCTAAGATGCATCTTTCCTTTCCTGACTACTACTTCAAAATCATACTCCATGAGTAATAGAAACCAACGTATTAGTCATCCCGTGTTACATGGCTTATTGACTACATACAATAACGCTTGATGATCTGTAAAGAATTTGAACTTGTTTGCCAACGAATAATGTCTGAATTTCTTTACTGCGTAGATCATTCCTAATCCTTCTTGTTCCGTAGTGGTGTAATTTCTTTCTGCTGCGTTCAATTGTCTGCTCGTGTACGCTATGGGGAGATCTATATTACCTTGATTCGTGGCTTGTGCTAACACACATCCTATGGCATAGTTGGATGCATCCACATGTACATGGAATGGCTTACTCCAATCCGGGGTTGTCAATATAGGTGCTGAGCACAAACGTCGTTTAAGTTCATTGAATGAGTTCTCGCACTCGTCTGTCCATTCAAACTTGGTCAAAAGAGAGTACAAAGGCTTGGCTATGATTGCATACATGTGTATGAATCGTCTATAATAACCGCAATGCCCCATAAAGGTATGTACTTCTTTTATGTTAGTTGGTCTTGGTAGTTCTGCAATTACTTTCACTTTTTCTTCATCTGTCGAAATTCCATTCTTTGACACAATGTGTCCTAGAATTTTGCCTTGTCTGACCATGAAAACGCACTTTTCTGGGTTCAAGCAAACTTGATATTCTCGACATTTGTCAAATATTTGTCTTAACTCTGGGATGTGTGTCTGTCTTAGATGTGAATGTGCACATAAGTCATCGACATAAACTTCCAAATTCTTGCGTAAGAATTCCTTAAATACATGACACATGAGTCGTTGGAAAGTAGCGGGTGCATTTGTTAAGCCAAATGGCATTACACGAAATGCAAATATGCCCCATTTTGTGGTAAAAGCCATCTTGTGTTGATCTTCTGGAGCAATGGCTACTTGATTATAGCCTGAGAAACCATCAAGAAAGCTGTAAACTTCCTTGTCCGCAACTCTTTCCAATAAGTGTTCCGTGATAGGAAGAGGATAACTGTCTCTAATCGTGGCGGCATTAACTTTTTTAAGGTTAATACACACACGCAATTTTCCATTCTTCTTGGGCACAACCACAATGGGGGATACCCATTCGGTATGCTCAATTTCGTAAATGAATCTTGCTTCTATCAAGCGATCTATTTCTTCTTTAATCTTTGTAGCGTAGTTATCATTGTACGTGCATGGTTACTGTTTCGTAGGTTTTGCATCTGGAGTCATAAGAATTCTATGAGAACATATGTCTGGATCTACTCCTTTCAAGTTTTTGTAACTCCAAGCAAAAACATCTCTATATTCGCGCAATAGGGCAACTAATTCTTCTTCTTCTTCATTCGTCAAATCATGCCCTATGTATGTACATTTTTCTTCTTCTCATTCTATGGCAACTATGATTTTTTTGGTTTTCTCCCGGTTATCATATAATTCTCCAATGTCAGCTTTTCTATTAGGCATTCATACCATGATGCGTCTATCTTCTATTTCGTATTTCTTGAAGTTCTCCGGAACCTCAAACAAGGATTCTTCTTCTTCTGACATGGTTTCTTTCTTCTTTCTTTTCTTACCTTCACTCTTAGTGGTCACTTGAGTGGCTAACCTTGCCTCATTCATAAGTTCTTCGTGTCTCTGAGGATGATTTTCTACTTCGTAGAAGTATTCTTCCTCTGATGCAAAGGGTGAGTCCATAATAATTGACTCTAAATCGAAATCACTCGCATCCTCAAATGCATCAGTGCTAGGTTCACATTCTTCTTAAATTGAATCACACATGATTGGCTCTATCGTGAAAACTGAAATGTCATAGCCATCCTCGTCACAGTGGGGTGTCCATTGTTCTTCATTGATGGCTACATCCATGGTTGCTAGGATTTCTGCCCAACCATGGGGTTCAAATTCTTCATCTGGAAATACTACAGGTGCATTTGCTGGGTCTTGAAGAGTTCATGGATGTTGTTCTGCACCTAAGGTCCTGGCTTCTAACCGTTCTTCCTCTTGTTTGGCTACTTTACACATCCATAAATGAGTATCCTCGTGCAACCATGAGGGATCTGATTCCAATGAGTGTACCGATTCCGTTTCTACTTGTGTCTTATGGATGGTATTCCATTGTATTAGGGGTACGTCTCGATGTGAATATTCTTTAAGATTGACTTTTGTAGTCACTCCTAAATGTTGCAAATACAAAGAATTTTTTCCCCAATCTTGTACGATTTGCAATTGACGCATGAATGGTCGTCCTAAAATCATCTCGTAAGCATGATTTTTCGCAAAATCACAAATGGCAAAGGTACGCTCAAACTCCACACCACAAGTGGTGAGAGATATGCCTTCTAGTAAGCCTAATGGTTTCTCTATGTGTCCATTGGCCATTTGTAGCTTCATCCTGGTAGGTCTCAATGCTGGCTTACCCCAACGTTTCCATAAAGCAGTGGTAGCGATGGCTACTCCGGCTCCTGAATCTAAGATGGCTTTGGTGGTGTAGCCCTGATGGGTTATTGGAGGATAAGTGTTACCTTCCTCTCCTTCGCTTACATTTCCAATCTTTTCTACCGGTATCTCTGGTACCTTCTTGTGTGTTCCTATCTATGAGGAAGTAGCAAGCTCTGGGAATTGATTTGCTACATGTTTACACAGGTCTGGTTTAACTTTTAACAATTCCTCTAGGGTGAGATTACATTGTACTTTGGTATTCCTGATCACTTCTGTGTTTCTAGGGATTACTGATTCTTCATTCCTCACTATTATTGTGGGTGCTCTCATGCTAATAGACTTAGCTTCCCAAGGTCTTGTAAACTGAGGTAATTCTTGCAAAGAATTGGATTCAAAACCTGTGTGTTCCCTCAGTTGATCCTCCTCTACATCATCGTAAATAGAGGGAATGTCTTGGGGAAATTGCTCTTGCAAATCATCTATTTCTTGAATAGGAGGATGAGTTCCTTATTCTCTTCTCCACTTGTCTTCTTGGATTTCTCTCAGAAACTCATGTGAATATCTATGTATGGAAGATAGGTTGTCTTGACTTTCTGTATTGGGTACTTGAGATAGGGATGGTGCATTCCTTTCCTGTGTCTCTGAGGCAGGGTTCTTATGCTGATTCTTTTTCTCCCTAATATTAATCAAGTATTATAGCCTCTCCATTAATCCTTGAAAGTGTAATTCAGGTTTTGCCATGTTGTTCCAATTAAGATATCTAGAGGCTTCAAACATTGCTTGTGCTAATTCTACCATCTTCATACAAAGTTTAGTCCTCTCAATTTCTAAGTCTGCCCGAGGGTAGTTCTTGCTCATTTCAGCTATTTGAGGTCCTTCTTTTAATCTTGCTTGATATGCACGAAACATCATGTCTAGGTTTTCTGGTATGGGTTCCGCTAAAACTGATCTTGATTTCTGAGCTGGGTTCTCTTGATTCAATTCTTGAGAGGTCAACTCTAGGATTTTGGCTCTGGATTCTTTTAAACTTCCTTCCAATTCGGTTATCTTTTTACTCCATTTTCTCTTGATTCTTTCTCTAGAATCTTTCCATGATTTCGTCTTTTTATTGCTAGACTCTCCAACTTCACTAGTTCCGGCTACTTTCTCAGCATTAAGTTGTTGATTTTGTAAGAGCGTCTGAGCTCTTGTTATAGCTTGGATAGGCACGTATGTAGGGTTGGATCCATCTACATTGTTTACAATACCTATCATATTGATCGGTGTCACATTTGAAGCATTAGCAGGGTTCTTAGGACACTCTTTTATGATATGCTCTTTACCACAATCGGCGCAAAAGCCTTGTATGTTATAGTATTGTGATTGTCCTGCTATTGGAGGATGTGGACAATCCTTTATGAAATGATCTCCTTGGCACCTAAAGCATGGTCCTCTAGGGCCCTCTGGTCTTTGCTATCTCAATTGGGGCCGCGGATTAGCGTTGGTATACATCACATTAGCATAGTCGGGCTCCCAACTAGGTTCCAATGGTGGACTATCATATTGATATGTCTCCACGTGTTCTGGCGACTCTGAGTAGTATGCGGGTGTACTATCTACATGAGTAGAGTCAAAACTGTTTGAGTTCGGATCACTGTGAGTAATTAGAGGTGAAACAGGAACTAAAGCCCAATTGAGGTTTTCCTCTGTAGCAGCATATTTAACTAAGATGACATTAGCTGGTGGGATGGTTGCTGAGCTAAAAAAGATTGTGGTCTCTGTTGAGCCTGATAAGGATAGTTTTGAGGAGGCCTATAGAAATGAGGCTGAGCATTGTATTGGCCTTGATACCTGCCTGGCTGCGGGTATGCTTGCGGGTAGTTCTGTCTTACTGCTTGTTTGTTATATGGGTAGTCCTGAGCCGTGTGATTTGTGTACCTTATCTCAATTGTACAGTACTGGCCACTAGGATTGGCTTGTGGTTGTGTTGTATTGGGACACACATTTGCCAAATGATTTCCACCACAGGTGTAACAACGTACGTTAGTTGTTAACTTGGGCATCTGTTTACTAGAAACTCCTAGTTTTTGGGCCACTTTTTCTGCTAAGTCCTCTATTGAGCTAGACAATTTTGTGGATGCTAGAGATGAACAATCTGAATCCTTATAGACCTTTGAGAGTTCCAACTCATCTCGTAAGTTATCCTCAATGTCTATACAGATTCTTACACATTGCTCTAGCGTTTTGGGTTCCTTCAAGTACACATAGGAGCATAGTTTAGAGCTCAACAAGCCATCAAGAAGCAATGAAACTTGCTTGGCCTGTGAGGGTAGCTCTTGCATTGGGCATCTTTCAACATATTGTCTAAACCTACGTCCTGCCAGTCTAACTGTTTCCTGAGGGGTCTATTTGAAACTATGAATCAACGAAGACGTGCCATGTCTGATCCCACTTTTAGAGAATTCAGTGATGAACGACTCTAAAAAGTGATCGATATCTCTAAATTGCCTTTGTTGCAATGGTTGGAACCAAGTTAAAGCGGTATTTTTTAACGTTAGTCCAAATGCTTTATATTGCGTGAACATGTCTTCTACTTGCTCTGCTCGTAGCACTTGCTTAAATTCAGCAATGTGGTCATAGGGATCTCCTATCCCATCAAAATAGTTTTTCATGGATTTTACTAATTGCGTAGGTCTCAGTATTCTTGCGTGTTCACGTGGTCTAGGTAGAGGAAAATCATCTCTACCACCTGGCATTCTTTGTCTTTCCACTCTATCGATGTCTACGGTGGTTCTATCTCTCTCTATGGGATGATTGAAGCTTACTTCAGGTCTTTCTTTGTTCGTGTCTCTTTGACTAGCATGGGCTGAGGATGTTCCTGCCCATTGTTGGCTCGTGTTTATGTTTGTTCGAGATGGAGGGAATACCAACTCACCTCTCCATGTGTAGGTATTTCTTGCGTGGTCAGGTACCACAAATACTCTTTTTGAAGTTTCATTCAGGTATACAACCTTTCCAGGTGTATCCGGGTCCTTGAACTCATAGATTATGATGGAGCCTACCTCGCTAGGTTGTTCCGTTCTGTACCTCAAACATGCTTCATCAGTTTCTTTATTTACAAATAGCTCTATGCTTCTGTTGTCCTGAGGGGTCCACTGTGGAACTAGTACTCGTGTCAGTACAGATTTCCCTCTAGGTGTTCTAGGTTCTTCTCCTACTGGTTCCTTTCCTTGGGATTTAGCTTCTGTCTCTAATTTGATTACGGCAAACTCATTCATATGATTTGGCTGAGTACTTATGATGTACATTGTTCCTTCTTTGTCTATGTATGCGTCTCTTTCGAATTTCACCACTGGACGTTCCAATCCAATGGGTTGGTCCGGGTTGTGCATTTGCACCACTTGTCTCTGCAAACCATCCTCATAGATGCGAGCACCTAAGCGTTTGGTTCGGAGAAATTCTAACTGAGTTCTATAGGGTCCTTCGGGTCTTTCTAAATATGCTACATTTGACCCTCCTTCTGGTCTTTCTGTGCTAAAAGCCATTTCTGATTCACTCGTATCTGAGCTCTTGTAGGGGTAATTACTATTCAATTGTTGTGCCCACGATCGTGCATTAGTTCCTACACTTTCTTCTGATGATCTAAGGCTTCGTCGATCAGACTTACCTATGTGTTTGCCAGATCTAAGGTTCATGAATTTACTTCCTTGCACACTCAGTACACGCTCAAATCGTCAATGGTTCCTTATATTGATTTTCTTGTTTGTTTTTAAATTCCTTTAATTTCTTGTCTTGTCTTTTTGTAAGCGTCAAGAATCCACTTTCCGAGGTACTTTTGAGTTCTCGTTCCGTCAGACTTAAGTTCTTTCCTTTAGGTTTTCGTATCACACATCTTTACTTTTAGTCTTATACTTGATAAATTAATCTCTTGAACTTGCTCGTTCCTATCGTCTTTAATCCACAATGCTACCGTTTAGCTTAAGCTAATAATTGACTGAAGGGGTTGAGTAATCTTCCAACCTCGAGTCAGCTTTGTTGGTTGCCCTGTTGCCCAAGAAGCCGCGCTTCCCAAGCCCTGCGTTCTTCACTGCCTTGCCTTGTTCGCCCTTGATTGCCCTTGCTAGACCTATAAAATTCCAATATTAGACCAATTCTCAAATGGATGATCAAGCACTTGAGTATATACACCCTTAAAGGTCCTTTCCCTTTTGCCCAAAATTTCAATGCTGGCCCCTGGCTTTTCTAGTCCCAAAGATGGTCAACCTCAAATTAGCTTATCTAAAAATCAACGTATTCTTTATGAAAAAAAAACAGTTGGGGTCACGTAGCACTCGTCAAGAGCTTTCTAACAAGCTATAAAGCTCAAAAAACGGACTTTGGATGAAAAAGATATGACCGTTCAGGCCCTCGGGGGTAAAAACTGACAAACAGGTTTTTCTCCAAATATGAGCTAAGGGGTCTCCTATGAGTCTAATCACCCAAAAATTTTCAAAAAATAGCCCCAAAATTGGTCAAAAAATCAAACCCTAAAAATTTCATTTGGGGTGGACAATCGCGATGGTCTGAGATAATCGCGATGGTCTGAGATAATCGCGATGGTCTGGGACCATCGCAATGGTCCAGGTGAACCGTCGCGATGGCGTGGCACAATCACGATGGTCGGAAGATTCGAATTGTCGCGATGGTCTAGCTTGCCACGTGGCAGCATCGGTGCGATGGCATGAGCCAATTGCGATGGCCTGGGGTCGACGGTCAATGGGACAATCACGATGGCGTGAGCCCGTCGTGATGGTCACAAAGCACGATGGCGTGAGCCAATCGCGATGGTTCAAAAGTCGAGGCGTCTCGATGGTCTAAGGGTATCGTCGCGATGGTCTAGCTTGCCACGTGGCAGCATTGGCGTGATGGCATGAGCCAATCGCGATGGCGTGGGGTCGACGGGTTGGCGCGATGGTCCAAGTGAATCGTCGCGATGGCTCAAGTGAGCCGTTGTGATGGTGCGAGACCGTCGCGATGGTCCGGCCGAGTCGTCGCGATGGCTTGAGCCAATCGCGATGGCGTGAGCCAATCGCGATGGCGTGAGCCAATCGCGACGGTCCACCAAAATGCAAATTTTGCAAATGCGTTTGTGGATCCGTGTATGCGCTTGTGTCGCCTACCTTGTGGTGTGGTCGCTTACCAAAAATACCGAAGTTGGCAGACTATCGCGATGGTCTGACACACTCGGCAGATCTCTGACAGAAAGTGAAATTTTACCTTTTGCAAGCTTTCCTGATGCTCTCGAGCACTGTACCTGCAAGAAAACTCAAAAACACAATAGCACATGCAAGCACAAAAGCTCTCTCTCTCTCTCGCATGCACAAATGAGGGGAAATGAGGAGAATGGGTGGATATGGTGAATTTTCTGATTCTTTTGGAGTTGAAGATGATGATGCGGTGATGAAGATGGAGTGTGCGAAAGGTGAAAAACACCAAAAACTAACTAAAAACAACAACAAAAACTGAAAATTTTTACTTTCCAACGCCACTTCTTGCTATACTCTTACCATCACACATTCATCCTAGACTCGATCCCCGGCAATGGCGCCAAATTTGGTGTTGCTCTAGCACAATGGTGAGAACCATGTTAAGAAGCTCCACCTCCTTAATGTCAATCCACGGAAGAGATAGGAGTGATATGAAGATCGTGAACGTGAGATGTAGTGAGAGTGAAGGTGAGAAGCTACACACACACAACAAAGAGACAAGCAAGACACAATGGATGGTAGGAAATCAACTCTATTGCTCAAGATCTCAATTACAAGCTCACAATAGCTCTAAGATCACACTAACCAACCTCAAAAATGATCTCTCTAGCTCTTTTTATAGATTCTAGACTAGTTTTGATCGGTTTCACATCTAGTGATCGGCATAGTTAAAAAATAGGTCCTATATGCTATTTGAAAGGGTAAACGGTGTCTAAAAATAGCCAAAATTGGTATGCTCATTCTACCTAAGCTCCTCAAGCTCGAGGATTCCTCGACTTGCACAAAATGGAGCTATGAATTACAAAAAAGGGGTTTTTTATTTACATATGGTACAAAAGTGATGAAAATCACTGTTGGAGGTTTTGAAAAGTATTTATAAAATATAATTCTTTGAAAAATGATTCGACTGACTCCCTGCTACTTCATTATGCTCTGTCTTCACATGCTTTCGCGTCTTCTATGCCTCTGGCTACTGCCAACGGTTGGCTACTAATCTTCTCAAACCATCCTTGTAGATGCGAGCACCTAGATGGTTGGTTCAAACGTATTCTAATTGGGCCCTATAGGGTCCTTTTGGTCTTTCCAAGTATGCTATGCTTAACCCTCCTTCAAGTCTTTCTGTGCTATAAGCTATTTTTGACTCATTGGTATTTGAGCCCAAATCCTATGGGTAGCTATTCAATTGTTGTCCCCAGGAACGTGGAGTAGTTCCTACACTCGCTTTTGATGATCTAAGGCTTTGTCCATCAGACTTACCTATGTGCTTTCTTGATCTAAGGTTCATGAATTTACTCCCTCAATCACTCAATACATACTCTGATCATCAATATTTCTTTGTTCTCACTTACTTGTTTCGTTTTACTCCTTTAAATTCTTGTCTTGTCTCAATGCACACATCAGGAATCGACTTTTCATTGTACTTTTGAGTTCTCGTTCCGTCAAAATTAAGTTCCTTCCTTTAGGATTTTCGTATCACACACTTTTATCTTGCTCTTGGACTTGAAAGAATAATTTCTCTTGGACTTGACGCATTCCTATCACAGTCCTAGTTCAATCCAAAATGCTACATGCTTAGCCTAAGCCAATATTTGACTGAGGGGGATTGAGTATTCTTCCAACCTCAAGACAGCTTCTTCCGTTGCTCTAATGCCCAAAAATTCATGATTCCCAAGCCTTGCATAGTTCGATCTTTGCCTTGCTTTTATTGCCCCTGGATGACTCTTGCTAGACCTGTCAAAATTGAATGTTTAGACCAATTCTTAAATCAATGATCAGACATATTGAGGTATACACTTTTAAGGGTCCCTTTTCCTTAGCAAAATTATCACGTGCCCACTTGTTTTCTTAATCCCATAGAAGGGTCAATTTCAATTTATACTATCTAATATCAACGCATTATTCTTAAGAAATGAGCCGGGTAGGATTCGAAAGGAGCTTTCCAATGAGCCCTAGAGCTCAAAAAATGGACTTCGAATGAAAACGTTATGGACGTTCAGGCTCTCAGGGTTCAAAAATAGGTATAGATGTTTTTCTCCAAATATGAGCTAAGGGATCTCCAATATGCCTAATCACTCAAAAATTCACTCAAAATAGGCCTTGAATTTCCGAAAAATCAAAACCCTAATTTTGGCATTTTAGGTGGACAATCACGATGGTATGAGATAATCGCGATGGTCTGGGACCGTCATGATGGTTTAGTTGAACTATCACAATGGTCTGGAACCATCATGATGGTCCGGGAGAAATGAGGCATCACAATGGTCAAATGACCCGTCACGATGGCATACTTTAATCGTCGCGATGGTTCAAATGACACATGGCAAGTGGGTTTTCGCGATCCTCTGACTTGAGTGAGTAGTCGCGATGGTCTGACTTGAGTGAGTCATCACGATGGTGTGCCCTAACAAGATGTCATGATGGTCAAGTGAATAGTCATGATGGTTCAAATGACGCATGGCAAGTTGGTCGTCGCAATGGCCTGAGCCAATCGTGATGGTGTGGGGTCAGCGGGATTGTGGCAACGGTCAGTGACCATCGTGATGGTCTAACTAATCCATTGTGATGGTGTGAGATCATCACGATGGTCCGGTTGAGCTGTCGTGATCGCATGAGCCAATCGTGATGGTGTGACATAAGCGCGATGGCGTGAGCCCATCACGATGGTCCACCAAACTATGAATTTTTCAACTACGCTTCTGGATTCCTATGTGCGCAAGTGTGCTCTATGCGGTGGTATAGATGCATACCAAAAATTTTAAACTTAACAGACCATCGCGATGGTCTGACACCCATTAGGGGAAAAAATGGACTCTGCATGGGCCTTGTAAGGATTCCTACTTTTTAGGGATTAAAATGCTTAATCTAGTGGTTTGAGAAAGCATACAAAACCACCAGTGGTATTCTCAAATAAAATAGTATTTGATAGCTTTCATATTTAAATTACTAAATTGGAGTTTTTTGAGCCCTTGGATATTTGAATTCAATGGCTTAGATTAAGTTGAAGGGCCTCTAGAGAGAGAAGGTAAAAAAAGTCGTGGGAGTTTTGTCCTATTCAAGCAGGCTTTTTTGGGCATTCTCTGCACAATCTTAGGCCCTTGGATTGACTCAAATCCGATGGATATCCGGATTTGGGGCTGATCTTTGCAGCGCGGGCGACGTGAGCCGTTGGATGAACTTTGGATCTAAGAGAGGAGAACAAAAGGCGCCCAAGATCATCATGGGCACCCATCCTAGCCATTGGATCAAGGCCCCATCTAAAGGCCCAAATTCAAGGCGCTCAAATCCCATCGGCATCAATGAGAGCCCTCAGATCTAAGCCCCATCCAAGGGTGATAAAGCATAGGCGCCTTTTTGAAGCCTCATTTGATCTTAGCCACAAGATCTAAAGCCAATCCAAGGGTCATAAAGCAAAGGCGCCTTGACTTTTGTGCTCTAGCCTCTGCCATTGGATTTTGAACTCCATCCAAGGGCTAAAAATCATTTCCGAAAATTCGAAAACCATTCAAGTGGAGAAAACAAGGATTTTTAGGTGGTTTTTTGCTCTTTGACCACACAAAAACAAGGGAAGACTAGGCCTAGCCTATGTGATCTAGGGACTAGACTGTGGCCACCACCCTCTTCTCATTGGTCCATCACTAATCCCTCCTTAATCTAAAAGGCCCATTCAGGGTTCATTTTTTCCCCTAATGCTATAGTAGATTTGATAGAAAGCTGACATTCTCCCCTTTTTGGAGCTTTCCTGTTGTTTTGGAGTACTATGCCTGCAAGAAGGCTCAAAAACACACACACATATGCAAGCTCGATAGCTCTCTCTCTCTCTTTCTCGCATCTGCAAATGAGGGAAATGAGGAGGATAGGTGGATATGGTAAAATTTTTGGGCAACAAAAATTTAAATTATTACTTTCCAACACAGATTCTTGTTATAGTCTTACCATCAAGTGTTCGTCCTAGAGCTCAATCCCCGACAACGGCGCCAAAATTTTGTGTAGCTCAAACGTTCTTTAGATATCAATCTGTGGAAGAAATAGGAATGATATGAAGATCGTGAACACAAGAAGTAGTGAGAGTAAAGGTGATAAGCATGAAGATGCACACACACATACACACACAAGGAAGAGATAGGCAAGACACAATGGAAGGTAGAAAGTAGACTCTATTGCTCAATAACACTCTTACAAGCTCAAAGCTCACACTAACTAATACAATCCAACACTAGCTAACCTAAAAAATGAGCTCTCTAGCTCTTTTTATAGATTCTAGACTAGTTTTGACCGGTTTGACATCTAGTGATTGGCATAGTTAAAAAATAAGTTCTAGGGGTTGTTTGGACGCCTAAACAAAATCTAAAAATAGCCAAAATTGGTAGGCCCATCCTATCTAAGCTCCTCAAGCTTGAGGAATCCTCGGCTTGTACAAAATGGAGCTACTAAATACAAAATTGGGTATGTTTATGATACATATTTTACAAAAGTGATAAAATCACTATTTGGAGTTTTGGAAACGTAATATGAAGTATATTTCTTTGAAAAAATTGACTGGATGGCTCCCCACGACTCTTTGTAGTCCACCTCTACATGCTTCCTCTACATCTATGCCTTTGACTGCTGCCAACATACTCCTACATTTTCTAGATAGTGCTCCTCTAAGTCAAAGCAACTATTCATCACAATGGACTCTAGATCATTGTCGTCGTCTTCTTCTTCTATGACCTCATTAGAGTCACACTCTTCTAGTAAGGGTTCACACATGAACAAAGAGATATCCAAACCCTCCTCATAACAATAAGGCATCCATTGTTCTTCATTGACAATGATGTCCATGGTGGCTAAGATTTTTGCCCAACCTTGAGGCTCAAATTCCTCATTTAGAAAGATCATCGATGTGCAAGTTGAGTCTCTAACCGTTCTGGCTCCTTGAAAAGCTCCTTTTTCTCTCCCTTTTAGGTGCCTTTCCTCTTCCTCTGTGAGCTTGCACATCCACAAGTGAGTATCTTCATGCATCCAAGATGGATCAGAAGAACTTACAGAATGCAAGAAGATTGAATCTTCTTGCACCTTGCAGATAGGATTCCATTGTAGGGGTGGTACATATTTGAAGATATAATCCTTCAAATTGACCTTGGTTGTGACCCCTAAGTGGTACAAGTACAAGGAGTTGGTTCCCCAATCTTGTACTATTTGTAGTTGCCATAGGAAGGGTCTTCCTGTATTATTTGTGCTATGCAAGTAATTTGAAGAGCTCTCCTTGCAGAAATCGTGTTTCTTCCTTTCAAGTACTTTCTTAGATTTGTTGAGTCTATTCTATGTGTGATCCATGGAATTTGCAAGCTTCTATTGTGTATTTATGATTAATGTGTATGAAGAGAGGTGAATCTTGATGTATGGAGTGAGAAAGTGCTGAAGAATAGGGCTGGAGATGGAAATTATCAATTTTCACAAAATCGTGATTGTCTTGTCTAAAGATTATAGGTATCATTTTTTAGATTTGACTTCATAATTGTGTTCTGTTGAGAAAATAACACACTTTAGGCACCAAGATCATTGGAAATGATGTAGTATTGCTCAAGATAATCAAAACCCTAGAAATTCTCTTCATCTTCATTATTTCTCAAAAATCTAGTCATATTTCTCTTATTTTGTGGATTCCATCATCTAGAAGGGGCTATGGTCTGTGTATACTTCCCGGATTGACAAATATAAGATGTATTGTTGATTCTTTATGCTAAAATGATTGGAGAGGACAACTCCAAAGGGTAACAAAAAATAGTCTCGTACATTCTCTGATAAAGTGGTCTCCTCCGCATCTATAACACAGTCTTCTCGTCACTGGTGGTCTGATCGGTGTTTTTACAGGTGTTGGTGCTTTAGGCGCGGTGTACATTAGTGTTGCTACCTCTGTTCCATAGACGTTGTTGTATCCCTCATATCCATAGTATTGTGGGTCCTAAGCTTGCTTGAAGCTGGTGTCATAGGGATAGTAATCTCCTTGGGTTTACTCGTATCGTGGGTTCGGGGATTCTGCACTGGCTATTGGCGATGCTAGCACTATGGCTCTTTCTAAGTTTTCCTCTAGTTGAGCATATTTGACAAGCACCACGTGCTGAGGAAGTGACGGTTGTGGTCCTAACACTGGCTATCATTGTGTATATTGTCCTTGCTCATATGGCCTAGGTGCTCCTTGTGGTCGTGGATAGGGATTATACCTCGGAATCTCCCTACCTGGCGCTCTAGGTGGGTATCCATATGGCCAATACGGAGGTTGATTTACAGTTCGTGTCTGCCTGTTGAATGGGCAATTCTTAGTGGTGTGATTGGTGTATTTTTGTTCTATGTGGCAATACAAAGAGGTTCCTTGATGTGGCTGCCTATTATAAGGGTAAGCTTGAGGCACACCTGTTCCTCCTCGTGCACACGTGTGAGTGGGGTGATCACCGCCACAAAGACTACATCTGGGTAACATAGGTACTCTTAGAGCTGGATGCTAGTAGTTCCTTTGTCCGTGAACTCCTAACTTCTTCGCCACCAGCTCTGCTAATTCTTCTACATTACTAGAGTTGGATGTTACTATACTTCGAGTGTCTTCTGATTTAGTAGGACTGGTTGTACTCTTGAGATCATCTGCTAGGTTATCCTCTAGGTCAATACCCTCTTGAAGACATTCATTCAACATCTGTAGTCTTTTAACATAGACTAAAGTTCTTAGAGTTCCGTTCGTTAGTCCGTCCAGAAATAATGATATCATTTTTTGCTGCATAGGTCTTTCTGCTACTGGACATCTATCCACCTATTGATTGAATCTTCGGGTAGATATTTTCACAGTTTCATTTGGATCCTGTTTAAAGCTATGGATTAAAGATGAAGATTTGTGTTTAATTCCTCTCTTAGTGAATTCCCCTATGAATTCCTGAAAGAATTTCTCAATATCTCCAAATTGCTTGGGATCTAATGGCTGGAACCATGTCAGAGCCGTTCCTGTGAGAGTGAGTCTAAAGGACTCATACTGCACAAAGAAATCATCCACTTGTTCGGCTCTTAGCACTTGTTTAAATTCAGCTATGTGGTTGTAAGGTTCTCCCAATCCATCATAATGATTTCTCATACACTTAGCCACTTGAACCGGTCTCAATCTTCTTATGGGCTCTGGTGGTCTAGGCATTACAGGGATTGCGGTCTAAATGGGGGTATTCCAAGTTGCACTCCTAGTGGTGGTATTGGTCTCGCTCGTGGTCGGTATTGGTTGCCTAATCCAGGGTGTGTTTGATTGTGTGCTTGCATTCTGAGCATTGTAAATTGTACGTGGGTTCGGTTTGGAACACTCCTATGGCTTGTTTGTCCCGACGTTGTATGTTCTGTCTCTTGTTGTATTCCAAAGGGGTTTTGAGAGGTGGTTGCCTGCTCTCGCTAAGGGAATACGGGCAACCCCATATACTTCAGTCGAGCCCTATCTATGGCATCAACAAGCCAATACCTTCTCTGGCTCTTGTCTAGGTATGTGATTCTCGACTCGTCTTCAGGGTCTTTTAACTCGTAGAATGTCATCGGGCTTTCTTCCCATCCTTGTGTAGGTGAGTCAGTTTGGAGTAATAAATCTGATCCATGGATCAAGTAGACCTCTAGTAAGTAGTCATCCTGAGGTATCAAATCCCCTCTCAAGACTCAAGTTACCACTGATTTGCCTCTGGGAGTGGTTACCAAATCCTCAAGGTCTAGTCTTCCTGAATGTTCTTTCCCCTCTAATCCTCCTCTCTCATTGATCAGATCGGGATGTTCTGTCACCACGTAGATGTGACCCAACTTATCCATATATGCTCCTCCTTCATATTTGACGGCTGGTCTGGGCACAATTGTGGATACAGTGGAGGTTACCATCCGGGCAAATTGATCTATTTAAACCATCCAGGTAGATGGGAATCTCCTGGGCATTAGTAGACACATATTGCAAAGAGGTACGGTATTCCCCCTCTACCATGGACATGAAGTTTCTTCCGAGAACAGGACCTTGCATGTCTTTCTAAGCCATGGGTATCTCCTCCTCCGAGTCACTAGAGGTGTTGGAATAGGCAGAGCAGTGACTGACCTGAGCGGTACTTCCTACCGATGATATAACACTTCTCCTGCTACTTAGCACCCTTCCTGAACTCAAGTTCATCCACCCTCTTGGGCTATTTTGGGCTCTAATTCTCTCTCTAATTGGCTCTTCAAACACCTCAATTTGCCCTTATAAATGCTCAAAGTGTTCTGACGATACCACTCTGGCGACACTACACTAGGTGATACCAGTTTGTTGACGATACGATACCACTACAGGTGACAATACGATACTTGGGTAGTCGACGATACGATACCAGAGAATTGAGCGTTACGATACTGCTTTTCACACGATACAATACCACTGCTCTACGCGATATGATACTATGTGCTCAGGTGATACGATAACACCTGACGGCACGATACGATACTGCTGCAGTGCACGATACGATACTAGGAATCCTAACGATACGATACCAGTGCAAGTCACGATACAATACCACAAACCCACACGATACGATACTAAAATTTGTCACGATATGATATCAGAGAATTCAACAATACGATATTGGATATACAATAAGATGCCAAGAATACTCATGATACGATACCGGTGCACGGTCATGATACGATATCGCAATAATGCATGATACGATACTTGAGTTCTGTGCGATACAATATTGGACTTGCACGTGATACGATACCGCTCGATCGACGATACGATATCGTGACCAAGGCAATAAGATACCAAGTGGACCGCGATACGATACCACTGGCAGATTGCGATCACGATACCAACTTGACGATACGATACCAAAAATGGTATCGCGATACCTCAAGTGGTATGCGACGATATGATACTTCGTCGAGTATCGCGATACTAGGGAATTTTGGTATCGAGATACCAAAACTCAACCGATCACTATACTACAGCCAAAATAGCTCCAAATACAAAATTTTTTTCACCCCTTGGTTTCTCTTTCACTCCTCTTCACTCCTCACCCTCTGTCTCACTCAAGAAAACTCTTAAATCTCTCTATCCCACCCCGCGATACCGAATGCGCCTTTAATCACGTGTTAATGCATTTTTATAGTGTTTTTGATATTAAAGTCTTGAGGTAGCTTACCTTGGAGGTGTGTTGCTTAGGTCTAGAGCTCATTAGAATGCTTTGAGGGCCTGTATTGCATGATACCGCACAGGTGATACCAATCGCTATCTGCAGGCGATACCAACTTCTGAGCAGTTGTCAAATGAACTACAATTTTTTTGGTTTTTATAGTTTCTGATGACTGAGGCTTATCCTACACTAACTTGGCAATTTTTTTTGGGATTTTTCTTGGTATTTTCTAACTTACTCCTACTCTAATTCTCTTCTTGACCTAACCCTAACTCTTTCTTCTCTCCCTCTCTCCTAACCCTAAACCTAAAAACTCATTACTCACACCTCCGAGGTGTGAAGTAACAAGTGCCGAAGTGTCTGACTACTTGCCACTGAACGAATTCACTTCTAAAAGTACAATTTATTCACTCTAGATCTATAACCATCATGAAGGCACCTTGGTTGAGTATGATCCCCGACAACGGCGCCAAAAACATGTGTACCTAAGTCACAAGGTCTTAGGGACTTGTGTCAAAGAGACTAAATCTCATTTTCCACACAAGTGCATATAGTGGTGGATTGGCACATGCTTAATTATCAATCCGAAGAACCGACCTAACCAAGTGTATGAGGATGCGTGCACACGTGATGGAAAATGAAGTGGTTCAGCTAGAATACAAGAGAAAAGACCCAACTACCTCTCCAACTCACTTAATCTCTGAAAATGTCTGCCACGATACCACTTATAGTAGTAAATACAAATTTTCTCCTAGCTCTGAACTCCGAATACAACCAATAGCAGGTTCATTTCGAAGCTCTTGACAAGACACATCTAGTGGTTGTATTTTCACTTGAATCTGACAACCGCTCTTCAAGTTATGGCCAAAATATTGAATGGTGGGAAACACCTACACTCACTCCACAACTCGTACTTGCTCACACACACTACAATAGTTCAAAAGTGATGGGGAGGGGTAGACAACAATATTACACACACATTCCAAGCTTCACACACACAAAAAAGATAATGGAGAAGATGCAAATCTGCAGGAAAGTAGAAAATTCTAAATTTTGGAGCTCCCCTTCTTCACAATGGCAAAAAGTCTTTACAAAGAGTCACAAAGTGACTTATATACATGTGCCCTAAAAATGGTCTTTCACACAAGTAACCGGCACTTTATTGTCTAATCTCTAATTTCCCACTATTTTACAAGAATTATATTACAATGATTTGGGATTATGCATCTAGAGGACTCCTCTAGTGCATTTACATAGCTTTGAGGGAATTTTCTAGGACTTTGAAGAAGAAAAATATCCCCATTAATTTGAAAATTTTGGGGCTCCTCTTTTGTGCCTCTTTGCTCTACAACATTTCCCATGCACCATTGAAGATATGTGCATACCCTACAACCCAACATTACCTATTGGGTTTTATTGCACTAACCACAAGCCTACAAGCTCTAAATTACACGTCCAAAGAGCTAGTGCTAGTCCTATGCTAGTTTTTTGGACCAACTTCACCACTTGACAACTCAACTTTCCAAGCCTCTCCAAACTTCTCCAACTTTCTTTAAATGGTATTAGAGCAACTTCAATATGGGAGATGGCATTCCATAAATACTTGACAAGCTTGATAGACTCAATTATGCTACTTGAAAAATTAGAATGGAGGCTTATTTACAAGGAAGAAATCTATATGGGATTGTATGAGGTGATGAAGCAATGCCTATTCCAATATCCAAAGGAGGACCTACTCAAGAGGAAATAGATAGGATCACACTTTGGTGTGCAAGGGATGCTCAAGCAAGGTCATACATACTCAACTCTATCTCGTATTTTCTATTAAAACATATTAGATATGAAAAACATCTCAAGGGACTTGGGATGCCTTAGACACTTTCTTTTCTGCTAGTACAAAGGGAAGGAAGAACCATCTTTGGAGTGAGTTCAAGCAAACAAAGAAGACTCCAAAACAAACCATCACATGAGACAAATTCTCAATGGGATTATAGGTGACAAGTAAGGGCAATCTTTCACCACAACCTATGATCTCATCATGGATGCGCAAACTCTAGACTTCAACATTTTTCTTGGACAACTCTTCAATCAAGAGGCCAACAATAGCATAAAGGAAGGTAACTCCTATCATGGTAATTCAACTAGTGCTCCATATGTAGATAAGAAGAACAAGAAGTTGGAATGCAAGAAGAAGGAAGAAGATGAAGAGGAGACTTCCCAAGCCAACTTTTCAAGAAAGAGCAAGTGGAACGGGAAGAAGAAAGGATCAAAGCATGACAAGAACAAAGGCAAGAATGTTCAACCTTGTGCCATTTGTGATAAGACCAATCACACCACTCAGAATTAATAGTTCAATGGGAAGACCCAAAAAGGAAATGGAAGAGGTGGATATGGTAGCAATAGAGGTAGAGGTGGACACAACTTCAACAATGACAATAGAGTCCATAAAAAAGGAACTATAACAATTATTCTGAAGATCAACAACATGAAGACTCATTGCTCTTGATGAATCTAAGCCACAAGGAAGGTAAAGAAGAGGATAATTTATTCTACGTGGATTCAGGATGTTCAAATAAAGCTGCAAGCAACATAGCTCTCTTATCTGATTTGGAAAGTCCAAAGCATAGACATGAAGTTCAAACAGGGGATGACGCAAAGCATAGTGTTGAGAATACTGGTAATGTCAAAGCTTCCAATGGTAGGAAAATTATTTTGATCAAGGTGCTCTATGTTTCCACTATTACAAAAAACCCAATAAGTGTAGGGCAAATAGTTGAGAAAGGCTTCCAAGTAGGTTCACCCAACATGGAGCTTTTGTGGAAGATCCATGTCAAGGCTTCAGGAAGATAGCCAGAGGTGAGAAGCATGGTAGACTCTTTACGTTTGATGTAGGAGAAACCAAAAACATAGCTCTATTCAACTAAGCGAGTTTGAAGTGTGGCATAAGAGGCTAGCTCATGTGAATGAAAGAACCTTGAAAGATATTTGCACGGATCATAGTGTTCTTGCATTGCTAAACATATCAAAGCAACACATGATCAATAGATGTGATGCATGTTAGATTGGGAAGGAACAAAGAAAATCATTCAACCACAAAGGCTACATCCACAACAACTTATTAGACTGAGTACATACAAATGTATGTGGGCGAAGCCGAGAACCTTTATTGGAAGGATCAAGGTATTATGTCTCACTTATTGATGAGAATAACAGATGGACTATTTTGTACTTTATCAAGAGTAAGAATGAAGTGTTTTATTGCTTCCAAAAGTATCTAACATGTGATATAGGTAGATCACTTAGGAAGCTTAGATCTGATAGAAGGGGAGAATACTTCTCAAAAGATTTTGATGAGTTCTTGCAAGATAAAGGTATCCAATGTAGTGACTACTAGGTACTCTCCTCAATTGAATGGAAATGCAAAGAGAAGAAACAAGACATTGGTTGGATTAGTTAGAACAATGCTTGAAGAGAAGAGGTTGCCATATTATCTATGGGCAGAGGCTATTTCAAAGGAACCCTCAACCCATGAAGAGGCAAAGGGAAACCCTAATGGGGAGAAGGCCATGAAAGAAGAAATAGATGCATTGAAGGAGATGGACACTTTGGATTTGTACAAAAGCATTTCACAAAAGATTAAAAATAGAAGGAGTACTCAGCAAACGATCGGGCGCAATATTTCTTCATCTCTAAAAATTTTTACATCTGAATGATGAGAAAGTTCTTCCTCACTTTACAAGTGTCTAATGACTACTACAACTTCTAATTATTCTCATCTCATGCTCTCTCATATTCGCCCCAACTTTTTACTTGTATATATAGGCATATATGTACAAGCTCATGACCATACAAAAGGTATAAGTGAGCTAACTACAAATTAATGAACATATGTATACAAGTCTTCATTTCTTGAATATACTCTATCTTCAATCATCTTTTCTTCATCCTTTTACTACAAGCCTTTATCCAAAACATCAATTGATGGTTGACATGCACCAACAGCTCCCCCTCAATCATCAATTGAGGTTTTCTATATCTTCTTTATACCTACCATGTCTTTGAATCTCTGTAGCTTTGGTCCATCCAAGCTTTTGGTTAGCATATCTACAATCTGATATTTTGTTGAAGTATGTATGACTTTAATCTCCTTATCAATCACCTTCTCTCTTAGGAAGTGATACTAAATCTCAATGTGTTTAGTCCTGGCATGAAAAACAAGATTAGCAGCTAGATACAATGAACTCATGTTATCTCCATTAATAGTGGGTGTACTCTGAATGATGTCAAAACTCTTCATAAGAGTTTTCAACCATATGATTTCCTTTGCAGCTTCAACCATACCTTTATACTCTACTTCTGTAGATGATAAAGCCACTATGTGTTGCTTCTTAGAGCACTAAGAGATTAGCTTATCTCCCACATAACAAAAGTAACCATAAGTTGATCTCCTATCATCAGGATTACCTACCCAATCTGTATCACTATATATCTTGATGTTTGTATCTAATGTAAAACCATAATAAAAACCTTCTTTGAGTGTACCCTTAATGTACCTCAACACTCTTTATCGTGCAACCCAATGTTCTTTTCTAGGACAATGCATGAATTGAGACAACACTCCAACTACATATGACAAATTAGGCCTAATTAATGTAGCATAGATAACACTACTATTGGCAGTAGTCAAGGAACTAAAGAATTCACAAGACAAGGAAGCCTACGAAGGGAGTCGGAGCGAAGAGAAAGCACAAGCAGACACAGTAGTCAAAGAAGATCTGGCAAGTAGGCCATTTAAATTTTTCATGCATCAAAGAGTTGAGCACACAAGACGAAGAAGCAAGTAGGGAGCTCCAGGAAATGTATGTCAAAATGTTAGAAGAAATCCCTACCAAAAATAGTGATTTTCATCACTAAAAACCCTTGTAAATACCATTTCATATTTTTGTAGCTCCATTTTGTGCACGCCAAGGAGTCCTTGAGCTTGAGGAGCTTTAGAAGTACCTACCTATCAATTTTCACATTTTTTAGACTCCGTTTGAACCTCCAAATAGGGCAGAGAACCTAATTTTTAACTAGGCCGAACACTAGGTCTGGACAAGGCCAAAACCTATTCAAAAACTATAAATAGAGCTAGAGAGCTCATTCATGAGGTTAGCTTGTAACATATTTGAACTTGTATGAGCTTTTTGAAAGTAATCTAAAAGAACTCCATTGTCTTCCTCTTTGTCTTACTGTGTGTGCGTGTGTGTGTGTATGTATGTGCATGCTAGCATGCTTCTCACTCACGCACTTGTGCCTTCACTTGCTCCAGGTCATCATACCATCCTCACATCTTCCCGGATTGACATTAAAGGAGGTGCTACTCATCACTGAGCTACACCAAATTTTGGTGCCGTTGCCGGGGATCGAGCTTTGAGGACAAGCGTGTGATGGTAAGACGTAGAGTTGACGCGTTGGAGCTATAGGTATTTTCTTCACCTTTTTTCTATTTTCTTTTGTTTTCTTCATCACCGCCATCATCATCATGATCTCCCACTTCCATCTCCATCATCGCGAAAATTTTCAGTTTTTGGTCATATCACCCTATCCACCCCATTCCCCTCATTTCACTTGTGAGAGAGAGCGAGAGAGCGTTTGTGTGCTTGTGATTTTCTGTGTTTTTTGAGATTTCCTGTAGGAATCAGCATCCCCAGCAGCTGCACCAGCCCCAGCAGGTAAAGAAATTTGACTGTGCAGGTCTCGAGGCGTTGACCTCTGACAATCTTGACCGACAAAAAAATTGACCTTCTTGCAAATATAAGTGCATAAATGTGATGTGTAGGCCTAGAGCTTCATGAATATGTGTTTGAAATTTTAAAATTCCTCAGTTTTCTGTCAATCGCGATCGACCTGTCAATTGCGATCGACAAACCACGACGGACACTTGCCGACTGACCTGTCAATCGCGATCGAGACGTCAATCGCGACCGATAGAGTCAACGACCGACTGACCACGATCGACTGAACTTACGCGTGACACGTGTCAGTCGCGATCGACCCATCAATCGCGATCGACCAGTCAATCGCGACTGACAGCCCCGACAGACCTGTCAATCACGATCGACCCAGTCAACAATTGCTTGACCACGACGGACAGACCCTCGCGACGGACCTGTCAATCGTGATCGACCCATCAATCGCGACCACCAGAGTCAACGACCCTTTGACCATGATCTACTGAAAATCTGGGCCACGTGTCAATCGCGATTGACCCATCAATCGCGACTGACAGCCACGACAGACCTGTCAATCCCGACCGACACATCGATCGCGATTGACCTATCAATCGCGATTGACAGAGCTTGCGAATGCGATTGACGGGCAAATTTGACCAATTTTTTAGGGCAAAAAATAGTGGTCTAATTTTTGGCAATTTGTGGGGAACTTTTAAGGGTTAGTAGAGCATTGTGAGGCCTATACCCAAAGCATTTCGAGAAGTCTTGTCTATCGGTTAACCTATTTTAAATCCTGTTTTAGCCCCAAAACCCTGAACGGACATAACTTCCTTATACGAAATCCGATTGCGGTGATTTTTGTTTTGTTGGAAAGCTCGTGGGGTTACAATAGAATTAATGTCAAGATTATTAGATAGGGTAATTTGAAGTTGACCATATCCCAGGGTAGGAAAACTAAGTTTCCCTTGGGATTGTTTTCCACAGAGGCAAAAGGCAATTGGGTCTGTGAATTACATGCATGAAAGTGATCTGTCTGTCAACTGAATTCAATTCTTGAGCTAACTTTGGGACTTTCAGAGGTCTTTGAGAGCATCAAAGGATACTCGAAGCAAGAGTAAGTGCAAGCTTGGGAACACGCTTCCTAGGCACACAAGGGCAGCCAAGGAAAGAAACTCAAGGTTGGAAATTCTCAACACCCTCTGTCAATCCCTAGCATAGGCTAAGTATGGATAGAGGTTTTGATTAATTAGGGATACGTTAAGAACAACCAAGTCCAAGAACTCTAATCACTCAAGTGCAAGTGTTAGGAGATTACAATTGCGAAACAACCTAAGGGAAAAGAACTTAAATCGAGCGACCACACTCAAAGTACGATAAAACTCAAGTGTTCCTTGCGACGAAGATTAATTGGACAAGAAGTGACACCCTAAGGGCAATTAAAAAAGAACAAGTGACTAATCCAAAAGAACTCAGCAACGCAAAGTGTACTTGGGAAAATCTGAGATTATTCAATTGGGCTTATGAACCTTATATCAGGACGACACCTAGGGAGAGATAGACAAAGTCTTAGATCATCACAGGCTATTGTCAATCATACTGCTAGGTCTTGGGCCCAGCAGTTGAGCCATCATTCGTACTACCCTAGCTCTGAGACTAGCGAGTCTGAGATGTCCCACGGTATGGAGAGACCTACAGGAAGCTCCGGAGTGCCATATTTACATAGGGTAGAAGGCCCTTACAAGATGCAACTCGAATACCTTAGGACCAACCAATTAGGTGCTAGCATATATGAGGACGGCCTAGGAAGATCTGTGGTCCAGATCAAAAACCCTGACCAATCCATTGGACTAGAACATTCAGCGGTCAAGTTTGAAAATGGAGCATACTTGGACAAAGAAGGGACAATATATGTAGTCACCAGTCATCCAGATAGGACAGATGAATTTGGGAATGTGATCCCAGAAGCGAACTTAGGTGACCTGGAGCAAGGAAACTTGGGTGTAGAACCTAGAACCCACCGAGGTAAATCTGTTCTCACTAGGATTATCACACAGAGTGGATTCCCCAAGACAATAAGAGCATAGATCTACTCCTGAACCGAGAGACTAATGAAGCCTTTTGGAGGTATAGATCTGATCAGCCAAATGAGGTAGGAACGATCATGATATATGAGTTCAAAGATCCTGATAGCCCAGGCAGAGTGACCTACTTAGATCACGCTTCACAGAGGGTCTTTGTGGTTACAGAAAATGATAGACATGCTTACACTTGGAAAGGTGAATTTATTTTCCCCCAACCAAGATTGAATGTGTCTTTTGGTCACCCAGGAGCTGGAAGGTCCCAAGCTCATGGAGCTCAAAGAGACAGCATAGAGATAGACCGGAGGTAAGCTTTGCCAACCCAGTGGGAAGAGAAAGAGCAAGAACGAAAACAAATAGAGTGGAACCTGAGGGACATAAAGCCCCAAGGAACCAAAGGAATGCAGATGATTTCCCTCTACCAAGACCTAGAGAGCACACGAGGATTTTGAGACCGACTCAGCTAGTTAAGTCCATGAAGAACTACTTCGATGGCACAGGAGACCCATATGATCATGTGGCTGAGTTTAGGCAAGTCTTGAGAGCTGAACAAGTTGAGGACCTATTCACGCAGTATAATGCCTTTGGTCTAACCCTTAGGAACACAGTCCTTACGTGGTTTCAACCGTTGAATGAGAGACAGTTTAGGAGCATAGACCAACTCTTAGAGGCTTTTATCACTGAATTCTCTAAGAGTGGGATAAGGCATAATACTTCCTCATTGATACATAGCTTCAAGCAGACCCCTCAGGAGACCGTGAGACTTGCAGGAAGACGGTTTAGGCAATATCTTGAGAGATGCCCTGTTCCTGAGTTACCCACACCGGCCAAACAAGTGGCTTTATTCTTGGATGGATTGCTAAGTACCAAATTGAGGTCATATGTGTACTTGAAGGACCCTAGGACTATAGAAGAGTGTGTACGCATGTGCATCAACATCGAGGATAACCTAGGGGAGGAGTTAGAGCTTTCCAAAATCTACAAAGATTCTGACAGTGGCTCTAGCCTCTCTTCCTTGCAATCCACATCAATTGAGGAACTGGCAGAGAAAGTAGCTCAAAAACTAGGTGTCACTAGCAAACAAATCCCAAGGTTTGCCCCAGTAAAGAGGTGTTATACTTGCGGTGGTGACCATATGGCGAACGTATGTCCCATCATGGCTCAACCCCAAGTGAACCCTAGTAGCCAATATTGCACCATAGAACGGAGATACACAAACCACACAACAGAAGACTGCCCATACAATAAGCAAGCAGTGAGGCAAACCTACCCTCAGCCCTATCCACAACAGGGAAGATACCAGAACCAGTACCCACCACAGCAATATGGTAGACCACAGCAATCCTATCAACAACCCTACCAAAACCAACAAAGGCCTCAACCTGTGTTAGCTCAACAACCTCCAACCCCAGCTAATGTGATTCCTGTAAAGTATGCAGTGCTGAGGAAAATTTGAATAGAGCCATAGTCCCAATGACTCCATTGCTTTCAGAAAGTGACCCGAGTGATAATAACTTTGATTCCACTCACATAGATAGTCCACAGGCTTACTACATGCCGTCGCCTGAATATGGTGAGTCTTACTATAGTGAAGAACTGAATGAACCTAGTTGGGAGCCTCATTACACAAATGTCATGTACACAAATCCCACCACTAGACCTCAACCTAGACAACTAAGACCCCCATTCCCTAGAGGACCACGCTACAGATGTCAAGGAGACCACCTCATCCGTGATTGCCCGCTGTCTGCACCTACACAATCCCAATCAGTAACAATTCAGGGCTTTTGTCAAGATTGCGAGAAGGAACATCTCTTACAAGATTGCCCAAAGAATCCCAATAATATGCCAAAAATAACTCCAATTAATGTTATTGGGTTAGTTGTAGACTCAACAGGAAGTGTCACTTCTGCTACACCAGTACAAGTGGTCACAAGAGCCCAGGCTTTGCAACAGAACCCAGGAATAGGTCAAGAGAAAAGTGCGGAGGTTAGTGAAACTGAGAGCATAGCCAAGAAACGGTCAAGAGCCTGGAGGGATAGCCGAGAGAGAATGAAAAGACAATGGTCCAAAAAGATGAGCGACTTAGAAGAAAGTATAAGAGAAACAAAAGCCAAAATTGTTGAACTCACCTCTCAAACTAACTCTCACATACCACCACCACCCTCACTTCCATCACCATCTAACCCACCATCTGTCCAAATACCTCAGACCATCCCACCACCCCCTAGAGTAGGATCAGTATTAGCTGACCCCACTCTTGAAGACATAGACATGATGCTTAGGGCATATCAGGCCAGAATCCAAGAAGGGCCAAATGTGAGGGATCATGACAAGTGCTACCCTAGAGCTGACCTAGAGATAGAAAGAACCATGCTTCGCACGAAAATGGTTGCATTGGCTCAAACCATGTTTGAGGCCAGTCGCCTTTTCAACTACTCTGGCTCAGCTAAGACACAAGTGCACTTGGATGGACTCCTAGAGAAGTTAGAGAGCATAATTGTAAGATCTGCCAACGAAGAAAAAAATCAAGGAAGAGATGAGGCAAGTAAAAGAATAAGCCTTCCCCCACAAGAAGCTTATGTGCCCAATTCCACTGAACCACACACCTCTTCTTCTATGAATAGGTTCACTCCAGAATTCCTACGCGAGATTCAAGAAAACAAATGGGCCAAGGAAAGTGAAGTCCCTCCTCCCATTGAACTTGTGGATGACACGCATGATCAATTCCCACAAGATATTCCTTCCATTTATGGAGAGCAGGAGAGTACACAAAGTCAAGAGAGGTTAGACTTCGAGTCTAACTCCCTCCAGGAATTACTCCACTTCAGAGGCCCTTGGGAAGCCAAGTCTACTTGTATGGGAGCACCCACGGTCATGGTAAGGAACGAAGACTGAGTCATACCTAGGAATACGGAGGTAGTGAAAAACACTAAGGTGCAATGCAACCTCACCTTAGAAGAGCTACTCAAAGTTAAGCCCGAATTATGGAAACATGTAGCTAACCAAGTGCCAAAAGTAGTGAAACCCCGTTCCCAGGTAGGTTCTCATAAAACAGTACCAGAAATTCCTCTGGACAAGATAGGAGATATGAGTGAAGGTGAAGAAGGAAATACCTATCTTCCCATTACCCATCAGGGGTACACAACCAAGGCAATTCTAGACTCAAGGGCAGGATTTGCTATTGCTACTACTTCCCTATGGAAGCGTTGGGGCAAGCCAACACTCAGGCCCACGAGGATGAAATTGCAGATGGCTGACGGTCACATAGAAAGACCCTTAGGCATGCTGGAGGGAATAACTCTCACTACATGCAGTGTTGAGTTTGAGCATACTTTCGCCATATGTTATTTCAGCAAGAACCATGCCTATGAAATGATTTTGGGAAGACCATTTATGCGACAGTTGCAAGTGGTCCAAGATTGGGGAACCAATTCCTTGTACTTGCAACACTTAGGTGTTACAACCAAAGTCAATCTCAAGGATTACTCTCATAGAGATGTACCGCCTATTCAATGGAATCCCATCCATAGAACCAAGGGTGACACAGAGTCTGTGCACTCCATAGGATCAGGATCCTCATGGATGCATGAAGACACTCACTTATGGATGTATAAAGTGGTAGTGGAAGAAGAGAAGAGAGAAAAGGCCAGAGAGATAGGTGCGAAAGAAACCCATAGATCCATTCAAAACCCAGCCTATGCACCTGTAGTATTTCGTGATGAAGAATTTGAGCCTCATGGTTGGGCAGAAATTTTAGCAACAATGGATGTAGCCATCAACGAAGACCAATGGACACCCCACTGTGATGAGGATGGTTATGACATTTCAGTCTTCTCCATAGAGCCAATCATGGGAGATTCGGTTTTAGAAGAATGCGAACCTATCCCTGATGCGTTTGAGGATGCAAGAGACTCCGATTTAGAGTCAATCAAATAAGTTTAAATTTTTCACTGATCATCAAGCACTATTGTACTTGGTAAACAAGCCATGCAATACAGGTAGATTGGTAAGATGGTTTCTCCTACTAATGGAATACGACTTTGAAGTTGTGTTGAGGAAAGGGAAGACTCACTTGAGAGCAGACCATCTCTCCAGGCTCACATCTGGAGAAGCCTCACAAGGAGTATCAGATGACCTTCCTGATGCTTACTTGTTTAATTTGGAAGTTGTACCTCAGTGGGCTAAGCCATTAGTGCCAGTATTGACATAGGGGCCTAATTACCCAGTCATAAACACTTAAGATAGAGAGGTAGTAAAAGCCCAGAAGTACCATATCATGGCAGGAAGCATGTACAAACAGACAGATCAAGGGATATTGGCTTGTTGTGTGGAAGAGGACGAGTACGCAAAATGGTTGCAATTAGCACATGTAGGTGCATTAGAGCAACACTACTCAAAGCAAAGAACTTTACAGACACTAAGGGGACTCGGAGTGCATTGGCCTACTATGGAAGCTGAAGTACATAAGATGTGTAAAGCTCAATCTGCTGCACTAAACCACCAGTGGAACATGCCACTCTTTACCAAGTGACCATAGTGCCAGATTGGAGTGAACCACTAGTAGCCTTCTTGAGGACGAGAACATTCCCTCAAGATATGACACTGGCCAGACAAAGAAGTCTAGAACAAGAAGCCCTAGATTACTCACTCATTGGTGATAATCTATACAAGCGTGGTAAGGATGGTTACCTGAGATTATGCGTCCATGAGAGTGAATATCTCAAGATCTTGGAAACTGCTCACCAAGGTGTAGCAGGAGGACATTTTGGACCAGATCGGGTGATCAAAGCAATTCTATTTGCCGGCTTGTGGTGGCCTACCATTCACATGGATGCACATACCTATGTGAAGAGATGTGATGTTTGTCAGCGAACTCAGTATCCTATACGCAAAGATGAGATGCATCTGAAACCTATGATGGGTGGACGTGCATTCTCTAAGTGGGGAATAGACTTTGTAGGTCCTATTAACCCCCCAGCTAAGGGTTCCCATGCTGAGTATATCATTGTGGCCACAGACTATCTAACCAAGTGGGTAGAGGTAAACGCTTTGACAAAGAATGATGCTCAAACGACCGCTAAGTTTTTATTTGAGAATGTGTTCACCAGATACGGGCTATAGTTAGCGATAGAGGGACTTACTTCTTGAATGAAGTTATAGAGAATCTGCTCCAAGAATTCTTGGTAATACACAAGAAGTCTGCCCCCTATCACCCACAAGCTAATGGGCAAGCCGAAAGCACAAACAAGATTCTATGCAATGTGCTTACCAAATTAGTGAATAATAAACGCTCTGATTGGGACAAACAGCTACACCATGATGTTTGGGCATACCGAGTTGCCTATAAAACGGAACTCCAAGCCACACCTTTTCAGATGGTATTTGGCCAAAATGTGGTGCTACCTTTGGACTTCTTGATTCCTACATTGAGAATAGCATAGGAGCATGAGTGGACGGGCCATGAGCTATCATCTAGGACTCTTGATCTTGAGCGATTAGGAGAAACAAGACTGAGGGCTGCCGCAGGAATATATGCAACTAAGAAATGACAGAAGGCGTACTTTGATGCCCATGTCAAAGATAAAGGATTAAAGGCCGGAGACTTAGTTTTGGTATATACTCTGAAACAACATGCGAGAAAGCTAGAAAAACGTGGTTACAGACCTATGATCATCAATAGGATTTCAACTAGTGGAGCAGTACAACTAGCCACTTTAGAAGGCGATATTCTACCGAGCTACATTAGCGGATGCAGAGTCAAGTTGTACCAGGAACCTCTCACAGAAGAAATGCTAAGTCGACTCAACACTACTAAGAAACGCAAAGAAGAAGAAAAACGAGTTCGAGAAGAGCTCAAGCAGAAGCTTTAGAACGCATCAGAAGGATGAAGTTGAGACGACAGGGTAGGGATCAACCTAGGATGGGTGCCTATGAGGATCCAGGATATCATGTGGCGATGTGTGAAGTCTCAGGAATAAGTTCCCAAAGAATAATCGATCGACGTCCTTTTGTGACCTTAGAGATAGGACAAGGAGTTAGTGCAAAAATTGTGCGAGCATTGATTGACTCAGGTGCAGCTACTAGTGCGGTGAGACTCTCTTACTGTCAAGAATTGAAATTAAAAGTCAATCCTATAGAGCCATATCTCATAGGATTGGGAGGTATGGAAACCCCTTGCATGGGCGAGGCGGAACTCCCCCTCTACATTCAAGATGTTCTAATGACAGTTAAAGTACTAGTGTGTCAAGATGAGGACCTCACTAAACATCTTGTCTTGGGTCAAGACTGGATCTATGACCATGCAGTCAACTTAAACCTAAGAAGTGGACTTCTTCAGGTATGGGTAAATCAGAGTCGAACCACAATTGAGTTAGACAATGGAACACTCAAGGAACTAGGAAAGGCACAGACTCCTGGTCCTTCCAGGGGTACACATGAAGTTGACCATGCTGTTCTTGTCCAAAGCTATGTGATGCAGAGGAATGGTGACCTCAATAAACAAGTCAAGGACTCAACAGAACTCCCTTCTTTTCCAAAGGCCAGAGGGAGGCAGCAACCAAAGGCAGATCAATTACTGAAGACTACCTATGCTGGAGGCCAAAAGAACGTGCGAAGCAGAATGACTCAGCCATTGAAACGATTGTGGGTGCGGAAAGGCGAGCGGCCTATTGCAGCCAAGCCACAACAACTATCTCAACTTCCTATTAGTAATCAACGACATGATACTAATAAGAAGACTTCCAAAACTTCTTTTGAGAAAGTGAAATTTATCTGGGTACCCAAGAAGTCGATGAAGGCTGGCCCACAATCAAGAAAAATTTGGGTGCCTAAGGCTTGCTTGCGGGCTCAACTAGTCACGCACGAATCACATCATACACGACAGGGTTCACTCACTCAAAGAGCCGTTACCCACTCCTGTTTAACATGCACGAACACATGTTCGCCCAGGAGCACGAACAGACTCACTTGTAAATGGGTCCCTAAAAAGCCTCATTTCCAAGTAGACATACTCATAAAGCTCTCCAGAGTCTCCACAAAACCAAAACCGAAAGCCATCCACTGTGTTTGGTAGCCTAAAACTTGTAATAAACCCCTCGACCCCCATTTGTCAATTCATCTCCACTTGCTAACTACATCACTCATACACTGCATCTTTCCATCTAGCTCTTAGGACTATCCATTCATTAACTACACACACAGTCATCGTGCACTCACTGACCCACTGACGCATTACTCACCTCATGATAATGTTGTAACGGGGACAAAAATTGTTCTATCTTGCTCATTACAATGTTAACACATGATTCTATATTCTCACAGAACCAGCAAGCAAGCAATAACGTGGCAGAACCAGGAGGTAACACACAAACAGAAGCACATCAGGCAGAACCACTCTCACCACCCACCTCACCTCTCACTACACAAGTCACCTCACCACCTGGCACTACCACGCCTATTTCTGCCATTACCACAGTCGTAATGGGAATTCCTCTCTCTCCCGGCATCCAATTCGGAGGAGTTACCATGCCCACTTTCACAACACTCTTCACAAATATCACATCCACCCCACCCACTGTTCCCATCTACACAGTCACACACACGTTCGACACAATGGAAACACCACCAGCCACAGCACCACTCCCTCCCCCCATGCAGCCTCAATCTCCCATACCCCCTCCACCTACCTCACCACTTAACTCCACAACATTCACAACTCCCTTCCCCTTCCCCATTCCCCCTACATCTTCATCTTTCCCTGCATCATTTAATGTAAATAGTATATTCAGGGCATTACATCAATGCGTGTATCAACTTCAGAGTGAGTATCAGGCTCTCAAAGACCGTCATCATCAATTGACTACGAATCATCAAGAACTACAAAGACGGCTTACTATTATAGAAGAAGAAAATGCAGACCTCAATCAACGTTACACCACACTCGAGCAAGCTCATCAAACCCTCCTGGAGACACCCCAACCATCACAAGCACCAGGTGTCAAACAACTCGAAGCTTTACTGGAAGTCTACCAAACAGATAATCTGAGAGTCCGGCGAAATTTGACTCTACTCAAAAAACACATGGCTACAGCCCTTGAAGAAAACAAGTGTCTGTAGAAGCAAAATGAAGAAAACTTGGAAGCTGCCATGGAAGGCTCTCCCCACGAAATTGACCCAGAACAATTCTAAGCAGTCCCCTCAGAAACAATGAAAATAATCTTGGAAAGCTATGCAGATCTATTAGAAGCACATGACGATTTGGAAAAGGAACGGGATGCGCTACGCTGCCAACTCAGGGAAGAGGAGGCACAACCCAAAGTTATAGAAACAACCACGACTTCAGAGGAAGTAAAGGCATTAATAGAGCAGGTGGCAGAATTGCAGAAGAAGTTACTGGAATATGAAAGACATCCCTCTCCAGTTGTAAAACCAGAGCCAGATGAATTGGTACCCATTGAGGTAGACGAATCGTATGAGGAACCATATGTTCCTATGCCGATGCCAGGAGGTCAGCAAACCTCAGAAGGAATGGACACCTTGGAAGTCGAAGTACCCGAATGGCTCCAGACACTCGAAAAGACAGTGAAAACCCATGAAGATCGAGTGGCAATCCAAATCCAATCAATGGCCAAATTAGAAGACACCATCATAAAGTCAGAGTATTTCCGCAGTATGTCTCATCATAGATGGATAGGCACCAACGATGATCACTATGTGCCATACTCTGTACTCCTGGCAGATTACAACGCAGAGATTCAATGATGATGTGGCAATGCCCCAACCTTTGCCACACAATTTGGGCCCGATGATATCCCAGAAAAGTGCAAAAAAAGGATCCATTCATCAACCCACATGGAGGATCCGTCTTCTTGAGACCTATCCCGAGATGGTTCGTACTTGGACTAACATGCCACTCTTTATTAAATACAATCCCTATTATGTTCCAGTCTTCCGCAGACGCACCTGGCCCGAATTCACCATTGCTGTAAAGAATGTCAAAGGTTGTGAAAAGTGGTTAAATTATGTCTATCTAGCACCTCCCCAAGGACCTCCCACTGTTGCTTACATGATCACTACAATTCGTCACTGGAGCATTCGCCTACGGAACACCCCTGATGTGATGGCACAGATGTGCATGAAGATCTTTGAATTAATGCTCATCACATTCAGGACATTCAAGAACATCAAGGACCCCCACTTTTCAGGAGTTGGCTTTACTGTAGGCAACCAAGATCTGGTGTATGACATGAGCACTACCCCCTCAATAAAGGTAGTATATGCCTGGCACGCAAGAATAAAATACATCCCAGCATGCTTCAAGCAGACCTTCGAGGAGATGTTCATCATAGGGTTCTAGGAATATCACTCAGAAATATTTGTACCCAAGCCCTCACATCTCCTCCAACTATTCGCAGTGGAGAGGACCATCTACTCAGATCAATTGCAGGTGCCCTATCCAGAAGTCCCCGGTCCAGTGGATTGGGATGCATTGCTAACCTACCTAGCACGGGGGCTACAATTAGAAGAACATCACCTCGCTTCCGATGTGGTCCAATATTACGTCCAACGCACAGCTAGAGAAGGGTCTATCAGAGACGACAAACGCGAGAGAGGGGGGGTGTTGGCAGTAGTCAAGGAACTCAAGGATTCACAAGACAAGGAAGCCTACGAAGGGAGTCAGAGCGAAGAGAAAGCACAAGCAGACACAGTAATCAAAGAAGATCTGGCAAGTAGGCCATTTAAATTATTCATGCATCAAAGAGTTGAGCACACAAGACAAAGAAGCAAGTAGGGAGCTCCAGGAAATGTATGTCAAAATGTTAGAAGAAATCCCTACCAAAAGAACTCAGCAACGCAAAGTGTACTTGGGAAAATTTGAGATTATTCAATTGGTCTTATGAACCTTAGATCAGGACGACACCTAGGGAGAGATAAACAAAGTCTTAAATCATCAGAGGCTAGTGTCAATCATACTGCTAGGTCTTGGGCCCAGCAGTTGAGCCATCATTCGTACTACCCTAGCTCTGAGACTAGCGAGTCTGAGATGTCCCACGGTATGGAGAGACCTACAGGAAGGTCCGGAGTTCCATATTTACATAGGGTAGAAGGCCCTTACAAGAAGCAACTCGAATACCTTAGGACCAACCGATTAGGTGCTAGCATCTATGAGGACGGCCTAGGAAGATATGTGGTCCAGATCAAAAACCGTGACCAATCCATTGGACTAGAACATCCAGCGGTCAAGTTTGAAAATGGAGCATACTTGGACAAAGAAGGGACAATATATGTAGTCACCAGTCATCTAGATAGGACAGATGAATTTGGGAATGTGATCCTAGAAGCAGACTTAGGTGACCCGGAGCAAGGAAACTTGGGTGTAGAACCTAGAACCCCCCGAGGCAAATCTGTTCTCACTAGGATTATCACACCAGATTGGATTCCCCAAGACAATAAGAGCATAGATCTACTCCTGAATCGAGAGACTGATGAAGCCTTTTGGAGGTATAGATCTGATCAGCCGAATGAGGTAGGAACGATCATGATATATGGGTTCAAAGATCCTAGTAGCCCAGGCAGAGTGACCTACTTAGATCACGCTTCAGAGAGGGTCTTTGTGGTTACAGAAAATGATAGACATGCTTACACTTCGAAAGGTGAATTTATTTTCCCCCAACCAAGATCAAATGTGTCTTTTGGTCACCCAGGAGCTGGAACGTCCCAAGCTCATGGAGCTCAAAGAGACAGACATAGAGATAGACAGGAGGTAAGCTTTGCCAACCTAGTGGGAAGAGAAAGAGCGAGAACGCAAACAAATAGAGTGGAACCTGAGGGACATAGAGCCCCAAGGAATCAAAGGAATGCTGATGATTTCCCTCTACCAAGATCTAGAGAGCACACGAGGATTTTGAGACCGACTCATCTAGTTAAGTCCATGAAGAACTACTTCGATGGCACAGGAGACCCATATGATCATGTGGCTAAGTTTAGGCAAGTCTTGAGAGCTGAACAAGTTGAGGACCTATTCACGCAATATAATGCCTTTGGTCTAACCCTTAGGAACACAGCCCTTACGTGGTTTCAACCGTTGAATGAGAGACAGTTTAGGAGCATAGACCAACTCTTAGAGGCTTTTATCACTGAATTCTCTAAGAGTGGGATAAGGCATAATACTTCCTCATTGATACATAGCTTCAAGCAGACCCCTCAGGAGACCGTGAGACTTGCAGGAAGACGGTTTAGGCAATATCTTGAGAGATGCCCTGTTCCTGAGTTACCCACACAGACCAAACAAGTGGCTTTATTCTTGGATGGATTGCTAAGTACCAAATTGAGGTCATATGTGTACTTGAAGGACCCTAGGACTATAGAAGAGTGTGTACGCATGTGCATCGACATCCAGGATAACCTAGGGGAGGAGTTAGAGCTTTCCAAAATCTACAAAGATTCTGACAGTGGCTCTAGCCTCTCTTCCTTGCAATCCACATCAATTGAGGAACTGGCAGAGAAAGTAGCTCAAAAACTAGGTGTCACTAGCAAACAAATCCCAAGGTTTGCCCCAGTAAAGAGGTGCTATACTTGCGGTGGTGACCATATGGGGAACGTATGTCCCATCATGGCTCAACCCCAAGTGAACCCTAGTAGCCAATATTGCACCATAGAACGGAGATACAAAAACCACACAACACAAGACTGCCCATACAATAAGCAAGCAGTGAGGCAAACCTACCCTCAGCCCTATCCACAACAGGGAAGATACCAGAACCAGTACCCACCACAGCAATATGGTAGACTGCAGCAATCCTATCAACAACCCTACCAAAACCAACAAAGGCCTCAACCTGTGTTAGCTCAACAACCTCCAACCCCAGCTAATGTGATTCCTGTAAAGTATGCAGCTGCTGAGGAAAATTTGAATAGAGCCATAGTCCCAGTGACTCCATTGCTTTCAGAAAGTGACCCGAGTGATCATAGTTTTGATTCCACTCACATAGATAGTCCACAGGCTTACTACATGCTGTCGCCTGAACATGGTGAGTCTTACTATAGTGAAGAACCGAATGAACCTAGTTGGGAGCCTGATTACACAAATGTCATGTACCAAATCCCACCACTAGACCTCAACCTAGACAACTAAGACCCCCATTCCCTAGAGGACCATGCTACAGATGTCAAGGAGACCACCTCATCCGTGATTTCCCGTTGTCTGCACCTACACAATCCCAATCAGTAACAATTCAGGGCTTTTGTCAAGATTGCGGGAAGGAACATCTATGTTTGTTATTGGTCTTTGGAGTTGTCCTCTCCAATCATTTAGCATAAAGAATCAACAAGACATCTTTATTTTGTCAATCCTGGAAGTATTCTTGAGACCACAACCCCTTCAAGCTGATAGAATCCAAGAAATAAGAGAATAATGGCTGGATTTCTGAGAATGGTGAAAATGAAGAGGAATTTCTAGGGTTTGGATTATCTTGAGCAAATCTCCACCATGTTTTACAATCTTGGTGTCTATTACATGCTATTTTACCAGCAGAACACAATTATGAAGTCAAAATCAAAAAATATCACCTGCATCATACAGACGAGACAATCGCGATTCTGTGAAAACAAACGATTATCAGCTCCAGCACCATTCTTCATCAACTTACCACTCAACACAACAGTATTCAGCTCTCTTCATACACATTCAATAGATTTACACAATAGAAGCTCACAAATCTCCATGGATACACAAGCACTAGACTCACAAATCAAAGAAACCAGAGAAAAGAGGAGAAAACACGATTTTCAGTAGAAAACTCCTTCTCTATTCACTTGGATAGCATGTAAACAAATGATTAACCAACCCCCTCATAATAGAGGAAATTAGCTTATATACATTTTCAAGTGTTTCTTTTCACACTTGAATTTTGGTCCTTTCCTCTATTATTCTAAAAATATGCTATCTAGGAGTTTCCAAAAATTCTAGAAAAATTACATAAGATTCTATCCTACATAAGGAAGACTCTTCCTTATTTTTACAACAATTGCATAAATATTTTTACAATTTTTTATCATTTTATAATTATTCTTCAAAAAGGTTTCCAAAAATACATCCTCTAACATCCTTCCCCTCCTAAACCTTTTGGCTCATGACAAAAGACTTCCCTGCTTTTCTGCACTGATCACGTTTCTTCACTTCTTCTTTCTTTGATATACTTGTGACAGCAAATCATGACTTTTCCTTTCTGTAACATTTAGATTATTGACCATTTCAAATAATGCCTTTCTCCACTGTACTGCAGCTTCTGGTTTATCAATGACATCCTTTTTTAAGTACTCTGTATAGGCAGCTTCATATGATGTAAGTCTGGACTTAGTAACAACTAACAGATTTCCAAAAATCTCTGACTCTCTTTCAAAAAACCCGTAATCAAAGGCATCTTCAAAAATTTGTAAGTAATGACTGCCCAAAAATATCACTCTGCTGTAGTATGCCATTAAGCTGATTCTATCAGGTGTTTCGCTCAAATGAAATAATAATGCATCTGTTGGAGAATTAAAGCCAATATAATTCAGAGTTCTGATATCTGTGTCGGTGTATGATTCTATACAGGCCAAAATTAATCTCATTATTCTGATTAGTAGAATGCATGCAGGGTCGTTTACATCTTTGTATGTAGCTATTACGGCCTCAGCTGTATTCACCATGTAACTCTTTGTAGGCCATGTGCCTGCCTTTGGACCTGCTATTTTCGGGAAATTCAACCACTTAGGTGGAATTTGACCTTCTCTTCTTCTTTCCCAAAAAATTGTCCATTCTCTCCTTCTTGCCACTGGACAGTAAGCTGGATTGATTTTTAAATGAAGAGGTGCCTCCTTCCAAATTTTCCTACATTCTTTGTTGGCATCCAACCATTTATTTCTCCACTTTGGATTGGCTCTTTCAAATAGTTCTTTAGTCACATTGATGTCCTCTTCATACTCAAGATATTTGTTTGGAGGTAGCCCAACTCTGGCCATCTGATAGTTCTTTATACTCTCCATAATCATACACAATGGTATTCCCAACCCATCTGCGGCCCAATGATGCTGATCTGGATTAATTCCCTTATTTAATGCAAATGTGACAATTTGCTCTTCATATTCATCATGCATCTTCTTGATAAACTCCATTCTAGAATCTCTACTTGTCAGCAATTTTTTTACAAAATCTTCTGAATATTCCCCTTCTGATCTTTTATCTGCCGGTTCACTGTCATGTTGTATTCCCTCATTATTTTCTACCCCATATTCTTCTGTATATGTGGTCTCCACATGTGTTTCTTCCTGGATTTGTGGCTTATCCAATTTTTTCTGTAATTCCTCTATCGTCATCATCAGACTTCCATTCTGTTTTGCCCATAGCTCTCTTTCTTTTTTCCATTCATCCTGTTCCTTTTCTCTCCTTGTCTGCCAATCACTTCTTTCCTTTTCCATATCCAAGTGTAACTTATTATATCCTCTCATAGATGTAGCAGCATGTATACTAGCCTGCTTTTCTAATTCCTTGGCTTCTTTCAACTCTCTTTGTAATTTCTAAATCTCTTTGAGTAATCCTTCCTTTTCTTCCTCTGTCATCTGGGCTGTCTGACTTTCCTCCTTCAACTGCCCTTCCTCCAATAGTAGCTTGTTGATTTCTTCATTTGCTTTAGTCAAAATTTGATAAGAGGTTTGCAGAGTTCTATATCTCCCCTCAATCTTTCTCAACTCTTTTTCCAATTTAGTGTTCTGCTCTGCTAGTTTTACACTCTTTTCTTCTAGATAGTGAATCTTATTTTGCTTCTGCACTTCTAGCTCTTCCAAAGCAATTATTTTGTTGGTAAATTCCTTATTTTTCTCTTGTACCTTCCTCAGTTGCTGTGACATCTGCTCCTTCTCCCTTTTATGCTCTTTAATAATCATACTACCTTTCTCAAATTCTGACTCTGCTACCATTCCTGAAATGATCATGTTTCGGCTAGAAGGTCTGAACTGTTCAATGTTATTCATAATGATCTGACATGCTGATCTTATACTCTTTGGTATTCTTTCCAATCCCCCTTCTATTTCCATTTGTTTAGTTTCTAGTTGTTTGTCCTCTTTGCATTCACTCTCCTCTTCCTCTTCTTCTTCATATTCTTTAATCTTGGCCTTGTTTTCTTCATTGCTTGGATGCGTGTCCAGTGTTTCTGAATCTACCATGTCTTCTTGAACACCTGAATTCTTTTGCTCCAGAACATTTGAAATCATTTCTATTTCCTGTATCTTTTCCTTCTCCATCACCTGTTGCTTCTCTTCAGAGAGGTGTCCTTCCTTTATTTGTATCTCCTTTTCCTGGCTTAAAGTTTCCTGGAACAGAGTATATTCAGTTTCCCTACCAGAGTTCCCCTAACATTCACCTGTTTGTTCTTCCTGTCTTTCCTTTTCCTGGGCTAGAACTGATTCAGTTACTTCAAAATCTTTGACCTGATCATTACTTCTTTCCTCTTTGTGTTCTTCTTCCTGCTCATCAATGTTCATGAGGTCCATTGCTACCTCTTGTTCTTGATCCTCATTGGATGTAAATTCTTCATTGTTCTTCAAATCATGCAGTACATCCTTTATACTCTGGATGATCTCCTTTTCCACTACTCCCCCTGTGACTTCTTGAATATTGCCTTTCACAACTATTTCCTCTTCTTCCTGAATTGGATCTTGATCTGTACCTTTTTTATTTATGACTGAGCTGCTTATTTGTGCCTTCTTGGCTATTTCTTCTATGTTCTCATCTAGTTTGAAGTAGGTTTGTGAGGGTTTTGTCCATATGGATTTCATCCCAGTATGCACTAGTCCACAACTAACTTCTTCCCTTATTTCACTTGCTTGTTCTATCATAGCTGCTTTTCCCTTCATCAACCTTCTTTCATCTTCAATACTGAGTTGTTTTCCTGCTTGTTCCTGAATCGGCTTCTCCTGAGACTTCTTCTTCAATTCTTCAGGTGTTTTCTATTTCTCAGAGGCCTGTGTAATTACATTAGGAGTATTTGCTATTGACAAATTTAGACTCTTTAGCAAAAAGCTCTCAATATCACTTTTAGAATCAGATGAAAAATGTGAAGGCCCTCCTCTTTCTGGTTCTGTAGGTCTTGATGCTTCTTCCACCGTGGATGGCTTCTGTGTTTCTTCCATTATTACTTCCTCCCTTTCTTTGGTGACAATAGTTTCAACTATTGATTTGCCCTTTCCCTTCTTGGTCAACTTCTTCTTTTGTACTGGTTTCTTTGGAACCTTCTTTTTCACCACAATAGTGGTTCTGGTCTCTAGAGGTCCTTGCAATTCCTTGAAATAGGCTAGCAACTCAACTTCTTTCCTGACAAACACCTCCTCTGTTTCAGCTGTCATCATTTGATCATGGAGTGCTTCATAGTGCTCCACCTCCTCCTGAACCCAATCTGTAGCTCTGCATGAATAATATTCCAACATTTTATGATATTGTGCCTCATACATAGCTCTTTTGTTATTTCCTTGGGTTAAATAAGTGTACAATTGCTCTTTGCTTGTTTGGGGTGGATGAGGTTCATTTGAGGATTGAACCTGCTTTTGTGCCTCTTCATGTTCTTCTTTTGTAGCTTCCTCCATTTCTAGTTCAACCTTCCTTGGGTCCAACCTCCTTTTCTTTAGAGGAATCACTTCCTCAGATATCATCTTTCTTTTCATTCTTGTTCCCCTCATGCGTGTTTGTCCTTCTATATCCCTTTCAGCCATTTTCCTTGGAGGACTCTTAATTCCAGACATAACGCTTCTGAAATATTGTGCCTCTGGAGCCAATTTCAATTGATCTTCCATCCCTAGAACATGATAAATGATTCTTGTTAAGAATTGGGCTCCATTCATGAACTTCTTCTATTCCCAGTGTTTTGTTGCTTCTTTTAGCTGTTCATGGATGTATGATGAGACATCCATTACTCCAAAGGGTTTGGTTCTATCCTTGTTGTTGAACATCAATAGTGTCACTGACTTATGTGGCATAGTATACCTTGGTAGTTTTGGAAAGCAAAAGTACTGTAAGAACATCCTTATGGCATATTCTTCATTCTCCCTTCCTTTAAAGTAAGTGAATCTTGCATATCCTGTATAAGTTTCCTTATTCTTTTTGACAAAGCTCGGGTCAAGTTTGGTTCCCATTGTGTAGAATTGCAATGCTGCTCTGATATGTTCCGCCTTGATAGTGATACCTACTTCCTGATCATCCTTGTTTTTTACTTTGCACCTGAAATAGGCATCATTCCCTCTTCCTATTTCCATCAAACTGCTCATTACTTGTGCTACTCTCTCAAAATCAATGAAAAAGATAGGTTCCTCCAATATTCTGTGCAGTCCTACTGCCTTCCATCTTTTCATATTGACTGCCACTCTTTGGAACCTGTAGAACTCCTGACACAACATTGTATATTTATACCCTCCTACTCCCACTGTGAATATGTGTTGGCCAATTATGTTTAGGGTCTCCTTAAGTTCCTTCACCACCTTCTCAGCTTCTGGAATTTCTGATTCTTCATCAGACTCTAGGTCCACCTGTTCTTCCACAGCTTCACTGTCTAGGAACCAATGGCCTCTTGACAGAGTTACTGATTCTGCCTTGAAGTCATGAATTGATAACTCCTTTGTATTCACCATTCTGAAAAAAACAAAATGTACAAAGAAAAACTCCACCCACATAAGTCACAAGAAGTCAAAGAGTAATATTTATTTTGAGATGTCATGACATAAGAATGAAAATAAAATCCCAAATAAATTATGTTTCTTCAGAAAGACTCAAAAAGTGATCATTATAGGTGTAGCAAGATGTCTAGTGCAATTCCTTTTCCTAACCACTCTTTTAGAGAAAAACAAATCATTTATCAATGATAGAAACAAACATTAATTAATAAAAAATAAAAAATAAATAGATCTCTACTATTCTTCTACCTAGATCTTGCTTTGTGCTATATAATTTTTGTAAAAACAAAAAATAAACAATTTTTCTCAATTTTTCTTTCTCTTCTTTTTTTTCAACAATGTTTTTTTTTTAATAATTTTTTTCTATTTCTTTTCTTCCCCTCCTAATTCTCTTTTTTAGAAAAGAAAATCAGGTCTAATATATATTTTTTCATAATTTTTCAACATGTTATGATTTTCTAGATATAGATTAAATCTGGATGATCTTTTTTCCACTGGAACAACTCTGATTTTTTAACCCAATACTTCCTAACTCCAATTGGTCTGGTTCCAGGCAAACAACCATTCCCTTTGGATAAGCATTTTGTAGGAGTTTTTGGTCTCCATATCCATTTTGTCCTTGATTCCTGTTTTAATGAGCAGACCTCTTGTAGACTTTGATTCCATGTGCTTCTTGTTCTGATGTTTTGATTCTTTGGACAATGCCATGATTTCCATTTTCTTCCTATCTCTCCACCCTTCTTTGTTCTTCCAATCTTTTGCTGATTTTGATTATAGGAAGCTTGATCATTTAACATTTGTATTGGTAATGTCTGTGTATCCTCAAATGCAAAAGTGAATCCTTCCAAGTGTATATCATGCACATCTGATTGAATTTCCTGTTTCTCATTACTCAATAAAAATATTAAAAACCTTTTGTCATTTATGTTCAATTTAAGCTTCATTTTTTCAAATTCCAAGATCACTTTACCTTGTTGAAGCCATGGTTGACCTAAAATCACTTTTTCAGCCATCAAATTATCTGGCCATTCTTCACAGTCTATTTTCATATATTTTTCATTAAACTTTACTTCAATAGTCAGTGAAGACATGCTTTGTACTATTTGACCCTCCAAAGTTTTGATTAGGGTTCTACTTTTAGTTCTTTTTATGTTAAATTTACTTACCAAAGCTGAACTAATCAGATTTACTTGTGCTCCAGAATCTATCAAAACCCTAATGCTTTCATTTTGAAAATCCATTATCATCACAGGGACATGTTCCTTTGGTTTGAGAGGAGTTTCACACAGACAGACTTCCCTAAGCTCATTGATTTTTCTTATCCTTTCCATAGCTTCCTGTTGAGCTTCCCTTCTCATGTCTTCCTCTTCTCTTTTCCTGTTTTGAGCTTGTTGCAACCTTCTCCATTCATCAACAGTTAATGGGCAATCATACCTCTTAACTCTACATCCGCTTATAAAATTTGGCATGATTTCTCCGTCTATGTTAGCTAGTTGAATGGCTCCACTATTGCTTATCTGATGTATAATATATGGTCCATGTCCTTTTTTTTGGAACTTTTTCTGATGTTCTCTGACTGTGTAAGCCAACACTAGATCTCCTACCTGTAGATCTTTCTCTTTTATGTGAACATCATGATAAGCTTTTTGCCTTTTCTTGTCCATATATAAACTCATAATGGCTTGGAGTCTAGATGCTCCCAACTTTTCCAATTCCATTACTCTCTCTGATAGTTCATGTCCAGTCCAATTGTAGTGACTTCCTACTTTTAATGTGGGAATAAGGAATTCCATAGGTAAAATTGCATTTTGTCCATATACTAGATTGAATGGTGTGCTCCCTATTGCAGTTTTATAAGCCACTCTATAAGCCCATAGGACATGATTAAGTTGTAGATCCCAATCATTCCTGTTTGTGTTCACTAATTTTGATAGTACAGTACAAAGTACTTTATTAGTACTTTCTGCTGACCCATTGGCTTGTGGGTGATATGGGGCTGACTTTCTATGACTGATCAAGAAATATTCAGTGATGTTTTCTATGATCTGGTTTACAAAATGGGTTCCCCTATCACTTACTAGTTCAATTGGAAGTCCAAATCTGGTGATAATGTTTTCATATAGGAATCTGGCAGTAGTATTAGCATCATTTCTTTTTGTGGCTTTGGCCTCAGCCCACTTTGTCAGGTAGTCTGTAGCCACTATGATGTATTCAGCATGGGATTGTTTTGCTGGAGGATGTATAGGTCCAATGAAATCCAATCCCCATTTACTAAAGGCTCTGGCTGAAATTAATGGAACCAATGGCATATCATTTCTTCTATTTGGTTGACTCACCCTTTGACAGACATCACACCTTTTTACATAGGTTCTTGCATCAGGAAATAGCGTTGGCCACCAAAAGCCAGAATATAAAATGAGTTTAGCAGTTCTGTCACTTGAGAAGTGTCCTCCTGCCACTCCAGAGTGTGCCATTTCCAACATTTCCATATATTTATTCTCAAGAACACAAATTCTTAGGTATCCATCCATTCCTCTCTTATACAACTGTTCTCCTATCAATTGATATTCTTCAGAGATTACTTGTAAATTTTTTGAATCTATACCAACTATCACTTGTTTTCCTTTCTTCTTCCTTCTCAATTCTTCAATGATATTTTCACTCCAATCTGGATTTTTCTGGAACCAATATAGAGTTATGAATTCTGAATCTTGCAATATTTGGCACTTCCTGCAATTGGCAATGTATTTTGATACATCTTGAATTTTATTAGGCCAATGTACCCCCATCCTATTGAGATTACTTAGGGTGACTACCCTAGAAGCATGAGTGCAAGGGTTCCAATGATGAGCTCTCCTGAGATATTCTTGTTGCTCCTCCTCAGGAGTGCAATATTCTAATATGCCTGTGTGGTTGAGATAGTATAAATGCCCAGCTAGTAACATAAAGTTCCTGCTTTGCAATACTAAGTGTGCATTGTTCCCAACTATTCTACAAGGTCCCATGGTTAATAATGGTACTAAAGTCATGGCCCACTTAGGAATACTCTCTACCTTAAACAGATAAGTGTCTGGCCGATTGTCATCTAAAGGTGAACTAGGTTCTTCTGACTGGATTCGAGATAAATGATCTGCTCTCAAGTGTGTTTTCCCTTGTCTGACCACCACTTCAAACTCAAATTCCATTAGCAAAAGAAACCATCTGACTATTCTCCCTATGTGACAAGGTTTATTTACCAAATATAACAGAGCTTGATGGTCTACAAAGAACTTAAACTTGTTGGCCAAAAGGTAATGTCTGTATTTTTTTACAGCAAATACCATGCCCAATCCCTCTCTTTCAGTGGTTGTGTAATTTTTCTCTGCTAGATTCAATTGTCTACTAGCATAGGCCACTGGAAAATCTAACTTGCTTCCTTCTATTGGTTGTGCTAACACACATCCCAAAGCATAATTTGAAGCATCCACATGAACATGAAAAATTTTGTCCCATTGAGGTGTTTTCATAATTGGGGCTGTTACCAAACAAGTTTTTAGAGTTTCAAAAGCTTGGTCACACTCCTTAGTCCACTCAAACTTTGTAATTAGGGCATATAAGGGTTTTGCTATGTCAGCAAATTTGTGGACAAATTTCCTATAGTACCCACAATGTCCCATAAAAGTTTGAAGTTCCTTTACACTTGTTGGTCTTGGAAGCTCTATTATGGCCTTTATTTTCTTCTCATCAGTTGAAATTCCATTTTTAGAGACTATGTGACCCAGCATTCTTCCTTGTCTCACAAAGAATACGCATTTTTCTGGATTTAAACATACTCTGTAGGTTCTGCATTTCCTGAATATATTTTCTAAATCCTGCAAATGATCTTGTCTTTTTAATGAAAAAGTACAAAGATCATCTACATAGATTTCCATTACCTTTCTCAGGAACTCTTTGAAGATATGACACATCAATCTCTGAAAAGTTGTTGGAGCATTAGTTAATCCAAAGGGCATAACCCTAAAGGCATAAATTCCCCATTCTGTGGAGAAGGCAGTTTTATGTTGGTCTTCCAATGCTATAGGAACCTGGTTGTATCCTGAAAAACCATCTAAAAAACTATAAACCTCCTTCCCTGCAACTCTTTCTAGAAGATGATCTGTTATAGGTAGTGGATAATTATCTCTTATAGTTGCTGCATTTACCTTTTTCAAGTTAATGCATACCCTAAGTTTCCCACTATTTTTTGGTACCACAACTATAGGAGATATCCATTTTGTATACTCAATTTCATAGATTAAATTGGCAGCTAATAGCTTGTCAATTTCTTCCTTTATCTTAGCAGAGTATTTATCATTAAATGTGTAATGTCTCTGTTTACTAGGTTTTGCTTCAGGTGTAATAGGAATCTTATGCTCACAGATTTTAAGATCAATACCTTTCAAATCCTAAGTTGTAGCTATAAGCAAATACATCCCTATAGTTTCTTGCCAAGTTTCTTAGTGCCTCTTCTTCTTGAGTCGTCATGTCATCAGCCACTACAATGTGTCTTTCTTCTCCCTCCTCCTGAGTGATCATGATCTTTTTAGTTTCTTCCTCATTATCATAAGCCTCTCCTTTCTTCTTTTCCCTCTTTGGTTTCCTTCTGAGAAGTAATCTATTTTCCACTTCATAAGTCTTGAAATTTTCTGGTACATCAAACTGTTGATCTTTGTTCATTTCCCTTGTCTTTTTCTCCTTCTCCTGATTTTCTTCTATTTCCATGTGTTTGTTTTTCTTGTACTTACCTGAGATTTTATCCTTAATAGCATCTTCAGCTTTTACTTCCTCCAAAAATTGTGTCTTTCCTTTTTCTAATATCATTTCTTCTTCTATGTCCTCTTCCGTTCTGGATACCTTTATCATTTGTATTCCAATGTGAAAAATATCATATCCTTCTTCATTTTGAAATTCCACTCCTACATATTCATCATTGGCTAGGTCCATGGTAGCCGAGATTTGATTCCACCCATAGGGCTCAAATTCCTCATCCTTGAATTGTTGTGGTACATAGTTCTCATCTTGTATCCTCCTTTCTTCCACACAATCCTCTCTTCTTAATCTCCTTTTCCTATTGGTCAGATTTCTTATCATATTGCACTTCCATACTGATGATTCAGCCTCATCCTGGTCCTCCATCTCTGATTCCTCACTCAACTCTTGATTCTGATGAATTTTATACCATTCTTGAGGAGATATGTCATAGTAGTGCCCATTTCTTAGATTTACTTTGGTTATTCTTCCTTTGCTATGCAGGTATAAACAATCATTACCCCAATCTTGCACAATTTGCATTTGTCTCATGAATGGTCTTCCTAGGATTATTTCATATGAAGTGGATTGTGGGAATTCAACTATAGCAAAGGTATGTTCTATCTCTATTCCACATATGTCCACAATCACTTTTTCCCATATTCCTAGGGGTTTTTCTATATGTCCATCTGCAAGTTGCAATCTCATTTTTGTGGGTAATAATTCATTTTTTCCCCATTTCTCCCAAGTTTGTTTAGTCATGATGGCCACTCCTGATCCACTATCCAAAATAGCTTTGGCCTGGTTTTTACCAAATTGTATTTTTAAAGTTGAGTTTCCCTCTTCTCCCTCACAATATCCTCCTATCTTATCAATGGGAATATACCACAACTCCTCCATTTCCTGTAGTTGTGGGTGAAGATTTTCTGGTGTTGTCTCCCATTTTTTCACTTGGTTCTGTAAATGAGGATTTTGTTTCATTAAATCTTCCCATGTGGTATGATACAGAATTGTGCATCTTTTATCTACATTCACTTGGAGTGTTACTTGTGGGTTTTCTTCCTTGATACTCTTTCCTCTTGTTGTTGTTGTCTCAGATTCCTCAACTGTTTTTTGAGAATTATCTTCTTTCCCTATTTTGAGTTGTACTTCCCGTATGATCTGTTTACACTTCTGCATTCTTTCATGTTCTAAGTCTGGCATAGGATAAGCCATTGTATGATCAGCAGGGCTTGGTCCGTCTTGAATTCTTCCTTTGTATGCTTTTATCAGAGTATCTAGACTTTGTGAATTTCCTATTTCCAACTGGGTTTGTGTCTTTTGAGGAGAAATATTGTTTTATTGTTCCCTATTTTCTTCTTCAATATTTTTACTCATTTTTTGTTTCCTCTCCCATTTCCCTTTTTGTCTATTTTTCTTTACCTTTGAGATTGAACCTTCATTTTGTTCCTTAGTTGTTCTTTGTTGTTTTGTTTGTGACCTTGTTATAGCATTTACATTCACTTGGTCAATGTCACTCAATTCTTCCTGTTCCATGATACTGACTACTTTTAGTGGTATGTTATTAGGTGTGTTTTGTTGTTTTTGAGGATTTTTTGGGCAATCCTTAATCAAATGCTCCCTGCCACAATCCTTGCAATATGCTCCTTCTATTCTTAATGTAGGAGGTTGTGGACAGTCTCTAATGAAATGATCTCCCCCACACCTATAACAAGTTATCTTTGGTCCTCCTTTAAATTGAGGTTTTTGATTGGACATATAATTATTGGTTATATACATGAAAGTGGAAGTGTCCATCTCAATTCTTCCATTTCCCAAGTATAAGGCTTGTAATTCTGGCTCTCTTGATTCATAACCTTCCCATTCTTCTTGATATCCTTCATTCCATTGATAATCTTCCTTGTATGGTGACTTTGTTCTTGAGTTTCCCTCCTCTATTGGTGTGTATTTGATTGGTACCACATTTGTTGGTATAGGAGGTTGTTGCCCAAGCACAGGTCTTGGTTGCTCAATATACACTGATTCTCTTTGGCTCCCATAGTCTCTCTCCTTTATGGGTTGTTTATTATAGAAGCATTCCTCCCTGGTATGGTTGGTCCATTTCCTCTCTAGTGTACAATATTTGAGTGTCTTTCTATCTTGCAAATGTGGAGGTTTTTGATATGGGCAATGTTGTACCAGATGACTTTCTCCACAATTGTAGCATTTTTTATTTGTGTTTATCCTGGAGTTTATCAAATTGGTTTTAGTGCTTACCTCTAGGGCTTTAGCAATGGCCTGAGCCAATTCTTCTGTTGGAGGGATTTTATCTTCAGTTGATCTGGGTTGATCAAATGCTAACAGATCTTGGCCTCTGTTATCTTCCAAATCTATTGCTTCTTTTACACAAGCTCCTAGATCAGGGCATCTCCTGTAGTACACTAGGGTTCTTAATTGAGCACTTCTCAACCCTTCTATGAATAGGGATACTTGTCTAGCCATGGAAGGTACTTCCTCTTTAGGGCATCTGTCAATATATTGCTTAAATCTCTTGGCTGCCTCTCTGACATTTTCATCTTTTTGTTGTTTAAAACTGTGTATCAGAGTGGCTGTACTATGTTTTATTCCGGTCTTTGAGAATTCTCCAATAAAGGCTTCTAGGAAGGATTCAATATCTAGGTACATTTCTTTTCTCAAAGGGATGAACCAAGATAATGCTGGTCCTGTTAGGGTTAGACCAAATGCCTCAAATTGAACTTTGTAATCTTCCACCTCCTCAGCTCTAATTAATTGCCTAAACTCTGCAGCATGAGCATGAGGATCTGAATACCCTTCATATTGATTTTTCATACATTTGGCTACTTGATATGGTCTAAGCATTCTACCCTGAGGTTGCCAATGATGTCTTCTTCTGAGTGAAAACTCATTATAACCTTCTGGTTCCTTATCAAAAGGATTTGGGGAAGCATGTGTCCTCCTCCCATGTTGTTGCTCAGTACTAGTGTAGTTTTCATGTGGTCTAGGTAAATCTGGTTGTCCCATGTTATGTTCCCAAGGTCCTTTGTCAGCACATTTCCCTAAGTCATTTGAATTTTCTAGGTCTTGGGAGAAGATGTACACACACCTTTGCCTATCCTCATACCTACCATCTTTGAACTGAGCTACTGGTGTTATGTTTAGGGGAGCTTCTAAGTTTCTCAATCTAATGAGAAACTTATGCATTCCATCCTGATATACATAGGTGCCAAACCTATTTGTATACATGTATTTGAGGATATTTCTATAATCCCCAGTTTCAATGGGCTCATTTGTTTCAGTTAAATTTTCCATGTTGTTTTCTTGCCCTAAATTTCTTTCTTGCCCTTCCCCTACTACTGACTCTATCTCCTTCCTTCCTAGGTCTTGCTTAGTATGTGAATTTAGTTTGTTCCCAGACCTAAGGATCATTCACCTAATTTTCACGATTCTGAGGTCAGAATCGTGTTTTTCACGATTTTCTAACTAGCATAGTGTTTTTTTCACGATTTTATGACTAAAATCGTGTTTTCCACGATTTTGAACTCAAAATCGTGTTTTTCACGATTTTGTGTTCAAATTAATGATTTTTCATGATTTTATGACTAAAATCGTATTTTCCACGATTTTGAACTTAAAATCGTGTTTTTCACGATTCTGTGCCCAAAATCGTGTTTTTTCACGATTATGTACTCAAAATCGTGTTTTTCACGATTTTGTGCTCAAAATCGCGTTTTTCACGACAAAATCGTGTTTTTCACGATTTTGTGCTCAAAATCGCATTTTTCACGATTTTGTGCTCAAAATCGCGTTTTTTCACGATTTTGTGCTCAAAATCGCATTTTTCACGATTTTGTGCTCAAAATCGCGTTTTTCACGATTTTGTGCTCAAAACCGCGTTTTTCACGATTTTGTGCTCAGACAATCGTGATTGCTCACAATCGTAAATAACACGATTTTCTTATGAAAATCATGTTCTGGGAATCGCGATGTTGTCCTTAGCTCAGAAAATCGCGATTTTGTGTTTGACTACAGAATCGCAATTCTGAACACTTTTTTGAATTTTTTGAAGTGTTGATTTTCAAATTTTTCTTTCTTCTAATAGAATCGCTTTATTAAGTTTTTAACATGCAATGAAACATCTTAACCAAAAAATAATATTTTCTCACTAAAAATTCAAAACTCAGAAGATCGCGATTTCGTAGTTTTGCTATTTTCCTACTTTTTTGTACTTATTGATCATAAAAATTTAAAGTCATGTAATTGAGGTGATATAGAAACCACTCACCTTGCTTGCTTGACTCAAAGAAGCTCCTCAAGACCTGTATTTGCAAAAAGTCGCGATTTTTCCTGCTCTCTCTCTCTCTCACACTCACTCAAATGAATTTTTCTTTGAATTCCAAGTTTTTATAGTGTCCACAGAATCGCGATTTTGTGTGATTTCCATATTTCTTCACTCTTTCACTTGTCCAATCGTTACTTACCCAATCTTGATGACATCTCTTGCAATTATCTTTCTCCAAAAACCCAAATATGCTAGAAATTCGAGAAAACTTCCCTTATAGAAAATTGCGATTTTGTGTAGAAAGTCGTGTTTTTTCTGTAGATCTTATCTTGTGCAAATTTGAGTATTCTTTCCTCCTGTTCTCTTTCAATACCCTCCACTCATTATAATTCACCAGACTCCTGTACTTTTTGCATCAAAATCACAACGTTACTCAGAAAATCGCAATTTTGTGCAGAAAATCGTGTTTTTCTATACTTCTGATTTTATCTAAATTTGAGTATTTTTCTCTCTTGGTCCCCTTCAGTACCCTTTACCAACTCCAATTCCACAATCACCTACAATTTTACCTCATAGTCACAACATTAATCAAAAAATCGCGATATTGTATAGAAAATCGTGTTTTTTTTTCAAATCTACTAATTTTTTGACAAATTTTTTGTTTTTCTGTTACTTGGTCTCTATTACTCTTATTCACAAAGCTTCAGTCCAACTTCCTAAGAAGAAAAGAAATTTGTTTGATTGTTTTTTATGAATTTTATGATTTTTTTTTTTTTGTATTTTGCCCTAAATAAAGGTGAACACTTTACTTAGGGTTTCTTGTTTGGTGATCTACTGATCCTATGTTCCTTGATTGGTTATGATCTCTTATGGCTTAGCTATCAAAACAGTTCATGAGAAAAGCTTTCCAAAGAAAATGTGCTATGAAATGCAAGTATCAATTTTTGCAAAGATAAACTCAATCACACATTTCTTTTCAAAATGCAGATCAGCTTTGTTTCTCAAGATTTATGCTTTGATTTGGTTAACAAATGAATCTTTTCTACTTGCATCTAGCTACTTTACCTGACTTTTCCTTAGTGCAACCATGTTATCTTCCCAAGATCAACAATATTGCCTAGTACTTGCTCAAAAAGAACTCTAAAAATGCAAGAATAGACACATGTTACCTCATCTTCAGCTTTCTTGGTTCAAATTTTCTACACACCTGCACTTTTACTTCAACAATGTAATGAGCAACTATCAATTTACAAAAATTTCAGCACTTCCAATTCTAAAAGATGATCTATTGCTTTCTTTTCCCAAAAGACAAACAAAGACATCTACCTTTTCATGTTCACATTTCTTGATTAAAGAGTGTTACCTTTTCCTTGTGTTTGTTACCATCATCAATAGAAGATCCAGCAAGGTTCAACTTCAATGAAGCTTTTGAAATACTCCTCGGCAACGGCGCTAAAAAATGTTTGTTATTGGTCTTTGGAGTTGTCCTCTCCAATCATTTAGCATAAAGAATCAACAAGACATCTTTATTTTGTCAATCCTGGAAGTATTCTTGAGACCACAGCCCCTTCAAGATGATAGAATCCAAGAAATAAGAGAATAATGGTTGGATTTCTGAGAATGGTGAAAATGAAGAGGAATTTCTAGGGTTTGGATTATCTTGAGCAAATCTCCACCATTTTTTACAATCTTGGTGTCTATTACATGCTATTTTACCAGCAAAACACAATTATGAAGTCAAAATAAAAAAATATCACCTGCATCATACAGACGAGACAATCGCGATTCTGTGAAAATAGACGATTTTCAGCTCCAGTACCATTCTTCATCAACTTACCACTCAACACAACAGTATTCAGCTCTCTTCATACACATTCAACAGATTTACACAATAGAAGCTCACAAATCTCCATGGATACACAAGCACTAGACTCACAAATCAAAGAAACCACACAAAAGAGGAGAAAACACGATTTTCAGCAGAAAACTCCTTCTCTATTCACTTGGATAGCATGTAAACAAATGATTAACCAACCCCCTCATAATAGAGGAAATTAGCTTATATACATTTTCAAGTGTTCCTTTTCACACTTGAATTTTGGTCCTTTCCTCTATTATTCTAAAAATATGCTATCTAGGAGTTTCCAAAAATTCTAGAAAAATTACATAAGATTCTATCCTACATAAGGAAGACTCTTCCTTATTTTTACAACAATTTCATAAATACTTTTACAAATTTTTATCATTTTACAATTATTTTTCTTCAAAAAGGTTTCCAAAAATACATCCTCTAACAATCTCTTACGAGATTGCCCAAAGAATCCCAATAATATGCCAAAAATAACTCCAATTAATGTTATTGGGTTAGTTGTAGACTCAACAGGAAGTGTCACTTCTGCTGCACCAGTACAAGTGGTCACAAGAGCCCAGGCTTTGCAACAGAACCCAGGAATAGGTCAAGAGAAAAGTGCGGAGGTTAGTGAAACTGAGAGCATAGCCAAGAAACGGTCAAGAGCCTGGAGGGATAGCCGAGAGAGAATGAAAAGACAATGGTCCAAAAAGATGAGCGACTTAGAAGAAACTATAAGAGAAATAAAAGCCAAAATTGTTGAACTCACCTCTCAAACTAACTCTCACATACCACCACCACCCTCACTTCCATCACCATCTAACCCACCATCTGTCCACCTACCTCACACCATCCCACCACCCACTAGAGTAGGATCAGTATTAGCTGACCCCACTCCTGAAGACATAGACATGATGCTTAGGGCATATCATGCCAGAATCCAAGAAGGGCCAAATGTGACGGATCATGACAAGTGCTACCCTAGAGCTGACCTAGAGATAGAAAGAACCAAGCTTTGCGCGAAAATGGTCGCATTGGCTCAGACCATGTTTGAGGCCAGTCGCCTTTTCAACTACTCTGGCTCAGCTAAGACACAATTGCACTTGGATGGACTCCTAGAGAAGTTAGAGAGCATAATTGCAAGATCTGCCAAGGAAGAAAAAAATCAAGGAAGAGATGAGGCAAGTAAAAGAATAAGCCTTCCCCCACAGGAAGCTTATGTGCCCAATTCCACTGAACCAGACACCTCTTCTTCTATGAATAGGTTCACTCCAGAATTCCTACACGAGATTCAAGAAGACAAATGGGCCAAAGAAAGTGAAGTTCCTCCTCCCATTGAACTTGTGGATGACACGCATGATCAATTCCCACAAGATATTCCTTCCATTTATGGAGAGCAGGAGAGTACACAAAGTCAAGAGAGGTTAGACTTCGAGTCTAACTCCCTCCAGGAATTACCCCACTTCACAGGCCCTTGGGAAGCCAAGTCTACTTGTATGAGAGCACCCACGGTCATGGTAAGGAACGAAGACTCAGTCATACCTAGGAATACGGAGGTAGTGAAAAACACTAAGGTGCAATGCAACCTCACCTTAGAAGACCTACTCAAAGTTAAGCCCGAATTATGGAAACATGTAGCTAACCAAGTGCCAGAAGTAGTGAAACCCCGTTCCTAGGTAGGTTCTCATAAAACAGTACCAGAAATTCCTCTAGACAAGATAGGAGATATGAGTGAAGGTGAAGAAGGAAATACCTATCTTCCCATTACCCATCAGGGGTACACAACCAAGGCAATTCTAGACTCAGGGGCAGGAGTTGCTATTGCTACTACTTCCCTATGGAAGTGTTGGGGCAAGCCAACACTCAGGCCCACAAGGATGAAATTGCAGATGGTTGACGGTCACATAGAAAGACCCTTAGGCTTGGTGGAGGGAATAACTCTCACTACATGCGGTGTTGAGTTTGAGCATACTTTCGCCATATGTGATTTCAGCAAGAACCATGCCTATGAAATGTTTTTGGGAAGACCATTTATGCGACAGTTGCAAGTGGTCCAGGATTGGGGAACCAATTCCTTGTACTTGCAACACTTAGGTGTTACAACCAAAGTCAATCTCAAGGATTACTCTCATACAAATGTACCGCCTATTCAATGGAATCCCATCCATAGAGCCAAGGGTGACACAAAGTCTGTGCACTCCATAGGATCAGGATCCTCATGGATGCATGAAGACACTCACTTATGGATGTGTAAAGTGGTAGTGGAAGAAGAGAAGAGAGAAAAGGCCAGAGAGATAGGTGCGAAAGAGACCCATAGATCCGTTCAAGACCCAGCCTATGCACCTGTAGTATTTCCTGATGAAGCATTTGAGCCTCATGGTTGGGCAGAAATTTTAGCAACAATGGATGTAGCCATCAACGAAGACCAATGGACACCCCACTGTGATGAGGATGGTTATGACATTTCAATCTTCTCCATAGAGCCAATCATGGGAGATTCGGTTTTAGAAGAATGCGAACCTAGCCCTGATGCGTTTGAGGATGCAAGAGAGTCCGATTTAGAGTCAATCATTATGGATCCACCATTTGCATCAGATGAGGAATACTTCTATTAAGTTGAAGCCCAACCCCAAAGATATGGAGAACTTACAAATGATGTCAGGTTAGCCACACAAGTGACCCCTGAGGATGAAGGAAAGAAAAGAAAGAAGAGAGAAGTCACACCAGAAGAGGAAGAATCTTTGTTTGAGGTCCCTGAAAATTTTAAAAAGTATGAGATAGACGACAAGAGAATCATGATAAGAATGCCTAAGCTGTTGGAGCAAGTCTATGACAAGCCTAAGTATTGGCTTGAGTCCCACAAAGTCTTAGAAGAAGCTTTAAAAAGAAGACTATGTAAAGTTCACTTGTGAACTACCTCTTGTAACTTTTGAAGAGTTTACTTAATGTAAAAGTAAGAGAATCTTAAGTGGTTGAGTCCACTTGATCAAGAATGGAAAGAGGAGCCACGAATTTGTGATTTGTGGTAGGTAGAGAATCAAATCAGTCATTGATTGATTGGAGAGTGATTGAGGGAAGTTAGCCTCCCAAACTCAACTATAAATAGATGGCAGTTTTAGTCGTGGTTAGAGAGACCTATGTGAAGACCTCCAAGAGCTGAGCTTTATGCCATATCAAGGTGTGATTACAAGGCACACATATGTATCAGTAAGTCATTGTATTGTACAAGCAATATACTTTCATTTTCATGATTATTTGAGTTCATCTTTCCATGTTCTTGTGAAGTGTACTACTCACTGCCATTACTCTCAGTTTTCTCAGTCAGCTTGAAGAGATGTTTTCTCTGAGCTTGGTGCATCCTTTTCAGTGATTTAACTTGGTAAAATTAGCTCTATAAGTCTACTATTTGCTCACAAATTTTCATGTCATTTGGATGTTGCAATCTTCAGTTATGTTCATTTGAAGTCAACAGGGTCTGTTCATCTTCACTTCTCTGTCAGGTACCCGACTTTTTCACTCATATTGTCAGAGCCATTTCTCAGTGGTTACTTATCCAAATTCAGTGATTTAAAGCTTGGTGGATTCATCTTACTATCTAGTATAACCATACAAATTTTCATAATCATTGGATTTCTACATTTTGAGTTATGTTGATTTTTCTGCTCACTGGTCTATTTCTGTAGTAGCCCGTGAAAATCGGGATGATGTCATCACTTGTTAAAACTCATTATCAGTGTATGGTTCATTATTTTTTATGAGATTACTCTTTAAAGTTAGCTCTTTAAGTTACCTAGACTTCCCCAAGAGGAATTAAGCTAATTGCTGCTGTACTCAGAGAATTATGTAAAACACTGGACAGGTGTATGAACCAAGAATAGCAAGTTTTCACCTCTGAGCTAACTCCAACTTATCTGTTTTGATCTATCTTTTTGAGAGTGATCTTCCAAGGTACATAGGGTGTCTAATACATCCATTGGCAAGCTAAAAGGGCCCACCATATACTCCTGGAGTTCATTTGGTTGGTGTAGATCAAGGATTTTGCAACACCTCTTCATCTTCAAGCACATACCTATCCATCTCTTCACAGTGGTATCAGAGCAAGGTTGGACAACATGGCAGATGGATTTCCTTCATCAATTGACAAATTAGACAGAGGTAACTACTCAACTTGGTCATTAAGAATGGAAGCTTATCTCCAAGGTAGAAGTTTATATGGTTATGTGGCTGGAGATGAAGTTATGCCAAGTTTCAGGAACAAAAGTCAACCAACACAAGAAGAGCAAGAAAGATTGAGCACATGGTGCTCCAAGGATGCACTTGCAAGGTCTTATCTCCTCAACTCTATCTCAGATTTTTTGTTGCCTCACATTAGAAGTTGTAAGACATCTCAGGAAGTGTGGGATGCACTTGAAGCTTTCTTTTCTTCAAGTACCAAAGCTAGGAAGCATCAACTATGGCTGGAGTTCACAACTCTCAAGAAGGCTCCCAAACAAAATGTGACTGATTTTGTCACAAAGCTCAAGGACATAGCGGATCAGTTGGGAAGCATTGGAGAGGTAATAGATGAAGAGCAAATTGTAAGGCAGGTCATCAATGGCTTGAAGGCAGATGACAAGTGGGAAGCATTCACCACAGCTATGGATTTGTACATGGACATGCATGTACCTGATTTCAATACACTCATTGGACAACTACTTACTCAAGAGGCAAAGCTTATCAAAAATGGAGAAAGCTCTAAAGGTAATCAATCTTCAGCTTTATACACTGATAAAAGCAAGTCCAAAGATAACAAAGGAAAGGCAAAGAAAGTGGATGATGAAGCAGGTACAAATCAAGCTAACTATGCAGGTAGAGGAAGACATGGCAGAGGTAGAGGAAGAGGAGGTAGACAAGGCAGGGGGAGATCCCAAGACTCCAACTCATGTTCTATTTGTGGATTAACTAATCATACAACTGAAAATTGCTTTAGGAATTCCAGGAATCAAAGAGGCAGAGGATACACTAGAGGAAGTTATGGCTACTCAAGAGGAAGGTTCAACAACTACCATGGCAACTACAACAACTAAAATCATTCAAACTATCAAGGAGGCTACAAAGGAAGGAGAGACTACAATAACTACACAGAAGACTCAAACAAAGAGGATTCATTATTGATCATGAACATGGCTATGCCACAAGGTAAATCTGATGAGCATGTTTTCTACATAGATTCAGGTTGTTCAAATCATGTGGCAGGAAATGTGGCACTCCTATCAGATTTAGAAGATCCAAGGAATAAGCATGAGGTACAAACAGGAGATGATACAAAACATCCTGTGGAGAAAATAGGCAATGTCAAAGCACCTGATGGAAACATCAACCTACTCAGTAAGGTACTCTATGTCCCTACCATTACAAAGAATTTGATAAGTGTTGGGCAGATAGTAGAGAAAGGGTTGCAAGTCAGGTTCACAAAAGCAGGAGCATTTGTTGAAGATCCAAGTCAAGGATTCAGAAGAATTGCAAAAGGTGAAAAGACAGGTAGATTGTTCACATTTGAATTACAGGACACTAGAAACATTGCTCTCTTTAATTATGGTAGTCAGACACTCACAGAATTGGAAGTATGGCACAAAAGGTTAGCACATATTGGTGAAAGGTCATTAAAGCAAATCTGCAGGGACCAAAGTGTACTTGGACTTCCTAATTTGTCAAAACAACATATGATTTATAAGTGTAGTGCATGTCAATTTGGAAAGTCTCACAGGTTACCATTCATGAAGAAAGGTTATATGCATGGAGATCTCTTGGAGTTGGTTCATACAGATGTATGGGGACCTAGCAAGGAAGCTTCAATACTTGGATCAAGGTATTATGTTTCCTTTATTGATGATTGCAACAAATGGACTATCCTATTCTTTATGAAACACAAAGATGAAGTTTTTTCATGTTTCAAAAGATATTTGGCTCTTGTGGAGAATCAAACAGGTAAATCACTAAAAAGGCTAAGGTCAGATGGAGGGGGAGAATACTTCTCCCATGATTTTGATTCTTTTCTTCAAGAAAGAGGAATCAAAAGAGAGGTAACTACAAGGTACACTCCTGAGCAAAATGGAGTGGTAGGAATAGGACAATTGTTGAAGCTGCAAGGTCTATGTTAAATGAAAAGCATTTACCTAATTACTTATGGGCTGAGGCTGTATCTACAGCCACTTACTTGATTAACAGGTTGCCTTCAAAATCCCTTGATGGGATGACTCCATATGAGGCTTGGAATAGAAGAAGACCAAGCTTAGATCATTGTAAAATTTTTGGATGTATTGCTTTTGCTCATGTTCCTTCACAGGTTAGAGACAAGATGGATCCAAAGGCAGAAAGGTGTGTATTTATTGGATATGACAACAATCAAAAGGGCTACAAGTTATACAACCCTACCAACAAAGGAGTTTTGGTAAGCAGAGATGTAGTTTTTGATGAGAACAATTCATGGTATGAAGATTCATGCAGGAAGATCAATTTACCATATAATCTTGAAGCAGATTTTCCAAAGCTTGGTAGAGAACAATCAAAGATTGAAGAACAAGACACCTCAGAGGATGATGAAGAATCTCACATGGAAAAGATCAAAGCATGGAAGTCTAAAGGTAAAGCAAAATTGCAGGAACTTGGACATGAGGCAGAATCATCACATCATGGCCTAAGAAGATCTATGAGGGAAAAGAAAAAACCAGAAAGGTATGGGTTTGACACCTCATTAGTAACTAAACATTCTATCTACATAGCACAGGACATAAATCAAGAGGAGCCATCATCATTCGAAGAGGCCAAAGCAAAAACAGAATGGAAGCATGCAATCAAGGAAGAGATTGAAGCACTTGAGGAAAACAACACTTGGGATTTGGTGCCCAAGACTTCATCCATGAAGGTAATAGGCTCAAGATGGGTCTATAAACTCAAGAAGAATTCTGATGGTTCAATTAACAGGTATAAGGCAAGGCTTGTGGCAAAAGGCTTTGCACAAACTCAGGGAATTGATTATGAGGAGACTTTCTCTCCTGTGGCAAAGATGCCTACTATTAGGGTTTTGCTTAGTATTGCCTCTTCCAAGAATTGGAAGATACTTCAACTAGATGTAAAGAATGCATTCTTGAATGGTTGGATAACAGAAGAGGTATATATGGCACAACCACCTGGTTTTGAGAACCAAGTTTATCCTGATTATATGTGTAAACTTAACAAAGAATTGTATGGTCTCAAGCAAGCTCCAAGAGCTTGGAATTTCAAGCTTGTTTCATTCTTGCAGGACAAAGGCTTTCAACCAAGCAAGGTAGATCCTTCACTCTTTATTAAAAAGAGTAATTCCGAGGTCATCTACCTATGTGTATATGTAGATGATATTATATTGACAGGAAATGATGCAGATGGTATGATGAAGATCAAAGATCAGATGAGAGAAGAGTTCAAGATAAGTGATTTGGGTTCACTTACCTACTTCCTAGGTTTGGAAGTTGTCTACAAAGATCATGGTTTGTTTCTCACTCAAAGGAAGTACATTAAGGACATGTTGGCAAAATTCAAGATGCAAGATTGTAAGATTGCAGGTACTCCAATGGAGGTCAATCACAAATTGAGCTCACATGAAGGTGAACTCATAGAGGACATCACATCATATCAAAGTCTAGTGGGTAGTCTCAACTATGCCACATTGACAAGAGTAGATATATGTTACAGTGTGAGTGTGCTAAGCCAATTTATGCACACACCAAGGAAACCACATATGGATGCTGCCAAAAGGATTCTCAAGTATCTCAAAGGAACCATAAATGAAGGACTTTATTATCCTTATGTATATGATTTAGGTTTGAAGCTATTTTCTGATGCAGATTGGGCTGGATCCAAGGAAGATAGAAGGAGCACTTCAGGTTATCTTACCTTTGTAGGTTCAACGCTTATTTCATGGTCATCCAAGAAGCAACCCACAGTTGCTCTCTCTTCTACTGAAGCTGAATATAGAGGTCTTGCCATAGCTACACAAGAAGCTATGTGGATGAAGACATTACTCAAAGATCTTGGATTGGAGTTTGGAACTCCAACTATTTTTGGTGACAATATGAGTTCTATTCACTTGGCTGCTAATCCTATTTTTCATGCAAGGACTAAACATATTGAAGTTCATTATCACTATGTACGAGAGAAGGTTCTAAGCAAAGAGATTCAAATATCATATGTGTCCACTCATCAACAATGTGCAGATATTCTAACCAAAGCATTGGATGGTACAAAGCTTTGCAAATTCAAGGCTATGATAGGTTTGCAGGTAATCTTGGAAGATTGAAGACCTCAAGCATACTTGGCTTGAGGGGGAGCTGTTGGAGCAAGTCTATGACAAGCCTAAGTATTGGCTTGAGTCCCACAAAGTCTTAGAAGAATCTTTAAAAAGAAGACTATGTAAAGTTCACTTGTGAACTACCTCTTGTAACTTTTGAAGAGTTTACTTAATGTAAAAGTAAGAGAATCTTAAGTGGTTGAGTCCACTTGATCAAGAATGGAAAGAGGAGCCACGAATTCGTGATTTGTGGTAGGTAGAGAATCAAATCAATCATTGATTGATTGGAGAGTGATTGAGGGAAGTTAGCCTCCCAAACTCAACTATAAATAGATGGCAGTTTTAGTCGTGGTTAGAGAGACCTATGTGAAGAACTCCTGTATCAGTAAGTCATTGTATTGTACAAGCAATATACTTTCATTTTCATGATTATTTGAGTTCATCTTTCCATGTTCTTGTGAAGTGTACTACTCACTGCCATTACTCTCAGTTTTCTCAGTCAGCTTGTAGAGATGTTTTCTCTCAGCTTGGTGCATCATTTTCAGTGATTTAACTTGGTAAAGTTAGCTCTATAAGTCTACTATTTGCTCACAAATTTTCATGTCATTTGGATGTTGCAATCTTCAGTTATGTTCATTTGAAGTCAACAGGGTCTGTTCATCTTCACTTCTCTGTCAGGTACCCGACTTTTTCACTCATCTTGTCAGAGCCATTTATCAGTGGTTACTTATCCAAATTTAGTGATTTAAAGCTTGGTGGTTATACTATCTAGTATAACCATACAAATTTTCATAATCATTGGATTTCTACATTTTGAGTTATGTTGATTTTTCTGCTCACTGGTCTATTTCTGTAGCAGCCCGTGAAAATCGGGATGATGTCATCACTTGTTAAAACTCATTCTCAGTGTGTGGTTCATTATTTTTTATGAGATTACTCTTTAAAGTTAGCTCTTTAAGTTACCTAGACTTCCCCAAGAGGAATTAAGCTAATTGCTGCTGTACTCAGAGAATTATGTAAAACACTGGACAGGTGTATGAACCAAGAATAGCAAGTTTTCACCTCTGAGCTAACTCCAACTTATCTGTTTTGATCTATCTTTTTGAGAGTGATCTTCCAAGGTACATAGGGTGTCTAATACATCCATTGGCAAGCTAAAAGGGCCCACCATATACTCCTAGAGTTCATTTGGTTGGTGTAGATCAAAGATTTTGCAACACCTCTTCATCTTCAAGCACATACCTATCCATCTCTTCACATAAGCGAGAGGCACAATCAGGAGAGGCCTATGATAACAAAGAAACCACTAAGAAAATAGTGGTAGCCCTAGAAGAAGGAGAGGAGAGATGTACTTACATAGGACATGACCTGACGGAAGAAGAAGAGCGCGAATTGATAGCCTTGCTAAGAGAATACAGAGATGTATTTGCTTGGAGCTACAAGGACCCAAAAGGTGTAGACCCTGACATATGCTCTCACACCATTCCCATGACCGCAGAGGCCAAACCATCCAAGCAGAAGCCATACACTTATAACGATAACTACGCTGCTAAGATCAAAGAGGAGATAGATAGACTGATAGAAGCTGGATTCATCTATGAAATTGAGCACTGAGTGGGTATCCCCCATTGTAGTGGTGCCCAAGAAGAATGGAAAGTTACGTGTGTGCATTAACTTGAAGAAGGTTAATGCAGCCACCATTCGAGACAACTATCCGCTTCCTATCACTGAGCATCTGCTAGAAAGAGTAGCAGGCAAGGAAGTGTACAGCTACCTTGATGGATTTTCGGGCTACAATCAGGTAGCCATTGCTCCGGAAGACCAGCACAAGACAGCTTTTGCCACAGAATGGGGCATATTCGCCTTTAGGGTAATGCCATTTGGGCTTACCAATGCTCCAACAACCTTCCAAAGTTGATGTGTCACGTGTTTAAAGAGTCCCTGAGGAAGAATTTAGAGGTCTATGTTGATGATCTCTGTGCTCATTCCAACATTAGACAAACCCATATTCCTGAACTCAGACAAATCTTTGACAAATGCAGAGAGTATCAAGTCTGCTTGAACCCAAAAAAGTGTGTTTTCATGGTCAGGCAAGGCAAGATTCTAGGACACATAGTGTCAAAGAATGGCATATCCACTGATGAAGAGAAAGTAAGAGCCATAGCAGAGTTACCTAGGCCAAAGAATGTCAAGGAAGTACAAGCTTTCATGGGGCATTGTGGTTATTACCAACGCTTCATACACATGTATGCCATCATTGCAAAGCCTTTGTACGGACTTTTGACTAACTTTGAGTGGACGGATGAATGTGAAAACTCCTTCAATGAGCTCAAATGACGATTATGTTCAGCACCAATCTTGACCACACCAGATTGGAATAAGCCCTTCCATGTTCATGTGGATGCATCCAATTATGCTATTGCATGTGTGCTTGCACAACCTACGGGTGAAGGTAATATGGATCTTCCCATTGCCTATGCTAGTAGACAATTGAATGTAGCTGAACAAAATTATACCACCACTGAACGAGAGGGATTAGGCATGGTATATGCAGTTAAAAATTTTAGACACTATTTGTTTGCAAATAAGTTTAAATTTTTCACTGATCATCAAGCATTATTGTACTTGGTAAACAAGCCATGCAATACAGGTAGATTGGTAAGATGGTTTCTCCTACTAATGGAATACGACTTTGAAGTTGTGGTGAGGAAAGGGAAGACTCACTTGAGAGCAGACCATCTCTCCAGGCTCACATTTGGAGAAGCCGCACAAGGAGTATCAGATGACCTTCGTGATGCTTACTTGTTTAATTTGGAAGTTATATCATGGCAGGAAGCATGTACAAACAGACAGATCAAGGGATATTGGCTTGTTGTGTGGAAGAGGACAACTACGCAAAATGGTTGCAATTAGCACATGTAGGTGCATTAGAGCAACACTAATCAAAGCAAAGAACTTTACAGACACTAAGGAGACTCGGAGTGCATTGGCCTACTATGGAAGCTGAAGTACATAAGATGTGTAAAGAATGCTCAATCTGCTGCACTAAACCACCAGTGGAAGATGCCACTCTTTACCAAGTGACCATAGTGCCAGATTGGAGTGAACCACTAGTAGCCTTCTTGAGGACGAGAACATTCCCTCAAGATATGACACTGGCCAGACAAAGAAGTCTAGAACAAGAATCCCTAGATTACTCACTCACTGGTGATAATCTATACAAGCGTGGTAAGGATGGTTACCTAAGATTATGCATCCATGAGAGTGAATATCTCAAGATCTTGGAAACTGCTCACCAAGGTGTAGCAGGAGGACATTTTGGACCAGATCGAGTGATCAAAGCAATTCTATTTGCCGGCTTGTGGTGGCCTACCATTCACATGGATGCACATACCTATGTGAAGAGATGTGATGTTTGTCAGCGAACTCAGTATCCTATACGCAAAGATGAGATGCCTCTGAAACCTATGATGGGTGGACGTGCATTCTCTAAGTGGGGAATAGACTTTGTAGGTCCTATTAACCCCCCAGCTAAGGGTTCCCATGCTGAGTATATCATTGTGGCCACAGGCTATCTAACAAAGTGGGTAGAGGTAAACGCTACGACAAAGAATGATGCTCAAACGACCGCTAAGTTTTTATTTGAGAATGTGTTCACCACATACGGGCTACCTATAGAGCTAGTTAGCGATAGAGGGACTCACTTCTTGAATGAAGTTATAGAGAATCTGCTCCAAGAATTCTTGGTAATACACAAGAAGTCTGCCCCCTATCACCCACAAGCTAATGGGCAAGCCGAAAGCACAAACAAGATTCTATGCAATGTGCTTACCAAATTAGTGAATAATAAACGCTCTAATTGGGGCAAACAGCTACACCATGTTGTTTGGGCATACCAAGTTGCCTATAAAACGATACTCCAAGCCACACCTTTTTAGATGGTATTTGGCCAAAATGCGGTGCTACCTTTGGACTTCTTGATTCCTACATTGAGAATAGCACAGGAGCATGAGTGGACGGGCCATGAGCTATCCTCTAGGATTCTTGATCTTGAGCGATTAGGAGAAACAAGACTGAGGACTGCCGCAGGAATATATGCAGCTAAGAAACGACAGAAGGCGTACTTTGATGCCCATGTCAAAGATAAAGGATTAAAGGCCGGAGACTTAGTTTTGGTATATACTTTGAAACAACATGCGAGAAAGCTAGAAAAACGTGGTTACGGACCTATTATCATCAATAGGATTTCAACTAGTGGAGCAGTACAACTAGCCACTTTAGAAGGCGATATTCTACCGAGATACATTAGCGGATGCAGAGTCAAGTTGTACTAGGAACCTCTCACAGAAGAAATCCTAAGTCGACTCAACACTACTAAGAAACGCAAAGAAGAAGAAAAACAAGTTTGAGAAGAAGCTCAAGCAGAAGCTTTAGAACGCATCAGAAGGATGAAGTTGAGACGACTGGGTAGGGATCAACCTAGGACGGGTGCCTATGAGGATCCAGGATATCATGTGGCAATGTGTGAAGTCTCAGGAATAAGTTCCCAAAGAATAATCGATCGACGTCCTTTTGTGACCTTAGAGATAGGACAAGGAGTTAGTGCAAAAATTGTGCGAGCATTGATTGACTCAGGTGCAACCACTAGTGCAGTGAGACTCTCTTACTATCAAGAATTGAAATTAAAAGTCAATCCTATAGAGGCATATCTCATAGGATTGGGAGGTGTGGAAACCCCTTGCATGGGCGAGGCGGTTCTCCCCCTCTACATTCAAGATGTTCTAATGACAGTTAAAGTACTAGTGTGTCAAGATGAGGACCTCACTGAAAATCTTGTCTTGGGTCAAGACTGGATCTATGACCATGCAGTTAACTTAAACCTAAGAAGTGGACTTCTTCAGGTATGGGTAAATCTGAGTCGAATCACAATTGAGTTAGACAATGGAACACTCAAGGAACTAGGAAAGGCACAGACTCCTGGTCCTTCCAGGGGTACACATGAAGTTGACCATGCTGTTCTTGTCGAAAGCTATGTGATGCAGAGGAATGGTGACCTCAATAAAGAAGTCAAGGACTCAACAGAACTCCCTTCTTTTCCAAAGGCCAAAGGGAGGCAGCAACCAAAGGCAGATCAATTACTGAAGACTACCTATGCTGGAGGCCAAAAGAACGTGCGAAGCAGAATGACTCAATCATTGAAACGATTGTGGGTGCGGAAAGGCGAGTGGCCTATTGTGGTCCAGCCACAACAACTATCTCAACTTCCTATTAGTAATCAACGACATGATACTAATAAGAAGACTTCCAAAACTTCTTTTGAGAAAGTGAAATTTATCTGGGTACCCAAGAAGTCGATGAAGGCTGGCCCACAATCAAGACAAATTTGGGTGCCTAAGGCTTGCTTGCAGGCTCAACTAGTCACGCACGAATCACATCATACATGAGAGGGTTCACTCACTCAAAGAGCCGTTACCCACTCCTATTTAACACGCACGAACACATGTTTGCCCAGGAGCACGAACAGACTCACTTGTAAATGGGTCCCTAAAAAGCCTCATTTCCAAGCAGACATACTCATAAAGCCCTCCAGAGTCTCCACAAAACCAAAACTGAAAGCCATCCACTCTGTTTGGCAGCCTAAAACTTGTAATAAACCCCCCGACCCCCATTTGTAAATTCATCTCCACTTCCTAACTACATCACTCATACACTGCATCTTTCCATCTAGCTCTTAGGACTATCCATTCATTAACTACACACACAGTCATCGTGCACTCACTGACCCACTGACCCATTACTCACCTCATGATAATGTTGTAACGGGGACAAAAATTGTTCTATCTTGCCCATTACAATGTTAACGCATGATTCTATATTCTCACAGAACCAGCAAGCAAGAAATAACATGGCAGAACCAGGAGGTAACACACAAACAGAAGCACATCAGGCGGAACCACTCTCACCACCCACCTCACCTCTCACTACACAAGTCACCTCACCACCTGGCACTACCACGCCTATTTCTGCCATTACCACAGTCGTCATGGGAATTCCTCTCTCTCCCGGCATCCAATTCGGAGGAGTTACCATGCCCACTTTCACAACACTCTTCACAAATATCACATCCACCCCACCCACTGTTCCCATCTACACAGTCACACACACGTTTGACACAATGGAAACATCACCAACCACAGCACCACTCCCTCCCCCCATGCAGCCTCAATCTCCCATACCCCCTCCACCTACCTCACCACTTAACTCCACAGCATTCACACCTCCCTTCCCCTTCCCCATTCCCCCTGCATCTTCATCTTTCCCTGCATCGTTTAATGTAAATAGTATATTCAGGGCATTACATCAATGCGTGTATCAACTTCAGAGTGAGTATCAGGCTCTCGAAGACCGTCATCATCAACTGGCTACGAATCATCAAGAACTACAGAGACGGCTTACTATTATAGAAGAAGAAAATGCAGACCTCAATCAACATTACACCACACTCAAGCAAGCTCATCAAACCCTCCTAGAGACACCCCAACCATCACAAGCGCCAGGTGTCAAACAACTCGAAGCTTTATTGGAAGTCTACCAAACAGATAATCTGAGAGTCCGGCGAAATTTGACTCTACTCAGAAAACACATGGCTACAGCCCTTGAAGAAAACAAGCGTCTGCAGAAGCAAAACGAAGAAAACTTTGAAGCTGCCATGGAAGGCTCTCCCCACGAAATGGACCCAGAACAATTCAAAGCAGTCCCCTCAGAAACAATGAAAACAATCTTGGAAAGCTATGCAGATCTATTAGAAGCACATGACGATTTGGAAAAGGAACGAGATGCGCTACGCCGCCAACTCAAGGAAGAGGAGGCACAACCCAAAGTTATAGAAACAACCACAACTTCAAAGGAAGTAAAGGCATTAACAGAGCAGGTGGCAAAATTGCAGAAGAAGTTACTAGAATATGAAAGACAGCCCTCTCCAGTTGTAGAACCAGAGCCAGATGAATTGGTACCCATTGAGGTAGACGAATCGTATGAGGAACCATATGTTCCTATGCCGATGCCAGGAGATCAGCAAACCTCAGAAGGAATGGAAACCTTGGAAGTCGAAGTACCCGAATGGCTCCAGACACTCGAAAAGACAGTGAAAACCCATGAAGATCGAGTGGCAATCCAAATCCAATCAATGGCCAAATTAGAGGACACCATCATAAAGTTAGAGTATTTCCGCAGTATGTCTCATCATAGATGGATAGGCACCAACGACGATCACTATGTGCCATACTCTGTACTCCCGGCAGATTACAACGCAGAGATTCAACGACGATGTGGCAAGGCCCCAACCTTTGCCACACAATTTGGGCCCGATGATATCCCAGAAAGTGCAAAAAAAGGATCCATTCATCAACCCTCCTGGAGGATCCATCTTCTTGAGACCTATCCCGAGATGGTTCGTACTTGGACTAACATGCCACTCTTTATTAAATACAATCCCTATTATGTTCCAGTCTTCCATAGATGCACCTGGCCCGAATTCGCCATTGCTGTAAAGAATGTCAAAGGTTGTGAAAAGTGGTTAAATTATGTCTATCTAGCACCTCCCCAAGGACCTCCCACTGTTGCTTACATGATCTCGACGATTCGTCACTGGAGCATTCGCCTACGGAACACCCCTGATGTGATGGCACAGATGTGCATGAAGATCTTCGAATTAATGCTCATCACATTCAGGACATTCAAGAACATCAAGGACCCCCACTTTTTAGGAGTTGGCTTCACTGCAGGCAACCAAGATCTGGTGTATGACATGAGCACTACCCCCTCAATAAAGGTAGTATATGCCTGGCACGCAAGAATAAAATACCTCCCAGCATGCTTCAAGCAGACCTTCGAGGAGATGTTCATCACAGGGTTCTGGGAATATCACTCAGAAATATTTGTACCCAAGCCCTCCAATCTCCTCCAACTATTCGCTGTGGAGAGGACCATCTACTCAGATCAATTGCAGGTGCCCTATCCAGAAGTCCCCGGTCTAGTGGATTGGGATGCATTGCTAACAAACCTAGCACGGGGGCTACAATTAGAAGAACATCACCTCGCTTCCGATGTGGTTCAATATTACGTCCAACGCACAGCTAGAGAAGGGTCTGTCAGAGACGACAGACGCGAGGGAGGGGGGGGTGTTGGCAGTAGTCAAGGAACTGAAGGATTCACAAGACAAGGAAGCCTAGGAAGGGAGTCGGAGCGAAGAGAAAGCACAAGCAGACACAGTAGTCAAAGAAGATCTGGCAAGTAGGCCATTTAAATTTTTCATGCATCTAAGAGTTGAGCACACAAGATGAAGAAGCAAGTAGGAGAGCTCCAGGAAATGTATGTCAAAATGTTAGAAGAAATCCCTACCAAAAATAGTGATTTTCATCACTAAAAACCCTTGTAAATACCATTTCATATTTTTGTAGCTCCATTTTGTGCAAGCCAAGGAGTCCTTGAGCTTGAGGAGCTTTAGAAGTACCTACCTATCAGTTTTCACATTTTTTAGACTCCGTTTGAACCTCCAAATAGGGCAGAGAACCTAATTTTTAACTAGGTCAGACACTAGGTCTGGACAAGGCCAAAACCTAGTCAAAAACTATAAATAGAGCTAGAGAGCTCATTCTTGAGGTTAGCTTGTAACAGATTTGAACTTGTATGAGCTTTTTGAAAGTAATCTAAAAGAACTCCATTGTCTTCCTCTTTGTCTTACTATGTGTGTGTGTGTGTGTGTGTATGTATGTGCATGCTAGCATGCTTCTCACTCACGCACTTGTGCCTTCACTTGCTCGAGGTCATCATACCATCCTCACGTCTTCCCGGATTGACATTAAAGGAGGTGCTACTCATCACTGAGCTACAACTACCAACCAGACTTTGATAGAGTTTCATATCATTGAATTCTTCTCATCCATATCTGCTCAATTTGTGATTCACCTCCATGGGAGTAGGTGCTACCCTACAATCATCCATTTTAAACTTGATCAACAAGTTCTTCAAATACCTTTCTTGAGTTACATACACTCCATGTTGAGTATATGAGATCTCCATGCCCAAGAAATATGACAAGTCTCCCAAATCACTAATCTTGAACTCTTTCTCCATTTGTTTCTTGAGGCTTTGTATGCCCTTCTCATCTGTACCTGTAAGGATTATGTCATCAACATATATGCACATGTAAATGAACCCGTCATCACTTGCTTTAACAAGCAAGCTACTATCTGCTTTAGATACTTGAAAACCAAGTTCTTTAAAGAAAATTCTGAATACCTTTTATGTCTAAATCCTTGTGGTTGCTCCATGAAACCATTATCTGAAATATAAACATTAAGAAAAGCATTCTTCACATCTAATTGACATAATCTCCAACATTTACATGCAGCAATGGCTATGAGTGTCCTGATGGTTGTCATCTTTGCCACAGGACTATAGGTCTCATCATAATCTATACCATATGTCTGAGCATACCCTTTCACAACAAGTCTAGCTTTATACCTAGACACACTTCCATCTACATACCTCTTTGTCTTGTAGACCCACTTGCATCCAATGATCTTTTGACTATTTGGTTTAGGAACCAAATCCCATGTCTCATTCTCCATCAATGCATCATACTCTTCCTGCATAGCTTTCTCCCAATTTTCCTTACCTTTTGCCTCTTCATATGTAGAAGGGGCTTCATCTGCTTTCACCATGTAAGCATAATCTTTAGTAGTCAAAAAAGAAGTGTCATAGCTATACCTTGTAGGTTGCCATTTGTGTCTTGATGACCTTCTGAGTTCTCCACTTCTTGAAGTTTCTGGTTCATCACATTCTGGATCAAACCTTGGCACTTCTTCAACTTCAACTTGTACTTCATTGTTCTCTCCTTCATCAAATATCCGAACCTTTGATTTACCTTTCTTTTGATTCAAAACTTCTTCATCACCTGCATGATTATTGATTGTACCTGCATACCAAGTACCTTGCTCATCAAATGTAACATCCTTTGATACAAGGAATTGCTTTGTGGATGGACTCCACAACCTATAACCCATCTGCTTATCATCATATCCAATGAACACATACTTTTCAGCTTTAGGTTCCAATTTATGCCTCAACAGAGATGGCACATATGCATAAGCCAAACATCCAAATACTTTGCAATGATCTAAGGTAGGTCTCTTACCCCACCAAGCTTCATATGGTGTCATACCCTGCAAAGCTTTACATGGTAATCTATTGACCAAATATGTAGCTGTATTTACAACCTCAGCCCACAAATAATTTGGACAATTTTTCTCCTTCATCATTGATCTTACAAACTCAACAAGAGTTCTATTTCTCCAATCTGCTACACCATTTTGTTGAGGAGAGTATCTGCAAGTAACTTCCCTTTTTATACCTGCATTCCATAAGTAATCACTGAACTCATTAGAGAAATACTCTCCCCCTCCATCTGACCTTAGTCTCTTCAACTTTTGACCTGTGATTCTTTCTGCATAGACATGATAATGTTTGAATGTATTAAATAACTCTAATTTATCTTTGATCACATAGATAGTGATCCACCTGGTAGCCTCATCAAATAAATCACATAATATCTTGAACCATTTATACAAAAATCCTTTGATGGTCCCCACACATCTGTGTGTACCAATTCAAGCTTCTCGGAATACATAAATCCATGCTTATTGTATGATTGCTTATGAGCCTTACTGTTGGAAGCAGCCGGCACAGACGACACGGAAGCATGTAACGACAAAGCAGGAAGCCAGTCGAATCGTTTTTCAAATAATTATGTTTTCAAATACTTTCCAAAAACCTCCAATAGTGATTTTTATCACTATTGTAACATATGTAACATAGAAAACCCCATTTTGTAATCCATGGCTCCATTTTGTGCAAGCCGAGGAGTCCTCGAGCTTGAGGAGCTTAGGTAGAATGCGCGTACCAATTTTCGTTATTTTTAGATACCGTTTACCCTTCCAAATAGCATCTAGAACCTAAATTTTAACTATGCCGGTCACTAGATGTGAAACCGGTCAAAACTAGTCTAGAAACTATAAAAAGAGCTAGAGAGCTCATTTTTGAGGTTGGTTAGTGTTAGCTTGTTTGAGGTTAGAGTTATTTTGAGCTTGTAATAGTGTTCTTGAGTAATAGAGTTGATTCCTCACCTTCCATTGTGTCTTGCTTGTCTCTTCGTAGTGTGTGTGTATGTGTGTGTGCATTTCTATGCTTCTCACCTTCACTCTCACTTCATCTCACATTCACGATCTTCATATCACTCCTATCTCTTCCGCGGATTGACATTAAGGAGGTGGATCTTCTTAACGTGGTTATCACCATTGTGCTAGAGCAACACCAAATTTGGCGCCGTTGCCGGGGATCGAGTCTAGGACGAATGTGTGATGGTAAGAGTATAGCAAGAAGTGGCGTTGGAAGGTAAAAATTTCAGTTTTTGTTGTTGTTTTTACTTAGTTTTTAGTGTTTTTCACCTCCCCCACACTCCATGTTCATCACCGCATCATCATCTTCATCTCCAAAAAAATCAGAAAATTCACCATATCCCCCCATTCTCCTCATTTCCCCTCATTTGTGCATGCGAGAGAGTGAGAGAGAGCTTTTGTGCTTGTGTGTACTTTTGTTTTCTTGAGTTTTCTTGCAGGTACAGAGCTCCAGTGCATCAGGAAGGCTGCAAAAAGGTAAAAACTTCAGTTTCTATCAGAAATTTCCGTCTGTGTCAGACCATCGCGATGGTCTGCAAAGTTCGGAATTTGGAGAAGGCGACCACACCAGCGTGAAGAGCACATCTGCGCCTACAGGAATCCATAGCTGCATTCACAAAATTTGCATTTTGGTGGACCATCGCGACGGTCTCTGACCATCACGATTGTGTCACACCATCGCGATTGGCTCACGCCATCGCGACGGCTTGGGTGGACCATCGCGACGGTCTCTGACCATCGCGATTGTGTCACGCCATCGCGATTGGCTCACGCCATCGCGCCGACGGTGCCACGTGGCAATCTAGACCATTGCGACGGTGCACTTCAGACCATCGCGACGACACCCTCACACCATCGCGACACTTCAAAAATTCAGACCATCGCGATTGGCTCACGCCATCGCGCCCAGACCATCGCGACAGTTCATTTTAGACCATCGCGATTGTGCACGTTGACCGTTGACTGACGCCATCGCGACGGTGCACTTTCACGCCATCGCGATTGTCCAGGTTCACGCCATCGCGATTGTCCAGGTTCACGCCATCGCGACGGTGCACTTTCATACCATCACGATTGTGCACTTTCACGCCATCGCGATTGTGCAATTTCACGCCATCGCGATAGTGCACCCTCACGCCATCGCGACGGTCCCAGACCATCGTGATTGTCTCAGACCATCGCGATTGTGCACCCCCATCGCAAATTTTAGGGTTTCATTTTTTGGCCAATTTTGGGGCTATTTTTGGGAAATTTTTGGGTGATTAGACTCATAGGAGACCCCTTAGCTCATATTTGGAGAAAAACTTGTTTGTCAGTTTTTACCCCCCAGGGCCTGAACGGTCATAACTTTTTCATCCGAAGTCCGTTTTTTGAGCTTAATAGCTCATTAGAAAGCTCTTGACGAGTACTACGTGACCTAAACTGTTTTTTTCTTAAAGGATACGTCTATTTTTAGACAAACTATTTTGAGGTTGACCTAGTTTGGGACTTGAAGGCCAGGGGGCAAACATTAAAAAGTTGGGCAAAAGGGAAGGGACTTAAAAGGTGTATATACTCAAGTGCTTGATCATCCAACTGTGAATTGGTCTAATATTGAATTTTTCCAGGTCTAGCAAGGGCAATCAAAGACAACCAAAGCAAGGCAGTGAAGGGCATAAAGCTTGGGAAGCGCGGCTTCTTGGGCATCAGAGCAACCAGAAAAGCTGACTCGAGGTTGGAAGATTACTCAACCCCCTCAGTCAATTCTTAGCTTAGGATAAACGTTAGCATTGTGGATTAAGACGATAGGAACGCCTCAAGTTCAAGAGAGTTAAATTTATCAAGTCTGAGACTAAAGTAAAGGTGTGTGTGACGAAAACCTAAAGGAAAGAACCTAAGTCTGACGGAACGAGAACTCAAAATTATCACGGAAAGTCGAATTCCTGACGCATACATTAAGACAAGAATCTAAAGAAATCTAAAAAGAATCAAGACAGTAATAACAAAGAATCATTGACGATCTGAGCGAGTACCGAGTGTGCAAGGAAGTAAATTAATGAACCTTAGATCGGGCAAACATATAGGTAAGTCAGACCGACGAAGCCTTAGATCATCAGAGGCAAGTGTAAGAACTACTGCACGATCGTGGGCTCAACAATTGAACACTAGTTATCCCTACGAGAGCTCAGATACTAGCGAATCAGAAATGGCATTTAGCACAGAAAGACCAGAAGGTGGGTTGAATGTAGCCTATTTAGAAAAACCAGAAGGACCCTATAGAACGCAATTAGAGTTTCTCCGAACCAACCGATTAGGTGCTCGCATCTATGAGGATGGTTTGCAAAGGCAAGTGGTGCAAATGCACAACCCCGATCAACCCATTGGATTGGAACGTCCAGTGGTGAAATTCGAGAGAGACGCGTACATAGACAAGGAAGGAACGATGTACATATTAAGTACGCAGCCAAACAATACCAACGAGTTTGGCGTGATTCAACCAGAGACGGAAGCAAAATCTCAAGGAAAAGAACCATTAGAAGAGCCTAGAACACCTAGAGGGAAATCTGTACTGACACGAGTACTAATCCCGGACTGGATCCCTCAAGACAACAGAAGCATAGAGTTGTTTGTAGATAAAGAAACGGATGAAGCCTTTTGGAGATACAAGACCGAAATACTTAGTGAGGTAGGTATCATCACTATATACGAGTTCAAGGACCCGGATACACCTGGAAAGGTTGTATACCTGGATGAGACTTCAGAAAGAGTCTTTGTGGTACCTGACCACGCTAGAAACACATACACATGGAGAGGTGAATTGGTATTCCCTCCATCTAGAACAAACATGAATACAAGTCAACAAGGGGCAGGAACATCATCAGCCCATGGAAATCAAAGAGAGCAAAATAAAGAAAGACCCGAAGTAAGATTCACTCACCCCATAGGGAGAGATAGAACAACCACGGACACTAATAGAGTAGATAGGCAAAGAGATCATGGAGTACCAGGTGGTAGAGATGATTTTCCTCTACCTAGACCACGCGAACACGCAAGAATATTGAGACCCACACAATTAGTAAAATCAATGAAGAATTATTTTGATGGGACAGGAGATCCCTATGACCATGTCGCAGAATTCAAGCAAGTACTAAGAGCAGAACAAGTTGAAGACATGTTCACGCAATACAATGCATTTGGACTAACGTTAAAGAATACCGCTTTAACTTGGTTCCAACCTCTGCAACAAAGGCAATTTAGAGACATCCATCACTTTTTAGAGTCATTCATCACCGAATTCTCTAAAAGTGGGATTAGACATGACACGTCTTCGTTGATTCATAGCTTTAAACAGACCCCTCAGGAAACCGTAAGACTGGCAGGACGTAGGTTTAGACAATATGTTGAACGATGTCCAATGCAAGAGCTACCCTCACAAGCCAAGCAAGTGTCATTGTTTTTAGATGGCTTGTTGAGCTCTAAACTACGCTCCTATGTGTACCTAAAAGAACCCAGAACGATAGAGCAATGTGTAAGAATTTGTATAGACATTGAGGACAACTTAGGAGACGAGTTGGAACTCTCAAAGGTCTATAAGGACTCAGACTGTTCATCTCTAGCATCCACAAAGTTGTCTAGCTCAATAGAAGACCTAGCAGAAAAAGTGGCCCAGAAATTAGGAGTTTCTAGCAAACCTAGGGTGCTAATGAACAAGCGTTGTTACACCTGTGGTGGTGACCATATGGCAAATGTGTGTCCCAATACAACACAACCTCAAGCCAACCCTAGTGGCCAATATTGTACAATTGAGAGAAGATACACGAATCATACGGCTCAGGACTGCCCATACAACAAACAAACCGTGAGACAGAACTACCCGCAAGCATATCCGCAGCCAGGTAGGTATCAAGGACAATACAATACTCAGCCTTATTACTATAGGCCTCCTCAGAACTACCCATACCAGGCTCAACAGCGACCTCAACCTGTCTTAGCTCAGCAGCCACCCCCACCAGCTAATGTCATCTCAGTCAAATACGTTGCTGCAGAAGAGAACCTAAGTAGGGCCTTAGTGCCTTCTTCACCTTTGATCACAGAGAATGACCCAAATTCGAACAGTTTTGACTCCACTCATGTAGATAGTCCACCCGCATATTACACAGAGTCACCAGAACACGTGGAGACATATCATTATGATAGTCCACCAGTGGAACCTAGTTGGGAGCCAGACTATGCTAATGTGATGTACACAAACCCAAATCCACGGCCCCAAGTAAGACAACAGAGACCACAGGGCCCTAGAGGACCATGCTTTAGGTGCCAAGGAGATCATTTCATAAAGGATTGTCCACATCCCCCGATAGCAGGACAATCACAGTACTATAACATCCAAGGCTTTTGTGCTGATTGTGGCAAAGAGCACATAATCAAAGATTGTCCTAAAAATCCAGTTAACACTTCGAATGTGACACCGATCAATGTGATAGGTATTGTAAATAACGTAGATGGATCCAACCCTACATACGTGCCTATCCAAGCTATAACAAGAGCCCAGGCGCTCTTACAGAACCAACAGCTTAATCAAGAGAAAGTAGCCGGAACTAGTGAAGTTGCAGAATCTAGCAGTAAAAAGACAAAATCTTGGAAAGATTCTAGAGAAAGAATTAAGAGAAAATGGAGTAAAAAGATAACTGAGTTGGAAGGAAGTTTAAAGGAATCTAGAGCCAAAATCCAATAATTGAGTTCACAGGAATTGAATCAAGAGAATCCAGCTCAAAAATCAGGATCAGTTTTAGCGGAACCCATACCAGAGAATCTAGACATGATGTTTCGTGCATATCAGGCTAGATTAAAAGAAGGACCTCAGGTAGTTGAAATGAGCAAAAACTACCCTCGAGCTGATCTAGAAATTGAGAGAACTAAACTGTGCATGAAGATGGTAGAATTAGCACAAGCTTTGTTCGAAGCCTCTAGATATCTTAATTGGAATAACATGGCAAAACCGGAATTACACTTTCAAGGACTAATGGAGAGGCTAGAATATTTGATAGAGAGCAAAGAGAAAAAGGATCAGCATAGGAACCCTATTGTCCCAGAGACACAGGAAAGGACTGCACCATCCCTGTCTCAAGTACCCAACTCAGAAAGTCAAGACAATTTGTCTTCCATACATAAATATTCACATGAATTTTTGAGAGAGATCCAAGAAGAGAAATGGAGAAAGGAACAAGGAACCCATCCTCCTATTCAAGAAATAGATGACTTGCAGGAACAATTTCCCCAAGACATTCCCTCTATATACGATGATGTAGAGGAAGAACAACTGAGTGAACACACAAGATTTGAATCTAATTCTTTACAAGAATTACCTCAGTTCACAGGACCTTGGGAAGCAAAGTCTATTAGTATGAGAGCACCCACGATAATAGTGAGGAATGAAGAATCAGTAATTCCTAGAAACACGGAAGTGATCAAGAATACCAAAGTACAGTGTAACCTTACTCTGGAGGAGTTGTTGAAGGTAAAACCAGAATTGTGGAAGCATGTAGCAAATCAATTCCCCGAGCTTGCTACTACTCCCTCACAAATAGGATCACAAAATAAGGTACTAGAAATACCCATAGAAAAGATTGGAGATGTAAGCGAAGGAGAGGAAGGTAATACTTATCTTCCGATAACCCATCAGGGCTACACCACGAAAGCCATCCTAGATTCAGGAGTCGGAGTAGCCATAGCTACCACCGCTTTATGGAAACGTTGGGGTAAGCCAGCATTAAGACCCACCAGGATGAAGCTACAAATGGCTGATGGACACATAGAAAAACCATTAGGCTTACTAGAAGGAATATCACTCACCACTTGTGGTGTAGAATTTGAGCATACCTTTGCCATTTGTGATTTTAGTAAAAACCATGCATATGAGATGATATTGGGACGACCGTTCATGCGTCAGTTGCAAATTGTACAAGATTGGGGAACTAATTCTTTGTACTTGCAACATTTAGGAGTGACTACCAAAGTCAATCTTAAAGACTATTCACATAGAGATGTACCCCCAATACAATGGAATACCATCCATAAGACACCAGTAGAGACGGAATCCGTGCACTCATTAGAATCAGATCCTTCTTGGTTGCATGAGGATACTCATTTATGGATGTGTAAAGTAGCAAAACAGGAAGAAGAAAGGTTAGAAGTCGGGACCTTAGGTGCAGAACAACATCCACGAACTCTTCAAGACCCAGCTTACGCACCTGTAGTATTCCCAGACGAAGAGTTTGAACCGCATGGTTGGGCAGAAATCCTAGCAACCATGGATGTAGCCATCAATGAAGAACAATGGACACCCCACTGTGACGAGGATGGCTATGACATTTCAGTTTTCATGATAGAGCCAATCATGTGCGATGCAATTTTAGAAGAATGTGAACCTAACACTGATGCATTTGAGGATGCAAGCGATTTTGATTTAGAATCAATTATCATGGACCCACCTTTTGCATCAGAGGAAGAATATTTTTTCGAAGTAGAAACTCACACTCAGAGACACGAGGAAGTTATGAATGACGTGAGAATAGCCACTCAAGTGACTAGCAAGAGTGAAGGCAAGAAAAGAAAGAAGAAAGAAACCATGTCAGAAAAAGAAGAATCTTTGTTTGAAGTACCCGAGAACTTCAAGAAATATGAAATCGAAGATAGAAGAATCATGGTACGAATGCCTAATAGAAAGGCGAATGATGGACAAGTATATGATAACCGAGAGAAAACCAAGAAAATAATAGTTGCTATCGAAGGAGAAGAAGAAAAATGTACATACATAGGGCATGATTTGACGAAGGAAGAAGAAGAAGAATTAGTTGCCCTATTGCGCGAATATAGAGATGTTTTTGCGTGGAGTTACAAAGATTTGAAAGGAGTAGATCCAGATATATGTTCTCATAGAATCCCTATGACTCCAGATGCAAAACCGACAAAACAGAAACCGTACACGTATAATGATAACTACGCTACGAAGATTAAAGAGGAGATAGATCGCTTGATAGAAGCAGGATTCATTTACGAAATTGAGCATACCGAATGGGTATCCCCCATTGTGGTTGTGCCCAAGAAGAATGGAAAATTGCGTGTGTGTATTAACCTCAAAAAAGTTAATGCCGCAACGATTAGAGAAGTTACCCTCTTCCTATCACGGAACATCTATTGGAAAGAGTTGCGGGCATGGAAGTTTACAGCTTTCTTGATGGTTTTTCAGGCTATAATCAAGTAGCCATTGCTCCAAAAGATCAACACAAGACGGCATTTGCCACTGAATGGGGCATATTTGCATTTCGTGTGATGCCATTTGGCTTAACAAATGCACCCGCCACTTTCCAGCGACTCATGTGTCATGTTTTTAAGGAATTCTTACGCAAGAGCTTGGAAGTTTATGTCGATGACTTATGTGCACACTCAAATGTAAGACAGATACATATCCCAGAGTTAAGACAAATATTTGACAAATGTCGAGAATATCAGGTTTGTTTGAACCCAGAAAAATGTGTTTTCATGGTCAGACAAGGCAAAATTCTAGGACACATTGTGTCAAAAAATGGAATCTCTACGGATGAAGAAAAGGTGAAGGTAATTGCAGATTTACCTAGACCAACTAATGTGAAAGAGGTACAGGCATTTATGGGCCATTGCGGTTATTATAGGAGATTCATACACATGTATGCAATCATAGCCAAGCCTTTGTACTCTCTTTTAACCAATTTTGAATGGACAGATGAATGTGAAAATTCATTCAATGAACTTAAACGACGCTTGTGCTCAGCACCTATATTGACTACCCCAGATTGGAGTAAGCCATTCCATGTACATGTGGATGCATCCAATTACGCCATAGGATGTGTGTTAGCACAACCCACGAGTGAAGGTAACATAGATCTCCCCATAGCTTACGCGAGCAGACAATTGAACGCAGCAAAAAGAAATTACACCACGACGGAACGAGAGGGATTAGGGATGATCTACGCGGTAAAGAAATTCAGACATTATTTGTTGGCAAACAAGTTCAAGTTCTTTACAGATCATCAAGCACTATTGTACTTAGTCAACAAACCATGTAACACAGGACGATTGATACGTTGGTTTCTATTACTCATGGAGTATGATTTTGAAGTCGTAGTCAGGAAAGGAAAGACACATCTTAGAGCTGACCACCTTTCAAGATTAACCTCAGGAGAAGCTCCTCAAGGAGTAGCGGATGATCTACCAGATGCATACTTGTTTAATCTTGAGATAGCACCAGAATGGGCTAAGCCTATAGTCCCTATTCTCATATATGGACCCAAGAATCCTAGGATAAAGATCAAAGAGGGAGAGATTACCAAGTCTCAGAGATACCAAATAATGGCAGGAAGCATATATAAACAGGATAATCAAAAGATTCTTGCTTGTTGTGTGGATGAATCAGAACATGCGAATTGGTTGCAATTAGCACATGTAGGTGCACTAAAGCAACATCATTCAAAACATCGAACATTACAGACTCTGCATAGACTAGGAGTATATTGGCCTACGATGGAAGCAGATGTCTACAAGTTGTGTAAAGAATGTCATGTTTGTTGTGAAAGACCGCCAGTAGAGCATGCTACATTATATCATGTGTCTCTCACACCAGACTGGAGTGAACAATTAGTGACATACTTGAGGACGAAGACATTCCCTCAAGGCATGACCTTAGCTCGACAACGTAGTCTAGAGCAGGAAGCTCACGACTATTCACTTATTGGCGATAACCTATACCAAAGAGGACGAGATGGATATCTAAGACAATGTGTTCATGAGAGCGATTATCTGAGCATACTAGAGACTACACACCAAGGTGTTGCAGGAGGTCATTTTGGACCCGATAGGATAATCAAAGCCATCCTCTTTGCAGGATTATGGTGGCCCACTCTTCACATGGATGCGCATACCTATGTAAAGAGATGTGATGTGTGCCAAAGAACTCAGTTTCCTACTCGCAGAGATGAAATGCCATTGAAACCCATGATGGGCGGACGTGCATTTTCAAAGTGGGGTATAGACTTTGTAGGACCCATTAACCCCCCTGCAAAAGGTACACATGCTGAATACATTATTGTTGCCACAGATTATCTGACGAAATGGGTAGAGGCAAAAGCCACTAAAAAGAATGATGCACACACAACTGCAAAATTCTTATTTAAGAATGTCTTTACAAGATATGGATTGCCTATAGAGTTAGTGAGCGATCGAGGCACTCACTTTCTAAACCAAGTCATTGAATATTTGTTACAGGATTTTATGGTGATTCACAAGAAATCCGCACCATATCATCCTCAGGCCAATGGTCAGGCTGAAAGCACTAATAAGATCCTTTGTAACGTACTGACGAAACTCGTGAACAACAAACGTTCAGATTGGGACAAACAGTTACACCACGCTGTTTGGGCATATCGAGTGGCCTACAAGACCGTACTCAATGCAACTCCCTTTCAGATGGTTTTTGGTCAGAATGCAGTGCTACCTTTGGACTTCTTGATACCGACCCTTAAGGTTGCACAAGAACATCAGTGGACCGGCCATGAATTATCAGCGAGAATAATGGACTTGGAACGATTAGGAGAAACCAGGCTAAAGGCAGCAGCAGGAATATATGCAGCGAAGAAGCGACAGAAAGCATATTTTGATGCACATGTGAAAGATAAAGGCCTAAAAGAAGGAGATTTAGTTCTAGTATATACGCTAAAGCAACACGCACGTAAGTTAGAAAAGCGAGGTTATGGACCTATGATCATTAACAGACTCTCAACAAGTGGAGCAGTACAGTTAGCCACTTTAGAAGGAGATATAATGCCTAATTACATTAGTGGCTATAGAGTCAGGCTATATCAGGAACCTCTTACTGAGGATATGCTTAGACGACTCACGTTGGCAAAGAAGCATAAGGAGGAAGAAAATAGAATACGAGCGGAAGCTCAGGCAGAAGCAATAGAACGCATTAAACACATGAAGTTAAGAAGACAAGGACTAGGGAGAGAACATTATAACCATCTGGAAACTACACCCAGATATCCCATGGCCATGTGTCAAGTAAAGTCAACCACTCATCCTAGTATAGTGGACAGGAGACCATTCATTACAGTCAGGTTAGAGCACGGCAACCCTTGCCAAGAGCTCAGGGCTTTAATTGACTCAGGTGCTGCGACTAGTGCGATTAGATGGTCCCACTATAAGGATTCAGGAATAGAAATGCGGCCAATCGAGGCATACCTCATAGGCCTAGGAGGCATGGAAACCCCTTGCATGGGTGAGGTGGACCTTCCTATCCTCATTAAGGATGTGACCATGACAGCGAAGCTACTAGTGTGCTATGATGACGACCTGATAGAACCCCTAATCCTTGGCCAAGATTGGCTATACGATCACTCAGTGGACCTAAATCTTAGACAAGGCTCCTTACAGATTGGAACCTTAGAACAGAAGCGAGTGATACCGCTTGACTTCCCTAATTGCATTCCAATTGAGGTTTGTAACCCTAGACCCTATGAAATGCATGCGACGGAAGACCGGAAGATCTTGGATCAGACCAGTCACGTTAGGTCTACACCAACCCACTCGGGCTTGGCTATGGACAGTTGTCAATCAGAAGGACGACAGGAGATCTTCCCTGGGGCTTCCTGCAAACTAGAAGGGGCAGCTACCCAACCGCTAGGGCAGATGAACACAATCAGTGGTCAGGTGGGTTGCATCAGCGGCCAAATGAGCACAACACCCTGCGGTGCTCATCCTTCCAAACTTGCTACGGACTGGCCTAGATTAAAGATAAAGAACGAATCACTTCCTAATGGGCAGGTCACGCAAGTGTTGGATCTCCCTTCTTTTCCAAATCAGAGCGTCCAATGGACCTCTCAAACCCAACCACGAACGAGTCAACCACAACAGAGGAACCCAGACCGACGACACCACCAGAAAAGGCAAAGAAAGCAGCAGTATCAACATCACAGAACAAGTGGCACGAGACAAATATGGGTGCCAAAAGGACAGCAACCACAGGCTATTGGCAACACTGCAGACGAGAACAGGACAAAGTTTCAACAGAAGCAGAGTCAGCATCCAAAGTCCCCTCGATCTTCTTACCCAAGTACAAATACTCGGCAGATTTGGATCGCCAAGAAGTATCTTATCAATCGACCCACACCCATGCAGATTTGGGTACCCAAACAATGTATTATAGCCCAACCCTCAAGCCATGTAATATATACCCCTCCGAAATCTTTTCATCCTTCAATACCACCAAACCCGATACCGCTTTTTGTCCCTCAGCAGAAACATACCACCCACTCCAAGACTCTTAGGAAATGGATACCGAAACGTATCCAGACGTCTTCTTGTACCCCATTATCTAACAATCCTCCCTCCCCGTTTAAACTCCACCCTTGTACTAATTCACCTTCAACCAAACCTTGTATAAATTCATACACCCAAACCCCACATCATGCATAATAAAAGCTCATCAAGAAATGTATGCATAATCTGAACCATGTAGGCGTCTAGAGACCTGCATTAGTTTTGCAAATAATCATTGCATCAATCACTTCACGACATTTGGCTACACGGGTTACACATCGGTTATGGAAAGGGATTGCGGTCTCACCTTAATGGGATCATAATTAATTTCCATACTAATGTGTTAATCTTTTGTAGCAGATCTTTTCCATTAGCTCATCAGTCATCATGCAAACCGAAGCTGGCCCCAGTGCACCGATGGCCACTATTGGAGAATTACTAGCAGAATCTTATCCTACGGTGCAACCACCAGAGTTTCAAGGTTTTCCAGGACCCATGCCAATCGATGATCCTCCTAGAGGATATACCGAGAAGATTCATCGTAACTCTCATTGGTTTCAAGGCCTAGCAGGACCATTAGCAGACGCTGATTTCATATTTGAGGCCAATTTGGCATTTGATCTTCGCACATGGACCAAGTACCAGTTCTTTTCAAGAGAATTTGAAGGACTGCAGAATACACAAGATTTAACGCACGTTTGGGCACGAGCGGGATTTACAGAATACTTTAGTGACCCTCTGCCTAAACCCGATTTTTACAGATGCTTTTACTTGGTAACCACCTTAACGGCTTCAGAGAACAAGGATCTACCCGGCACATTCATGTTACCATCCTTGGTAAATGATCCTCCATTTAGAAGGTTCTATTTGTCTAAAGATTTGATTCGCGCAGCTCTAAAAATACATGGAACACACACTCCAACGGAGAAAGAACGGCTAGTCCCAGAGCAGATGAAACGTGGTGATGTAACTAAGTGGGAGGATATTTCTGCTATAACCCCTGAGCTTTCCAAGCCATTACGAATATGCATGCAGCACTTTGCTTTCCCAGCTCAGGATCGTTTTACCATGCCCCACAAGAGAATCTGGTTTGGATTATACTTAGCATGTACTGGACCGCAAACGGTTGATCTAGCCAGCTGGATCATTGATCAGCTCTATTTGGCACAACATAGGTGGGAGTGAAAGAAGGAATCAATGGATGCTGCGCCCTCACCAGGATCATATATATGTGCTTGGCATATGATTTACCCATAGAGCGTGCCATGACCAGTGAGGAACTGAAAGCATTCAAAGGGACCACTAGGAAGGCTAGAAAGTCTAGCAAAGGCAGAGCCGGAAAGCGGATGAGAGGTACTATCCCGTGCCTACAAGTCCCAGAATCACCCTCGCCACAACCATCTCCAGAGCAGTCACCAATAGCAGCCACTCCCACGGTACCACCAATTCGTATACGGTTATCAAGACCAATTACGCCGGAGGGCACCACCAGTACTGTCGCACCCCAAGCAGCCACAACCACAGAACCTATCACCACAGCAGCTGAACTTCCCACCACTATTGGTGCGGAAGCTTTCTCTTTTCCAATACCGCATTTAGAACCAGGACAAGCAGAGCCACTGGACCAAACTTTTGATTTTGAGATGCCCGATGCATTCTCCAATGAGTTCCAGTTTTCAGAAGGACAATTGTTTTCTCAAGAATTTGAAAGGCCTAGCTACCCTACCACACCCAGGGATCAGCCACAAGGACAGATCGTGTCCAGCTCTGATGACGAAAGAACAGCAACCGATGACGACGAAGGTGACGACGAAGCTAGCCAGGGAACACATGAATCCCAAGAGCAGGAACAGACAGATGGCCAAGGCCAACAAACAGACACACATGGCGATACAAGTACCCATGAAGATGAAACTTACGAGGCAGCAGCTTACACCCTAGCTATCAAGAAGCTGTATAGAACTATGGAAAAAGTTTGGGCACGCAAAAAGCTGACAAAGGAAGAGAGTCAAACAATAATAGAACAAGAACTTGTCACAGGCGGATTCGAAGACGCCTACATCAAAGGATTCAAAGAGTTAGTCAAATCAGTAGGCTCCAACGAAGCACTCAGGTACTTGCAACGAAAGCCACTGCCACAGTTTGACCCCCGCAGAGTACGACTACTTTCAAAGCCCGGCGAATACATTAGTGTACCAACCGGAGCACAATCTTCAGAACAAGCCAGGGAGGCACGCCTCGTCCCCGAAAGTTCGGTGGCAGTAGAAACCATCTTTGTAGATTCCCCACCCCATGCTACAGCTGTACAAACCTCAGTAGTCACTGAAGTACCGACCACCCCAACCGCTCCTCTCTCACCACCCGTCCATCCAGCCTCCCCTCTTCACCCTCCTTCCCCCAGACCCACATCTTCATTCGCCGGTGGTGTTGCAGAAATTGTCTTTACGACCACTAACCCCACAATTCCCGCACCCATTAACCCTAGGCTACCCCCTCCCACACCCACCTTTCTACCCAACCCATTCCTTCATCAATCTTTTCCATCTTTCCCCACAACTCCAAGACCCCTTTTCCCATTCCCCCCGCCATTAACCTTCTCCCCCGTCTCACCTCCCCGACCCACTGTAACCCCTCTTTCCCCTTTCCACCAAGCTGTTCCAGCCAGCCCCCCTGTAAATTACCCCTCAACCTTTGTAAATCCCGTATTTACACCAGCACGAGCACCCACGATCACACCCATATTCACGGTCACCGCACTAGATACGTCCACTGACATGGACATCTCACCGCCCACTGCACCATCACTCACTTCACTCACGGCACAAACATTTTTAGGCACATCACAATTTTCAACAATCACTACATCATCCACCTTCCCAACCCCATTCCCCATTCCCGTTGCATCTACACCAACTGCATCTTCATTTAGCACTCCATTAATACTATCACCCACTATAGATAATGCATTCCGACAGATGTTCATGTGTATGACGCAAGTAAGAGATGAGTTCACATCTCTTGGTGATAATTATCAGCAGCTGCAGAGGACAACCAATGACTTACAGTCGCAGCTTAACTTATTGTCTATTGAGAATGCCTCTCTGAACACCCACTACCAAGAATTACGCGAGGCTTATCACAAATTGGAACTAGAAAGCGAAGAAAAGACCAAGGAAGCCACTGCTGACCTGGATAACTTATTAAGAGCCCAGACAGTCCGCAATGCAACGCTAACATGAAACATGGGCTTACTACGAAGACACCTAGCAGCCGCCAAGGAAGAAAACCAGCGCTTACAGGATCAGAACCAAGAAAACTTAGAAGCAGCGCTCGACCACCCAGACCAACCACTCAGTCCTAAGGTTCAAAGCCATTCCTTCAGACTCGATGAGAATGCTGCTAGACGATCATGTAAGATTACTAGATGAATACAACCGCATGAACGAGGAGTTACAGAAACTCAAAGAAGATCACAAATTACTCCAGTTACGCGAACCGGCACACCAAGACATACCAGCACCTGTGGACCCCTCTCCTGACCTCCTAGAGGAACTCAACTCCTTACGGGCCCAGGTATCGACCCTTGAATCAAGGATTGCAGTATATGAAGCGCCACCAAGGCCAGATTCCCCACCTGAGCTTCCAGCTGAGGAAGAAACGGTCACCATCCCGGTGGAGGAAACGTTTGAAGAAGCGTACGAGCCACAACCCATCCCAGGCGGACGCGTCACGGCCGAAGGTCAGATGACGTACGAACTTCCGACCCCCGCGTGGATGAAGACTATTGAGGAAATTGGAACAATTACATGCCATGGCGATGATAGAAGAAAAGATATTACAGTCTCCATTCTTTGCTCATTTGGCCCCGCAACGATACATATCTGGGCACGAGCTACAGTATAAACCGTATTTCATGTTAATGGCCGAATACCAGTTAGCCATTGAGAAAGAGACAGGTAAGAAACCATCGCATGCAACTCAATTCGAGGCGGATGATTTGCCACGAGATGCACAGCAAGGAAGGATCTATCAACCAGAGTGGCGAAAAGATTTACTATAGCAGTATCCAGAGATGATGAGTACATGGGTAAAGGCACCTTTGCATTTGAAGTATAACCCGTGTTGGGGACCAGTACCACGACGCCGCTCCTGGACTGCATTTGCTATTAAGGTACAAAACAATAAGCAGTGCCAAGACTGGTTGAATTACCCCTATTTTAAGCCACCCATTGAGTTACCAACTGTTGGCTACATGATGGCTACAATTCGCCACTGGCTCCCTAGATTAAAGCATATGGATGATATAGCGGCGCATATGACTGTCAAAATCTTTGACATGATGCAAATGATTTTTAAAGTCTTCCGACGCGTCAAGGCACCACATGTCAACACCCCGGGCTTTGAGCATGGCAATTTTGACCTGGTATATGATATAAGTACAACGCCATCGCTGCGGGTGTGTTATGCCTAGCACTGCAGAATAAAGTACCTACCGGCGTGCTACAAGCAGACATTCGAAGAGATGTTCACAACCGGCTTCTGGGAATACCATTCAGAGGTATTCATAAGCAGGCCTACACATTTATTACAATTATTTGCCTGTGAATGAATGGTCTATTCTACACACTATCAGCTCCCGCCACCGGAAGAACCGCAACCAATCGACTGGGAGAAACTCGAGGCAGATCTGGCCCGAGGCATTCGTATCTCCGAGCACACCCTCGCTCAAGACCTCCTACAGAACTATATCCGGCAGACCTCACAACAAGGTTCTGTCAGGGACGACAGAAGCGAGAGGGAGGGGGGTGTTGGAAGCAGCCAGAGGCACAGACGACACGGAAGCATGTAACGACAAAGCAGGGAGCCAGTCGAATCGTTTTTCAAATAATTATGTTTTCAAATACTTTCCAAAAACCTCCAACAGTGATTTTTATCACTATTGTAACATATGTAACATAGAAAACCCCATTTTGTAATCCATAGCTCCATTTTGTGCAAGCCGAGGAGTCCTCGAGCTTGAGGAGCTTAGGTAGAATGCGCGTACCAATTTTCGTTATTTTTAGATACCATTTACCCTTCCAAATAGCATCTAGAACCTAAATTTTAACTATGCCGATCACTAGATGTGAAACCGGTCAAAACTAGTCTAGAAACTATAAAAAGAGCTAGAGAGCTCATTTTTGAGGTTGGTTAGTGTTAGCTTGTTTGAGGTTAGAGTTATTTTGAGCTTGTAATAGTGTTCTTGAGTAATAGAGTTGATTCCTCACCTTCCATTGTGTCTTGCTTGTCTCTTCGTAGTGTGTGTGTATGTGTGTGTGCATTTCTATGCTTCTCACCTTCACTCTCACTTCATCTCACATTCACGATCTTCATATCACTCCTATCTCTTCCGCGGATTGACATTAAGGAGGTGGAGCTTCTTAACGTGGTTCTCACCATTGTGCTAGAGCAACACTTACCTAATTGACATGCCTCACATCTATATGTCATATGTTGACCTGCAACATTAGGCAATCCAAGCACTGAACCATTGTTAACCATATCTTTAATATCTCTTTCATTGAAATGTCCAAGTCTTTTATGCCAAAAATCTAACTCAGAGATCTTATGTCCTTCATAAATGAACAAGGCATGACCAACATTACCTTGAATATTCAATGTGAAGAGTCTTCCTTCTTTCTTCCCTGAAACAATTTGTTTATACCCATTGCTAGGGTCTTCCAGAAAAACTCCATCATTAGTGAACCTTACTTCATAACCTTTTTCAATAATTTGCCCTACTTATCAGATTCTTTGGAATTGTCGGAACATACAAGACCTTACTCAGAAGAGTACTTCCATCCTTGGCCTTCACTGATCCAATTGACTTCACATTGTGCTTTGTATTATCACCTGTTTGAACTACATGATTAGTTACCTTATTCTCCAAATCAGTCATCAAGGTTATATTACCACTCAGGTGATTGCTACACCCTGAGTGAATGTAGAAGACTCTTTGATCTTCAATTTGCCTTTTACAAGTTGCATTCATGATTAAGGTTGAATATTCTTTATGATCTGAAGCATAATTGTAGTAGGTATTGTTGTAGGATTGACTTTGGAATCCTCTACCTGCATTTCTTCCAAAGTAACCTCTAGTACCTCTACCTCTCAAATTACCTCTTTGGTTTCTTCCACCTCTTCCTCTTGAATTAAAGTTTTGATTATATCCTCCATTATTTTGATTATTATGCCAACAATCATGAGCTAAATGATTTGTCTTACCACAAATCCAGCAATCTTTGGCTCCATCTTTTTTGCTTCTACCTCTTCCTCTACCTTTGCCACCTCCTCTTCCTAAGTTGGCTTGGCTAGTTGTACCTTCTTCTTCATTTAATTGTTGCTTGCCTTTGCTATTCTTATTCTTATCCTTTGAATACATTGCTTGACCTGCACTCTTATCACCATCACCTTTGACATCCTGCTCAAAATTTAGCATGTGTCCTAACAACTGATTTAAATCAGGAGTGAAATGATCTAGTGACAATTTAGTAGACAAAATGAATGGCTTCCGTTTCTCATCTCCTCTCAAACCTATGAGGATTTGCCTTACCAATTTATCCTCCTCAATATCTTCATCAACTGCTCCTAATGCATCTGCAATGTCCCTCATCCTTGTTACATAATCAGAAATGGATTGGAGGCCTTTTTTTTTTAATGTGGTAAATTCTGCCCACAAGGATGCCTTCCTTGACTTTGTAGTGTTTTGGAAATGCTCCTCCAAAGCAATTCATATATCACTTGCACTTTCCAGACCTCTAATATGAGTTAGCACCTAGTCATTGACTCCCATGTAGATAATGCTCCTTCCTTGAGCATCCTTCTTCATCCAAGTTTTCGAATCTGAAAGTTCATCCCTAGTTGGAACACTAGGATCTCTGAATTGTGGCTTCACATTTACACATGTAAATGTTCCTACTCTCAATTCTCTCAGCTTGATCACAATTAGGATCTAGAAACTTGTGCAGAGGGCAATCAACTATAGATTTAGACTTATACAAAAGAATTTCACAAAAGATTAAACACAGAAGGAGTACTTAGCAAAAGATCGGGCGCAATATTTCTTCATCTCTGAAAATTTTTACATCTGAATGATGAGAGAGTTCTTCCTCACTTTACAAGTGTCTAATGACTATTACAACTTCAAATTCTTCTCATCTCATGCTCTCTCATATTTTCCCGAACTGTTTACTTGTATATATAGGCATATATGTACAAGCTCATGACCATACAAAAGGTACAAGTGAGCTAACTACAAACTAATGAACATATGTATACAAGTCTTCATTTCTTGAATATACTCTATCTTCAATCTTCAACTGTTGATCTTTTCTTCATCCTTTGACTTCAAGCCTTTATCCAAAACATCAATTGATGGTTGTCATGCACCAACACACACAAGGATGTTGCAAAGAGAGTAATCAAGTACCTCAAAGGGACACTTAATGAAGGTTTCTATTATCTTTACTCTTCAGATTTGGATATCAAAATCTATTCAGATGTAGATTGGTTAGGAGCAAAGGATGATAGAAGAAGTACCTCGGGATACTTAGCATTTGTAGGTTCAAAACTGGTGTCGGGGAGTTCCAAGAAGCAACCAATAGTTTCTTTATCTTCAATTGAAGCAAAATATAGAGGACTCACTATTGCAACTCAAGAAGCAATATGGCTCAAGGAGTTGTACTCAGATTTGGGACTTGTAAGTTGCAAACCTCTCTTACTTGGAGATGATGTAAGTTCCATGCATTTGGCTAAAAATCCAATTTTTCATGCAAGGATAAAGCACATAGAAGTCCATTACCATTTTGTAAGAGAGGAGCTTATGGCAAAGGAAATTGACATTTCATTTGTTCCTACTGAGAAGCAAACAATAGACATGATGACAAAGGCACTTGATGGGATAAAGCTTTGTAGATTCAAAGCTATGGCAGGTATTCAACCTATCAGAGAATAAAAGACTCAAGCATAGTTTAGCTTGAGGGAGCTATTGGAACATCAAGCTTTCATTATGCGTGAGGTGGACATGATCTTCACCAAATCCATCATTTGAATGATGCCACATATACTCCTTGAAGAATTTTATTTGCATTCATTTATTGTATTGAGAGTTTGATCATAGGAACACCTTCTTATGTAAGTTGCAAAGCATTTACCTCTATAAAATGGAAAAGTAAAATGCCTAAAGGCCACGAGTTATAAGTGATTGGGATTGATTCTCAATCAATCGATCAAGAAGTGGATTTGATTTAAACGTTCTCTTTTTGTAGATTGTAGGAAAAGATTCCAATCAATCTAAACTAACAACCCACCTGATTTCAAATTCAAATTCATGAAGAAAAGGTGTGGCCATATCCTCAAGATTCTATATAAAGACTCCACAAGATTTGTACATTAACGAGAGTGATGATTTGAAGCAATACATGTACTCTTTGATCATTGATTGGTGCCATTTTTGTTCTCTAACCCTTCCTCCTTAAATTGAATCAAGTTGGAGAGATTGTTGCTTTCTCTACAGAGCTTCAAATCCGGTGTTTAAGCACTCCCTTGAAAGGTATTATTGTCTAGTTTGTTTATGTAATGTTTAGTTCATTAATTTCAAAGAAATTCAAGTTTTTCAGTCTCAGGGTTATTCTTTGCAACCCCCTAAAAGTGTTTATTGGGTATGAGTCAACTCAAATGGGTTACATGCTCTATAATCCTTCAACCAAGAAATTTACTAGAAGTAGGGATGTTGTGTTTGAAGAATACATGTCTTGGCATGATGAAGAAAAATAAAAGGTAACTCTACCATATGATCTTGATTTTGATTCTCATCAACAAGGAAGAAGCATGATACATAGGTCCAAGATCCGAGAAGTGATTCAATTGATGACCAAGATAAAAAGGAAAAGGATTACAAGCTATGGAAAATAAGAGCCAAGTCAAAGATGCAAGAGTATGGAGAATGCTCCAAGCAAGCACCTAGAAGGTCAACCAGGGAGAAAAGACAGCCAAAAAGGTATGGATATGATTCCACATTTGTTGCAAAGCATTCAATCTACTTGGCAAAGGACTCAATTTCATAGGAACCCTCAATCTATGAAGAGGCAACAGGAAACCCTAATTGGAAAAAGTCCATGAAAGAAGAAATAGATGCATTCAAGGAGATGGACAATTGGGATTTGATTCCAATGTCACCCAATCAAAAGGTAATTGGTTGGAGATGGGTATATAAAATTAAAAGGAAACTTAGATGGATCAGTTTGTAGGTACAGGGCAAGATTATTTGCCAAAGAATGCTCACAAACTCATGGTATACACTATGAGGAAACATTCTCACCAGTTGCAAAGATGACTACAATCAAAACATCGATAAGTGTAGCTCTGCAAAGAATTGGAGAATCCTCCAACTTGATGTAAAAAATGCATTCTTAAATGGTTGGATAATTGAAGAGGTATGCATGTCACAAACACTAGGGCTTGAAAACCCTAATCATACATCTTATCTTTGAAAACTAAAGAAATCATTGTATGAATTGAAACAATCCCCTCGAGCTTGGAATTACAAGTTCGTTACATACCTTCAAGATAAAGGGTTCAAACCTAGCAACTCAGATCCTTGTCTATTCATAAAAAGGGATCACAATGAAGTTATCTATCTATGTGTACATGTGGATGATATTATTGTGATAGGTGATGATTTGAATGGTATCAAAGGATCAAGAGACACATGCAAGAGGAGTTCAAAATCAGTGACTTAGGTCTCACATATTTTCTAGGTGTGCAAATGATTTATACAGATGACGGGATGTATCTAAGTCAGAGAAGATACATTGAAGAACTACTTCTCAAGTTTAGAATGGAGAACACAAAGCTTGTAGGTACACCTTTGGAATTGAACCATAAACTAAGTGTTTATGAAGGTGAGCAGATTGATGATCCTAAAGGGTGTCAAAGCTTAGTTGGTAGCTTGATATATGCTACTCACACAAGGCTAGGCATATCATATAGTGTGGGAGTTCTTAGTCAATTCACACACTCACCTAGAAGGCCACACATGGATGCTGCAAAGAGAGTGCTCAAGTACGTCCAAGGGACACTTAATGAAGGTATCTATTATCCTTACTCTTCTGATTTGCATATCTAAATCTATTCAAATGCATATTGTGCAGGAGCAAAGGATGATAGAAGAAGTACCTCTAGATACTTAGCATTTTCAGGTTCAAAATTGGTGGCATGGAGTTCCAAGAAGCAACCAACAATTGCTTTATCTTCCATTGAAGCGAAATATAGAGGTCTAATTATTGCAACTCAAGAAGCAATATGGCTCAAGGAGTTGTACTTAGATTTGGGACTTGTAAGCTCCAAACCTCACTTACTTGGAGATAATGTAAGTTCCATGCATTTGGCTACAAATCCTATTTTTTTTTGCAAGGACAAAGCACATAGAAGTCCATTACCACTTTGTAATAGAGAATCTTATGGCAAAGGAATTGGCATTTCATTTGTTCCTACTGAGAAGCAAATAGCAGACATGATGACAAAGGCACTTGATGGGATAAAGCTTTGTAGATTCAAAGCTATGGTAGGTATTCAACCTATCAGAGAATGAAGACTCAAGCATACTTTAGCTTGAGGGGGAGCTATTGGAACATCAAGCTTTCATTATGCTTGAGGTGGACATGATCTTCATCAAATCCATCATTTGAATAATGCCACATATACTCCTTGAAGAATTTTATTTGCATTCATTTATTGTATTGAGAGTTTGATCATAGGATCACCGTGGTTTCACATGTGCCTTGTATTTTGCAACTTGTGAAGGAATGATCTAATTTCATGTATTTTTTGCCTACCTTGACTATGAATCTTCTTGATCACTCTCTTAAAAGAAGTCACATAGGGATACTCTTCTCCAAAATCACTCAGTTCAATAGGTGCTCAATACTCAAAAATTAAAAGGTCTCGCACTAACAAAACCACATCTATCTCATGCTTCAGTGTTGGCAATCCATATCTCATAAATATATTTTCAGATAGAAACTTTGCTATTGTCTATGCATCATGTTTCTTGGTTGCCTTTACTTCCACCCATTTGGTTAGATAATATGTTGCAACAATGATATATTCAACATGTGGGATCTTGGTTGTGGGATCAATAGGACAACAAAGTCTATTCCCCACTTGGAGAATGCACGTCCTCCCATCATGGGTTTAAGTGGAATCTCATCCTTTTGTATTAGATAGTGGGTTTTCTAACATAGATCACACCGCTTCATGTAGGTATGAGCATCCATATGAAGGGTAGGCCACCAAGGACCTGAAAACAAAATTTCTTTGATCACTCGATTAGGCCCAAAGTGTCCTCCTACCACATCTTGGTGCACAATATCTAAGATCTTGATATATTCACTTTAATAAACTCAAAATCTTAGGTATCCATCTCGTTTGCGCCTATATAGATTATGTCCAATGAGTATGTGGTCTTGAGCCTCTTGCTCTAGACTCCTTCCTGCTAGGGTCATCTCTTGAGGGAATGTATTTGCTCTGATAAACGCAACTAATGGATTGCTCCAATCCTTTATTAGAGGCACTTGATATAATGTAGCATGTTCCACATGAGGCCTACTAATACATGATGGGCAATCTGCACACAAACTATAGATTTTTGCTTCCATAGTCAGACTGTACACACCTAATCTCTTCAGAGTCTGTAGGGTTCAATTTTCGAATGGTGTTGCTCCAACACATCTGCTAGTTACAACCATTTAGCATGTTTCATCTTCTTCCACATAGAAAGCTAAGATTCCCTGATCGTTTTGCTTATATATGCTTCTTGACAATATATGAAATTTCTGAGACTTGAGAACGTCTTTGCCTTTGTCTCTACTATGGGCCTTTTGGGTCCAAAAGTAAGAATAGGCACTATAGTTTTTGCTCACTCAAGTACTACTTCTATGTTGAATAGAAAAGCATCACAAAGTTTGTATGATGCTCCTTCCATGGATTCTTTTGAAGGAGAAGGTGATTCGTTCTAAGATGAGACTTTCTGTTATACATTATGGAATATGTTGAACAATGCATTGTTGGAGTGTTAATTTATTAATGTATTAATGTGTTTTGGTGTTTTTGATATAGCAGCTGAAGGTTCATGAGGGCGTGAAAGCATGAAGGGCGGACATCAATAATCCGACTTCACAGCGGACATCAATAAATCCGATTTATAATTTAGTTTGTAAATAAATCCGCGTAGAAGGTTCTATTATTAGAAATAGTTAAAAAATAGTGGATAGAATAAGGGTCATTGTAGACCGTAGTTTCTGATATTAAAAGAAAGGATTTCTACAAAAGTCATCAACTTTTAGTTTCACGCATGCTTTTTGAAGCCGCTCTCATGTAACCACTCTTTTTTATGTAATAAAAAATTCCTATAAATACATGCACTCTGTGGACTATCGAAACAGAGTGCATGGGGGGAGATTGCACCCAATACTGCATTCGGTCTCGTCTCTTGGTGTCTCTATTTTTTTGTGTGTTTTCTGCGTTCGCAACCTTTGTGTGCATGTGAGCAAGATCTTGATAACAGTGGTATCAGAGCCTTGCATGTGTCACTACGGAGGGATCTATTTCTGTTCATTTTGGTGAATTTATCTCTGTTTTGCTGTTCTCTGTTCGCAATCCTATTCCGATTTCAATTCTGGCGCCGGCTTCGGCTCCGGTTTCTGTTTCCATTTCCGTTTTTTTTTTCCATTTAGAGTTCCAGTTTCGGTTTTGGTTTCTGTTTCTGTTCCAGTTCTAGAACCTATGTTTACTCCTTTGGCTTACTCCAAGGCATTGACTAAGGCATAGAACTTAGGCATAACTAAGGCATTACTTTGGCATCTTTGGCACCCAAGGCTCCCTTGGCAACCGTTGGCTATGCACGAACCAATTTTAATGTATGAGTGGCAATAAGGACTTTTAGATTCACCAAGGTGGGAGGATTTGAACCCACAACCTCACCCACACAAGGGAAGTGTTTTACCACTACACTATCTCTTTCTGTTGTCTATCTACTTCTCTTTTCTTATATTTAACACAACTTTCATCTCTTTCTTACTTTTTCAATTCCCAAGGACAACCATTCCTTATACATTTTAATTCAAACAAAATCAAAAAATGTTTTTACATATCTAGCAAGAGGGTTTGTCTCTACATCCTCATGGACCCTATGAACAACATGGAGGATTTTAGCAAATCGCCTCTACCCGAGGTAACACCAGAACAACAACTGGAGCTCTTGCGACACAAATTATGAGGCACTCAAAACGAGATCCGACAATGCAACGAGATACTCGAAAAGATGCAAATTGATGAAGACAACCTTACGAGGGTGGTCAAATATTGTCTCTGTCCCGTCGGATGGCATGAATTCCAAGATTGCTGTTAAGAATTACCAATTTTTACGGTTTGATGGCCGGAAGGATGGCCCTTTAATCCTTTCATGGCTTTCACAGTTTGATGATTTTTATACTGATGAAACCTATGCTGAAAGTGAAAAAGTCAAATTTGCCACTAACTATTTAGTAGGAAAAGCTCAACTCTAGTGGAATGTCCTACGGCAAGAAGTCTATAGCTTCTTAGATGGCTTTTTTGGATACAACCAAGTAGCTATTGCTACAGAGGATCAACATAAGACCACATTCGCGACTGAATGGGGGGTCTATGCTTTCATAGTAATGCCATTTGGACTCACTAACGCACCTGCTACTTTCCAAAGGTTGATGTGTCACGTTTTTAAGGAATTCCTAAAGAAAAGTATGGAAGTGTATGTAGATGACCTATGCACCTATTCAAATCGAAAGCAAGAACACATTCCTGAATTGCAAAAAATATTTGATAAATGCCGACAATATAGAGTCTGTGTTGGGTGTGTGTAGAAGTGCGAGAGATACACGAGAAGCACACACAAGGAGCACAAACGCAGCAAGACACACGGAGAAGACGATGGCTGGAATAGCTCTCTCTATAGATCGATTAACTGAACTGAAGTAAGAGCTGAATAATATCCCTAAGTACAAAGTACCACCACATATGAGAGTATCAAGTATGTGGTAACATGGGGAAAAAACCTCTACCCAGCACTAGAGTAAAAAGTGCCCATGTATAGGGAAAAGGTTCACATCAAAGCTACTCGAGGAACACATAAGTGTAACAAACCCCCCTGGAGCGAATGATGTGAACACATACAGGGAGTGACAGATCAGCCCCCACAAGGTAACAAGCCTAAAGCTTTGCGAAAAGCTTCAAACTTTTCCCGTGGAAGAGCTTTGGTGAATATGTCTGCCACATTATCTTGTGTAGGCACATATACCAAATCAATATCTCCTGCATGAAGGCGCTCTCTCACATAGTGATAATGCACCTCAATATGTTTGGTCCGTGCATGAAACACTGGGTTTCGTGCAACAGCCAAAGCACTCTGACTATCTGTGAGAATATGCGTAGCAGCATCAATCTCCATGCAAAGATCCATCAATAGGCGTCTCAACCATATACACTCCACTGTAGCTGTGAAAACTGCCCTGTACTCAGCTTCACAACTCGATGTCGCCACTGTAGGTTGCTTCTTACTCAACCAAGATATGCATGAGTCACCAAGGAAAAAGCAATTACCACTAGTGGACACGCGAGTATCATAACAACCAGCCCAATCACTATCTGTAAAAGCATGCAAGCATGGCTGAACATCTCTTCCATAAAAGAGACCTAAGCTCAAAGTGCCTCGAAGATATCTAAACACACGTTTCACCGCCTGCCAATGCTTAGTGCCAGGGCTATGCATGAATCGACTCAACTGGGAAACTGCATACTGTATATCCGGCCTTGTGTTGCATGCATATATAAGACATCCCACGGCCTGCTGATAAAGAGAAGTGTCAAATGCATCACTGGAATCCTCAACTGAGAATCTAAATCCTGTCTCAACTGGTGTGGAAACGGGCTTGCAATCCTCAAAGTCAAAACGCTGAAGTAGTTTTTCAACATACTTTGCTTGATGCATAACAATTCCCCCCTCAACGGATACAAACTGGATGCCAAGATAGTAGCTCAAAAGACCAAGATAAGTGACATCAAAAGTATGCTGCAAATCAGCCATCAGAATGTCAAGTTTTGCATCACATGACCCAGTCAAGAGTATGTCATCGACATAAAGAACAAGCACTATAAGATCAGCCCCATTTTTGCGTACATAGAGTGTGCTTTCAATCGGACTACATGTGAAGCCAAGAGCAATCAAGTGCTTATGTATTTTGTCATACCATGCACGTGGAGCTTGCTTGAGACCATACAAAGCTTTATGCAAGTGACAAACCATATGCTCTTTCCCTTTCATAGCAAATCCAGGAGGTTGCTTCACATAGACCTCTTCTTGCAAATCTCCATTCAAGAAGGCTGTTTTTATGTCCAATTGATGCACTTTCCAACCTCGATGGGCAGCCAATGCAACCACGGTACGAATGGTAGTCATACGTGAAGTAGGCGCAAAAGTTTCCTCATAGTCAATGCCATATTGTTGCGCATATCCTTTGGCAACCAATCGAGCTTTGTAGCGATCAATGCTACCATCAGATTTTCTCTTAATCTTATAAACCCACTTTGTACCAATGGCATTCTTTCCTTTTGGCAATTCACATAACTCCCAAGTACCATTCCTATGTATGGAATCCATTTCTGATTGCATAGCACTCATCCATTGTGGATCGTCACATGCATCTTCAAAAGAAAGTGGCTCTTCATTACATGCTGTAGCAATAAGAGAATAATCCACAAAATTACTTGATGCATGGTGAGAGCTTGATCTTGTTCTACCAAGTAGAGGTGCACTCAATTTGCTGTCCTGCAAAGTTTGTTTCAGCCACTTTGGCATGGATTGTGCACTCTTGATAGACATGCGTTCATTATGTAATACATCTTCAATATGTACATCATGCGTGGGCTGAATTTCATGCTCAGTTTCAGCCATATTTTGACGCAAATGTTCAGCCATATGTGGCTGAAAATTTCCAACAGTTTTGGCAATTTTTTGTTGAATTTTTTCAGCCATGTTCGATGGCAAATTCTGTACATTTTCAGCCCCATTTGGCTGGAATTTTTCAGCCCTTTGAACCTCAGTTGGCTGGTCTACATGGCCATAGTCAAGCGCACCATTTTGGAACAAAGGCATGAGTGTATCGAACACATCTTGTGAGCTAACTGTTGGCAGTTTTTTGCATTCAAGTAGAGGAAAAACTGAATTTTCAGCAAATACCACATCTCGACTCACAATAATTGTGTTCGTCAATGGATGGTACAACCGATATCCCTTACTTTCAGCACTATAACCAACAAATATACATTTCTTTGCCTTGTCATCAAGTTTGTGACGTTGTTGTGATGGCACGAGAGCATATGCCAAACAACCAAACACACGCATATGACTAACCATAGGCTTATGACCATTCCAAGCCTCATAAGGAGTGATGACTCTCAATGCTTTTGTAGGGCAGCGATTCAACACATAGTTTGCACACATGACCGCTTCCATCCAAAACTTATGAGGAAGATGCTTTCCTTTAACCATACATCGTGCCATTTCAAGTAAAGTTCTATTTTTACGCTCGGCAACACCGTTTTGTTGAGGTGTATATGGCACCGTACATTGATGTGAAATACCTCTTTCACGAAGAAAAGCATTAAACTCATGTGACATGTATTCACCACCACGATCCGTGCGTAGAGTCAAAAGCTTTTGTGAAGAAAAATTTTCAGCCATAGCTAAAAATGCTTTGAAGCAAGAAAATACCTCATTCTTTGCTTTCATAGGATACACCCATGTATGGCGAGTAGCATCATCAATGAAGGTAACAAAATATACATGCTTCCCAAAAGATGGAGTCTTGACCGGACCACATACATCACTATGAACAAGTTGCAATTTTCTTGTAGTGTGTGTGTGACTATCTTTTGGAAAAGAAGCACGATGCATTTTTCCAAGAATGCAACCTTCACATGCATGCTTTTCAATGGACTCAAGTGTAGGCAAACCAATAACCATGTCCTTCTTTTGCAAGTAGAGCAAACTATTGAAGTTTAAATGACCAAAACGAGCATGCCAAAGCTCCATTTCAGCCATGGAAGAAGTATGAGCAACCAAGGCATTCGAGGCAGCCCTCTTGTATGTATCCATGCGATACAAACCATCACATAATGTACCGGACATCACAATAACATCGCCATTGCTGAAATCATGAACCATACACTTATCATCAACAAAGTGTACATGAAGTCCAACTTTGGCAATCAACGGAACTGAAATTAAGTTCTTCTTGATACCGGGCACATACAATGCATTTTTCAAGAGAATCACACCTCCATTTGCAGCCGTAAGCTCAATTTCTCCTACTCCAATGATAGGATAAGAGGCATTGTTTGCACACACCACATGTCCTCCTTTAGGTGCATCTTTCAAAGAGGTAAAAAATCTTTTGCATGATGTTATGTGCTTTGAAGCACCACTATCAAAGAACCAATCCGAATTAGCCTCATTCACAACCATACATTTAGAATGTAAAGAAGCATCATAATGACATGTAACAACACATGCCCAAAAATCTTGAGCCATATTAGCTTCATCATTCTTTGCATTTGCTGAATTTTCAGCAATAGACATGCCCGATTCCTTCTTCTTTTCATTGCGTTTAGCAAGCTTTCTACACTCATCAATAGTATGTCCAGCCTTCCGGCAATATTTGCATCTCTTCTTCTTTTGCAAATCGCTATCATTAGAGGAATGAGTGGAGGAGGAAGCTTGAGGCTTTGGTTTTGATGAACCAAAAGTTGAACCATACTTGCTTTTCCCCTTTTGTGAGATAGCAAGTGCTTGCGTTCCCTCAATCAAACCACTCCTATTCACTCTAGATTGCTCTTCTTGCAAAAGAAGAGACACAACCTCATCAAATGCATACATATTAGGATTTCCTTTTGCAACCAAACGGAGTGTAGTAGCAAAGCTTTGAAAAGATTCCGGTAATCCTTTCAACAATGTAGAAATGAGTGATGCATCCGGAATGATCTCATCTATGTTTGCCAATTGCTCTTTCAAGTCCTTGATGCGTGTCACATACACATCCACTGACTCATTTTCAGCCATACATACATCCTCAAGTTGCTTCCTCAAGTATGCAACACGTGCTTCATTACGCACGGCATACAAAGAAGCAAGAGTGTCCCATGCCTGTCGTGATGTAGAACATGACCGAATGTGTGGAACTATATGACGCTTCACTGAAAGCGCAATCAAAGCATGAGCTTGAGCATCTTTTCCATCCCATCTAAGCTGCTCCTGTGTAGGTGGAGAAGGAGAAACCACTGTACTCGAAGAAGAAGCTCCATCTGTGACAGTAGACTGTGAAGTAGAAGCATCTGCCGGTCTTCGATCTACATCTGCCACTATGTTCCAAAGTTGTTTTGCAACAAGAACATGCTTCATCATGTAAGACCACATCGGATAGTTGGTCCCATCAAGCTTATCTTCAGCTTGAAGCATGCCAAACAAGTCATTGCTGCCCGCCATTTCACTAAGGAACAAAAATGTGACAAAATCTTCACTTCGACGAAAGCTGAAATGAGTGCTGAAATTTCAGCTCACAAACCGTCACTCTGATGGCGATTCTGACTGCACGAATGGCTTCGAAATGGGGGTAAAACCCCAGCGCACCTGGTGGAAATGTTTCCGGGCTGCTGAAATTCACAGTTCTATGCTTCGAAGTCGATTTGCACTGTTAAAGTGCGCGCGCGCCGCGACGCGAAAAACCGAAACTTGAGAAGAAGCTGAACCTGCTCTGATACCACTGTTGGGTGTGTGTAGAAGTGCGAGAGATACACGAGAAGCACACACAAGGAGCACAAACGCAGCAAGACACACGGAGAAGACGATGGCTGGAATAGCTCTCTCTATAGATCGATTAACTGAACTGAAGTAAGAGCTGAATAATATCCCTAAGTACAAAGTACCACCACATATGAGAGTATCAAGTATGTGGTAACATGGGGAAAAAACCTCTACCCAGCACTAGAGTAAAAAGTGCCCATGTATAGGGAAAAGGTTCACATCAAAGCTACTCGAGGAACACATAAGTGTAACAGTCTGCCTGAATCCGGAGAAATGTGTCTTCATGGTAAGACAAGGGAAGATTTTAGGACACATAGTGTCAAGGAATGGAATATCTACTAATGAAGACAAGATCAAGGTAATCTTGGAACTTCTTAGACCAAAGAATGCCAAAGAAGTGCAAGCATTTATGGGTCATTGTCGGAAAGAGTGGATAAGGCAAAGGGATGAACGGTACCTACAAGGAGAAGAGCCTATTCCCATGGCTAACTATCAGGTTCTTAAACCCAACACAAACAACATCAACATATCCCAGCCGTACTTAAACCTAGGAGTTGGAACGACAGAGTATCAGCTAATAGATGCCTTGATAGATTCAGGAGAAGCACTCAGTTGCATACGAAGTACAGTCATCACACATCTTCAAACGATTATAACACCTACTAAAGCACACATGATAGGTGTAGGAGGTCAAGTTATAGAATGCATTGGAGAAGCTACAGTATCCCTCCACCTAGGAAATTCCACTATGAAACAACACGTTTTAGTATGTAGAGACAAGGATTTGATAGAGAACTTGGTCCTAGGCCAAGACTGGATCATTGAGAATGAAGTAATCATTCACCTAGCTCAAGGATATATATCAGCCAAAATAGGGCACAAAGAGATCTTTAGTCTGTTAGAAGAAAGACATTGTCCCATGCATGAAACCATCAAGTGTAACAAAGAAACCCTAGCAAAAGAAGTAGCAGACTTACCAATAGAACATGTAACCAAGGAGTCGATCAAGAAAGGAGAGATTGCCAACGACAATACATCAGTTGTGCCATTGGAGGCATTCCACAAAAATAGACAAGCAAAGAGAAATGAGGAAGACAACGCTACTAAAGCCACCCGCAAAAGAAGTAGAGCATCAGTGGGAAAGTCTAGTTTCCAATTATCGCAAATAGGTAGTGCTAAGATGCAATGGGTTTGTAAGGATCGAGTGAAGGAAGTAGCGAAGACTGCACCTATACCAGTCATTCAGCTGAGGGAGGTAACAAATAACGAAGGATCCTCTTCATTACCAGCGGGACCAAAGGGACTTCTGAGAATATGGCTCCCAAAGTCATTAGTTGCAGCTCAGAAAACACGGCAACAAATATGGATTCCGAAGAAGGTCAGACAAGTGGCCACCCAAGAGATAGACAAGCATGAAGAAACATTATATCGACACAACAGGATCATAAAGCCAGATGAGACTCATCACAGATATCGGAAAAGAAGGACCCCAACAACTCAGACAACAAAGAAGAAAGAGGAAACATATGGAGCACAAAAAAACAGCGAGAAGACGAAGCTTCAAACCTCAAAAAAAATGGATATGGAAACCAAAGAAGTAGCAGGAACTAGAACACCAAGACCAAAAATATTCTAGTTGCACACATGAAGCATCAAATGCACCTAAAGTATGCATGATAGGGCCACATTATGAGGTCGTGCATTCGGCACAGGATGTGTGTAACAACAGTAGTGGTGCACATTCCCCACTTGGGAATAGGACATAGATTCTACTTCCATAGGAATGGACCTACTATGTAAATAAATAAGCTTCGGCTATCCTAATTCTTGTTTTCTTTCAAGAATGAAAATGAAAAAATATGTGGTAAGAGATCTTACTTATGCAAGCAAGGGGAACGGAGTGATGCTACGAACGAAATGTCTCTACAACACACATCACTAAAGACATGTCTTCTATAGAAGCTAATGCTCTTTTCATTACAAGTGCAGATGGCTTCCGAGGATTTTGAAGCTACCATTCAAGAGGAAGTGTTGGAATTCCCTCTACAAAGTGTAACTAAAGTGAAAGGTCATTGGTTTAGGGAAGATCAACCAGCAGGGGATTATTTGTTCTTGGAAACATCAAAATTATGGATACGGATCATCAGTTTCCTCTGATGTCCCAAGACTTTAAAGTGGTGCATGCCATCAACAATAGACATCATGAAGAAAGCTGGAATTCACAAGTACTTAGAACTACCTATATACAAACCGGATTTCCAGCGTTGTATGCAAGTTATGAACACTTTGCAGCCTGCCTTGCATGATCCATTGGTACCGGAGGCTAGAGTCTTGGATGAAATCGGCGAATGGGTCATCATCCAATTTACACATGACCTAATTAAGGAAGCTTTTGGATGGGAGAAGGATGGGAACACGATATTGAAGGAAGAAATTCGAGGAGCAAAGACCCGAACATTCAATGACATTAATCGCATTGATATTGAGGAGGAAGTAAGGCTCATCCATTAACACTTTTGCTTTCCTAATATGCACAAGTACACTGCTCCACAAAAGATCATTGTGCAAATGCTGTCGCATGCTATAAAACAAATTGGAAACCAAGTCAACATGACTCTCTATATTCAAGAACGGTTATTCGAGGCAAAGAAGTAGTGGAATCACAAGAAGTTTTTGAATGGCAGTGTTGCCTTGACCATATTGATATATCATGCCTTGGGCATTAGAGAACATTTGAAGGAGATGCCATCATCTGAAGCCATGGCCAAATATGCAAAGATTGCGACAGTCCCTAGGAAAAAGAAAGGAGTAAAAATCATAGAGGATGCAGAAACAAGTTCCCAGCCTAGAATGAGAGGTACAAAAAGACTAAGGGAGATGATGCAAGCAGAAATAGAAGTGCCAGCTACCAAAAGGGCACACGTACTCACAAAAACGAGACTTGAAGACAGTCAACCTATCACAGAAGAAGAATTGGCCAAAGCAATGGGAGCCACACACCAGTACACCGAAGGTCAAGTAAATCTATCCGTCCAAGGGCACCATTACCAACAAGCCCATCATGATTTAGAACAAATAAAAAGGCTGATCAAGGTCCACAGGTATAGAGAATTGGGATTGATAAACTCAAGCTCATCATCAGATGCACAAGAAGAACCAGAAACCTCCATGTTGAATGTAGACATTCGAAATGACTCCAAGGATGATGGACAATGGGAGGAGTTAAATGAAGTGAACAAGAATGTCGAAGGGGAAGGAATGAAGGCAGATCAAATGCCCATGAACTCCAGCCAAGACACGACAAGGAAGGAGGCCTCCCAAGAACGCATACATGTTATTAAATTGAATGAAGCTTCTAATATTCAAATCCAAGAGACTCTGCTTGCGGGAGAGGTCTTATTCAAGAACCCCAAGGAAGAAAAAGTGGAAAATACAGTTGAAGAATCAGAACCATTTACACCAATAAGGGTAGTGGCAGAACCATCTCCCATGGACGTCACATTTCAAGGGAGTGCCACGAAGATCATTAATAAGAAAGAAGAAAGCAAAGAACATGAAGTACAGCTATAGATAAGGCAAGGTCCTAGCTGCCTCCTTGTCCACTGGATGTGTGTAGTGGGAAGAAATGGAACAGGTCCTAGAGGATGACAAAGAGGATTCAAGAATAGGACCTTTAAAACATAATGCTCACTTAAAAGAGAGTAGAGGTAAGCAAATTAAGGTGTGCGGTGGAAGGAAGTAAACAGGCTCCAGTCAATACAACAGGTCAGATGTCTATAGCAACCCATATTTATGAATGTACGGAATACCAAGGGGATTATAGAAGCAAAGAACTGATTTCGGATAAAATAGCAAATTGTTTGACAATCCTTATTGATTCTTTGACCATTGGGTGCATGTATCCAGGAGCCATAAACGTGATGCAAACAAAGGAACAAAGCCTGCCAAGGGACGACAGAGACAAAGAGGAGGAGAGTGTTGCAGAGCAAAGAGGCACAAAAGAGGAGCCCCAAAAATTTCAAATTAATGGGCATATTTTTCTTCTGCAAAGTCCTAGAAAATTCCCTCAAAGCTATGTAAATGCACTAGAGGAGTCCTCTAGATGCATAATCCCAAATCATTGTAATATAATTCTTGTAAAATAGTGGGAAATTAGAGATTAGCCAATAAAGTGCAAGTCACTTGTGTGAAAGGACCATTTTTAGGGCACATGTATATAAGTCACTTTGTGACTCTTTGTAAAGACTTTTTGCCATTGTGAAGAAGGAGAGCTCCAAAATTTCGAATTTGCTTCTTTCTTGCAGATTTGCATCTTCTCCATGATCTTTTGTGTGTGTGTGTGAAGCTTGGAATGTAAGATTGTTGTCTACCCCTCCCCATCACTTTTGAACTACTATAGTGTGTGTGTGAGCAAGTAGGAGTTGTGGAGTGAGTGTAGGTGTTTCCCACCATTCACTATTTTGGCCATAACTTGAAGAGCAGTTGTCAGATTCGAGTGACCACCACTAGATGCGTCTCGTCGAGAGCTTCAAAAGGAACCCACTATTGGCCACATTTGGAGTTTGGAGCTGGGAGAAACATTTGAATTTTTATTTACTACTGTAAATGGTATCGGGCAGACATTTTCATAGATTAAGTGAGTTGGAGAGGTATTTTAGTCTTTTCTCTTGCATTCTAGCTGAACCACTTCATTTTCCATCATGTGTGCATGCGTCCTCATACACTTGGTTAGGTCGGTTCTTCGGATTGATAATTAAGCGTGTGTCAATCCACCACTATACGCACTTGTGTGGCAAATGAGATTTAGTCTCTTTGACACAAGTCCCTAAGACCTTGTGACTTAGGTACACAGGAACCCTCCCTAGATCATAGGAATTACCCCCTTTGTATATACTTAGTGTGTCACATGTGAACACCCTTTTAAGTCTTTTTTTATAAATCTTCAAAGAGTATGGTATGAAGACCTTGAGTGTAACCCTTAGAGAGTGAGGTGTGTGTGCATGCTTGTATTTCCTATGTTTCTAAGTAGAGTGTTGCAACTTTTTTGTATTTTACATATGTGACTAGGATCCTCGACTCCCTTCTCTCCATGTTTTCAAGCATGTGGCATAGCTGTGGGCTGATGGCCAATGGCTTGAACATGTTGGAGGTTGGGGTGGATGAAAGGAGAGTCATTCTTGAGCCTTCCTTCTTGCTTCCATGCAAGGTGGTGTGGGTCTAGGCTTCCCAAGGGTATACTACAACAACAGGTACTTTGGAACATCAACAAGAACAAATTGATGCAAAACTGATAATTTGCACACCTTGACTAGCTCACAAAAACCTTTGAAAAATGGATGGAAGTTGTGAGTTCAAGCACTGAGAGCAGTCACCACAATAACAATTGGAAAAATTCCTCTTAAGGGAGTGTCATACATAGGGTTGGCTTGCTAAAATTTATAAAAGCCCTAATTTATAACAACTATAGAAGGAACAATCACCTCAACAATGAATTGATGTCATGCCAATTTTTCAAGGAGTTGTAGAGAATGACCCCGATATTGAGGAACTTGAATGTCTCTGAAATTAATGAACCAAATGCTTTGAAAATGTGTACAGATAAACCAGATAGTAATAAATTTCCATGAAGTGCTTAAACACTGGATTTCGAGCAATGTAAAGAGAGAAGCAATCTCTACAAGTTGAATAAATCTGAGGAAGTAGAAGCAGAGAACAAAAATGGCACCAGGCAATGATCAAAGAGTATATGTATTGCTTCAAATCATCAATCTCCTTAATGTAAAGATTTTGTGGAGTCTTTATATAGACTCTTGAGAATATGGCCACACCTTTTCTTCATGAATTTGAATTTGAAATTAGGCAGGTTTGTTAGTTTAGATTGATTGAATCTTTTCCTACAATCTAGGAAAAGAGAAAAATAAATCAGATCTACTTTTTGATTGATTGATTGAGAATCAATCCCAACCACTTCTAAGTCATGGCTTTTAGGCCTTTTACTTTTCCATTTTACAAAGGTAAATGCTTTGCACCTTACATAAGAAGGTGATCCTATGATCAAACTCTCAATATAATAAATGAATGCAAATAAAATTATTCAAGGAGTATATGTGGCATCATTCAAATGATGGATTTGATGAAGATCATGTCCACCTCAAGCATAATGAAAGCTTGGCGTTCCAACAGCTCCCCCTCAAGCTAAAGTATGCTTGAGTCTTCATTCTTTGATAGGTTGAATACCCGCCATAACTTTGAACCTACAGAGCTTTATCCCATCAAGTGCATTTGTCATCATGTCCGTTATTTGCTTCTCAGTAGGAACAAATGAAATGTCAATTTCCTTTGCCATATGCTTCTCTCTTACAAAGTGGTAATGGACTTTTATGTGCTTTTTCCTTGCATGAAAAATTGGATTTGTAGCCAAATGCATGGAATTTACATTATCTCCAAGTAAGTGAGGTTTGGAACTAACAAGTCCCAAATCTGAGTACAACTCCTTGAGCCATATTGCTTCTTGAGTTGCAACAGTTAGACCTCTATATTCTGCTTCAGTTGAAGATAAAGCAACTGTTGGTTGCTTCTTGAAACTCCATGACACCAATTTTGAGCCTGCAAATGCTAAGTATCTAGAGGTACTTCTTCTATCATGCTTAATCCACACTTAGGATCAAGTCTAGATCCAATGGCCCACAACAAATATACCCTTCCACAAATTAAGAAACTTACTTTTGTTTCTAACCCTTGATTTATGTTGATCCTCATATAGGATCAATCCCAAATCCAATGGATTAGAAGTAACCTTCCTAAATATCCATATACGGTCTACTCTAGACCTCATCTGACCTCAAAGTCAGGAACCTACCAATGTCCAACACTCTCACATGGCTTCTCCTCATAATGGGGGCCTTATAAAATAGAGTATTATGGAAAAAAGTTAGTCTAGAAAACTAGCATAAGACTAGCCCTAGATCTTTGGATATGTAAAGTAGACCTTTTAGGCCTGTGGTTAGCGCAATAAAACCCCATAGGTAATTTGGAACATCAACAAGAACAAGTTGATGCAAGATAGATAACTTGCACCTTGACTAGCCCATGAAGACCAATTCTACCAATCCCTTTGTTTTGGAGGGGAGTTTGGACACCATCGCCAAGGATGGGCAGTCAGAGGAACTCCACGCTCCAAAAGGATGCCAAGCTCCATATGATTCCATCCAAAAATACTCATAAAACAAGAGCAAGAAGCTTCAACCATTCAAACACAGATACATTCCAAATCAAAACTTAGATTCGAGGCAATAAAGGCTTTGACCCATTGTTAGAATAGGATTTTTTGTAAAAAAGCCCATTATCTTGTAAAATATTTACTAGAATGATGTAAAAATGAGGAAGAGTCTTCCTCATGTGTAGAGAAACTATATGTATTTTTTAGAGAATTTTTAGAAGTTCTTGAAGCACATATTTTTAGATTAGAAGTTAAAAGGACCAAATTTCAAGTGGTGAAAAGGGGCACTTGAAAAAGTATAAAAGACAAAATCTTGTATTTTGTAGAGGTTGCTATCATTTTGTACTCTTATGACATGTGAATGAAGAGCTTCAGTTTGAAAGTCGTGTCTCTCTTTTCTTTGAGTGTTCATGGTCGATTCTTGAGTCTTTTTCATGTGTTATCCATGGAATTTGCTGGTTTAACTTGTGCATTACTGAGTGGAGTTTGCAAGGAGAGGTGATTATCAGTATATTGAGTGATTAGATGCATGAGATTGTTGCTAGAAATGGAAATTCTCAATTTTATCAGAATCGTGATTATCTCATCTGGGAGATACAGGTTCTGAAATTTATTTTTGAGTCTATATTTGTAATCTACAGGAAAAATGCCACAATTTAGGCACAAGAATCATTGAAAAAGCTATTGATTAGCTCAAGATACAAGAATCCCTAGTTTTCCTAATCCTTTTTCACATTCTTCTCAGATATTAGAATTGTTTTTACATTTTCTTGGATTCCATTAACTAGAAGGGGATGTGGTCTTAGTATACTTCCCGGATTGACAAATTTAAGATGTGAGAGTTAATCCTGTATGCTATGATGATTGGAGAGGACAACTCCAAAGGATAACAAAAATCTTTTTGGTGGCATTGTCCGGGAAGTTAGCAAAGCTTCCATTCAAGTTTTGGACCTTGTTAGATCGTCCATTGTTGATGGTAAATAAACACATTTGGAAAAGGTACTACTCTAATATCTCCCATGTGAACTTGGAAAACTAGGTAATAAGCTTGTCTTTTGGGAAATGAAGGCTTAAATTTACCTTTTAGGAGGTGTGAGTGTTTATCTTTGTGCAAATGGATGGTTTCTCATGCTTTTCGTAAGTATAGTGTAGGTCTTCTGGAAAAAGATGGCTTGATTTGCTGAATGGAAAGTTGAATGTGTATATCTTTGCATATTCAGATTGCTTTTTGATCAATTACCAAGCAATTTTGTTGGTCTTTGGGAAAGACAAATTTATTTGCTAAAAGGAAAGTCAAGTTAAGTAGCTATATGCAAATTCATTGTTCCATTTACTTGTCCTAGGTGAATTGTTAATCTTTTAGAAAGATTGCTTTTGATACTTGAAGAAAAGCTTATGGGTATATCTTTGCACAAATTGATAGTTGCACTTGCCATTATACATCTTTCTTGAAGGACTCTTTTCCATATTCAAACTGAGAGTACAACTTGTGCAACCAATTTCATTTCCCAAGATCAGTGGATCTTCAAAAGAAAACCCTAGGTAAATTGGTTTCATTTTATTTAGGGCAAAAAATACCAAAAAAATCATAAAAATTGGATTAAAATTGCAAATCAATTTCTTTTTTGTAATGGAGTGATGGATGAGGTGTGTGAAGTGGGGTAAATGAGAGAAATATGAAGGAGAACTCAAAGAATCAAAGATATTCCATGAAAAGTCAAAATTGTTTATTTTCTTGAACTTTCTTTCAAAAATCCAAAAAAATATATGAATTTTTTATGTTTTGTAGGTGATACTTGGAATACGAGTTGTTGAGGCACATTAGAAAAGACCAAGTTTGAAAATGAAGCAAAAAACACAATTTGCAAGAAGAATAAAAAAATCACGATTTTCATATCAGAATCACGATTTTCAGCAAGATGGTAAATTTGCTTAAATTGTGCTTTTGGGTATCCATGTAAGTTAATATGATGTTGTGAAGTGCATGAAAATTTAAAAAATTAAGTTTGAGCCTTCATTGATTGAAAATTAACAAATTTTAACAACTAACAGAGAATCGTGATTTTCATCCTGAGAGGTGAATATGGGAATCTGATCAAAAGTGGATGATGTGACATAAATTTGTTAATGTCTATGCATGGTTATGATATTGTCAAAATCTTGAAGTCCAAATCATTGAATTTATTCAGAGTCATGATTTCTAGCATACTATAGATGCACAAATTTCATTTGAAAACTCATTTGAGTGATTGTGAGTGTGAGAGAGTGAGTGAGAGAGAGCAAAAGGAGTCGTGATTTTCAGCGGACATAAAAAGCACGAGCTCTAGCTATCAAGGTGGCAAGGTATTTTGTTGATAGATTTAGTTTTGCATTAATTGAAGTGTAAGAAATCATTTTTGCACAAGAAAATCACATAAATCATCAAAAGCACACAATTGCGATTTTTAGACTTTGCATTTTTCACACTATTTTTTGTAGATTTTCTAGCTTTCGTTTATTGCATGTTGTTTTTACATCTAGGCGCCTCTATTAGTGTACAAAAAGCCTAAAAAAAAAATCAAAATCCTAAAATTACACCATCCTGCACAGAATCGCGATTATGTGCAAAGGTTCAAAATCGTGATTTATATGATTGTGAGCAATCACGATCGTCTAGAAAATCTTCAAATACATCATTTGAATGGTCGATCCACACCATCAAGCTACTAATAGGTAAGTCCTCTCCATAAGCAAGAGTGTGAGCACACTCTTCTTCTTCAAGAAGAATTCCATAGCCGCTCCTCAACATGCTCCAACATAGCACCATGGCTGCCCCATGTGCTAAAAGCACTACCTCTAATGAGGTACCAAGCTCCATAGCTTGTTGTTGAACTAGGTGATGGATATCTTGAAGTGACCCCAAACATGTTCTTATATAGTATATCTTCCTTGAAATAAAGCACTCCCAAAAGCAAAACACTACGATCGCTATCGATCTGGAAAAACTCACGAAAAAAAATATGTTCATTGTTATCGCGCCATTCGCATTCGTTTTGCTTTATCTCAAAAACCATTATCAAAATAATTTGGCAATCTACATGTTGCTCGTGGGATTCAAACCCTCATGGTAGGGATGGGAGGCAATTGACGTAGCCACGCGCCCAGTGCCGTTTGTTCGTACAAGAAGTAGAAAGAAAATCTACACATGTTGTTCTTATTGAGCAAGATTGACCAACTTTGACCAATGGGACATTGTTTCCAACATCCTTGTGGCAATGGAACCAGCTTCCATGTATCATTTCCATAAAGTGCAGCCATCTCCTCATCCATAGCTTTTTCCCAATTTGCATTTCCAATTGCATCTTCAAAACAAGAAGGTTCAACATCTTGTATTACCTTTGTCATGTAGGCACAATGACGAGCCATGTAACTGTCATATGTCAATCATTGCACTGAATTCCGCATCCTCCCAAATCTTCTTGGTCTTGGGTCACTTCTCCTTGTATCATATGCATGTGCCTTTCTTACTCCTGGAGTCTTCATAGAGGGCAATCCAAGTTCCTCATCAAGACTCTTTTCTGAACCGCTTGAATCTCCATCAACGTCTTCAAAACCTACATATGTTTTATGACCAGCAGAAAGCTTTTCTTTACCTTTCTTGGATGTATTTGATGAATTTGCTGGACTGATTTCCATGCAATCTTCCACTCCATGGATCTGAGTTGGAACTATTGCTTGGTGATGCATCTAGTCCACTCAAAGCTTGAGATTTTGCACTTGATTTTTCAGCATTTTCTTTGTCATTTGGTTCAAGATTTAGTCCTTTGGCATCTCCATAGAAGCTTGACATTTCATCAAATACCACATCTCTGCTCACCTTCACCTGTCGTGTGAGCGGGTTATAACATTTATATCCCTTTTGCAAAGGAAGAGCCAATGAAGACACACTTTTCTACTTTTGGATCAAGTTTTGTCCTCAATTCATCTGGAACACGTACATATGCAATACAGCCAAAAACTTTCAAATGTGATAAGTTTGGCTTTTTACCAGTAAACTTCTATTCAGGTGTAACTTGATATACAGCAACATTCGGAGTTCTGTTCATGATGTATACAGTAGCTGGACAGATTCTTCCCAATAGCAATGAGGCATATTCTTCTCAGCCATCAAGGCTCTTGCTATTTCTACAATATGTTTGTTTTTGCATTCAGCAATGCCATTCTATTGTGGTGTGTACCTGCATGAAAACTGACGTCAAATTCCATGACTTTAAAGAAAGTTGCTGAACTCATTTGACATGTGTTCACCTCCTCCATCAGATCTTCATGTTTGAATATACCTCCTTGTCTGCTTTTCCACCAAAGCTTTAAAATTCTAGAAGTGAGTGAACACCACACTCTTCTCTTTCATGAAATATACCCACACTTTTCATGTATGGTCATCAATGAAAGTGACATAAAACCTGCAGCCACCCATAGATGTGGTCTTTGTAGGACCCCAAACATCTCTACGTACTATTTCTAGTACATTCTCACTTACATGCTTGTCATGCGAAAATGATGCTCTTGACTGTTTACCAAATTGACATCCTGCACATACCTTTTGCATTTCTTCAACTTTGAAATTTGTTAGTCCATTGACAATCTCCTTGGAGTGCATCAATTTCAGCCTCTGCAAATTTGCATGTCCAATCCACTTGTGCCACATCTCTATATCTGCAATAACTCCTGCACCTTTTGCAAACATGGTTGCATTCATTTCCGGAATTTTCACATTTAAGATGAACATCCTACCCACTTTGTTTCCTTTGGCAATCAATCGTCCACCTTGTTTGTACTCTTCTACATATAACCCATCAGCATTGAACCTGACTTGTAATCCGTGTTCAACCATTTGTCCAACAAAAACCAGATTCTTTGTTATATTTGGAACATGCAGCACATCAACAAGGTGTTTTACCTTCCCATCCTCCATAGACAGTGCTATATTTCCTGTATGCTTGAACGGGTGTGATGTGTCATCACCTATTTCAACATATCCAAGAACTGGCAATTTTTGAAAACCACTAAACCATTCCGCATGACTGGTCATGTGATTTGAAGCACCAAAATCAACATACTAGACATTACCATTTGATTTTGAAGCATCAGCACACATCATATTCATCATGTGATGTTGAACCATGAACAGCTTCTCAGAATCATCTGCACTTGTGGATGCATAGTTGTTTTGCTTCCTTCTATTATTTTGATTCTTCAACCTGCAATCACATTCAAAGTGTCTAGGTTTACCACAATTCCAGCAACCTTTATTGTCATTAAGTGAATCATTTCTTTGGAAATTTCTACGACCTCTTTGGCTCCCCCTGCCTCAAAACTATCCTCTTCCTCCTACATGATTCTGTTGTTGACCTTGGTCTTGGTTACTGTTTCCTCTTCCACTTCCAAAACCTCTACCTCTGCCTCTTTCTATGCCATAGTAGAATACCTGCTCGCAACTAGATTTTCCTTGGGAGTTTGAATCCTCACCAAGATTCTTTTCTTCAATAATCAGCATAGACACCAGATCAGCAAAATTTGGAATATTTTCCCTGGTATGTATAGAAGTTCTGAACTGCTTATATGCAGCTCCTAAACCATGAAGGCACACTTCCACCTTATCATCATCATCTATGTTCACACCAATAGATGCAAGTGACTCACATATGCTTTTGATTTTCAAGGTATAGTCACTTACCAACATGCTCCTCTTTTCCAAAGTATGCAGCTCGTTCTTGAGTCACAATTTCTGTGCCTTTGTATTGGTCTCATACAAAGTGACCAAACTATTCCAAGCCTCTTTCGGAGTCTTGGCATCCTCTATGTGTCCAATCATGCTATCATGTATGCTAACAGATAGCCAATACATTACCTTTCGTGCTCGTTGATTCCATTCCTCATATGCTCTTAACTGGTCTGCAGTCCAATTTCTTTCAAGTAACTACGGAGCATTTTCATTCTCTCCTTTGATGTACTTCTAGTATCCTTTTCCCATCAGGAAATTCGTCACTCTGAATCTCCAAGCATGGAAATTATTCTTGTCCAGGTTATTGCTCATAAGCTGACTCATTCCATCTGCATTTGCCATTTTTGTAGTAATTCACAACATTGCAAAACACTACAATCAGCACTTCTGCTTGAACACTGTCGCACTATGACGTGAACACGGAATCACTTGAAATTCTAGATCTAGAATATATGAGTGTTGCCAAACACGATGCAAGTTACAGTTTCCAAAACTGACCTGGTTTTTTTGTGGGCCCCACCTTGCGGGCTCAAAACGGAGCGATCTCAACCTCTATTTTCAAAGTTTCGGAGCGATCTCAACCTCCATTTTGAGCCTGGAAGGTGGGGCCACGCCAATTTTCATAGCAATCTGAGGCCGTTTATGAATCGCGCTTTCTCCACCCTGTCTCATGTACTCTTCACTGTCGGCCTTCTCCACGAGCTCTCTATAGCCACACTGGCTCTGATACCATTTCATGAGGAATGAGATAAGGAAGAGAGCTCACACAATCAGATTGAGACAAGGAAGAATGATCTTCTACTTCTTCTTCTTCTTCTATTACATAAAAAGGAATGTACAAGAATGACCTAAAAACAAGAATACAACTACTGCAATATAAAGACTAGTACATGAGGAAAAACCTAATGTCCACGAATGAGCGAGCTGGCAAGAAGCAAATGTGCCATCACTTTTGGTAGATAAATCTAATAAAGCTCAATGAAGTGTCCGTGACATATACCGACGTGACCACTATACATGTCAGAGAAATGAAAAAAGTGATACGTGTCATCCTAGATCATCACATGTTGAGCTTGATATCTCAACAAAGAGAAGACGCATTTTTTGTTCTTTTCCTTACAACATTAGAAGGGCTAGCATACAAATATTTTATTCAGTTTGCTGACAACCATTTCACCACATGGGACTTGATGGAGGAAGCATTTAGGACACAGTTCCAACAAGGGAACACAACTGAAAACATTATTGAAGAATTAGAAAATTTAAGACTAGGTCCTGGGGAGACCTTCCCAGAATTTGTTAGCAGGGCTAAGGCATTAATGGCCAAACTGCGAGACCCTCCCCATATCAAGAACTGGTTGGACAAATCACTTCCCATATCAACACAATGTAAAATAAAGGAGTTAGTTTTACCGACAGCAACAATAGAAGAATTTATCAATATAGCTACAAGATTGGAACAAATTATACAATAGTATGGGGCAAGCTCTTCCAATTTATTATATCCTGAAGAACCTGAAGACCCAGTAATTCAGCTAAGAAAAGAGCTTGAGAGCTTAAAAAGGAATAAGCCCCATAAAGAGGAGGAGATTGTTGTGACTCAGTTGAAGAGGGAAATTGAAGCATTGAAGCTATAAAAGGAAGAGAAAGCCCAAGCAGAAGATCTGTCTAAGCTTCGACAGGAGTTGCAGGAACTCAAGGGGGTGGCATCAGAAGTGGGCTATGGTGTACCATGTGCAGCAAGCAGGGTCATGTGGTAAGTGAATGTCCATTGTTAACTGTAACTTGTCAGTTATGTAGGAAAGCTGGTCATGAGGCCCATGAATGTTAGTCAAAAGGGATACCTGCACAACCTTATTGGGCACAAGGAGGTGCTGAATTCTCAACGAATGTAATGGCGGCAACCCCCAGCCAAGGTAACAACTATAATCAAAGACCTAAAGGTAATTATGGAAATGGGCCTAAAAGGCCAATTATCTATTTCAGGTGTGGAGAGTGTGGACATTATCAAAGTAAATGCACCCTTCCATAAAATGCCCCCCTTTACAAGAATTGCCCAGATGTTAGGGATCATTATACAAATTGTTTCCCACAAAACAAAGCTTCTATATCTGGGCCCCATCTACAAATGATCTTGATAGATAATCATGGTGTAGCAGAAGGAGCCAATGTTGTACAATCACCGTCCACTATAGTGGTACAATTAGAAGAAATCGACTCCATGGTCATGCAAACAAGAAACAAAGGGACAATTCCAAAAGAACCAAACCAGCGATCAAATATGTTTGGAAGTCACAAAGACCAGAGGGTACATCAAAGCAAACCAGATATATATGAAGATGCAAAACAAGAGAAAGGAAGTTCAACAAAAATGTGAAGAGGTAACACAAAAAGAAGATTTTTCAGAGACTAACGATTTCATTGGGAATGCATACAGACGCGCCCACAAGGAACTTGAGAAATCAAACATCAAAGTTGATCTTAGGGAATCTAGAGCTTCAACAGAGGTTAGTATTTTTGAGTTGATAAACATGGATGCAAAATTCAGGTCTGAAGTACTACAGATTATTGATGAGGCTTCCTCATCCGCCTTAGTGGCCAAGACTACTGCCTTAGGCCAAGGGAAGGATGTAGAAGAAGCACCTCTCACCGACTATAAGAGTCCAAGACTAACAATAACAATTAAAGGATTAAAGCTACAAGGAGTCATTGTGGATGGTGGGTCTGGCATAAATTTGATGCTTGAGCATACCATGGAGAAGCTTGGCCTACGCCCATCCAAACCAGCCCACTTCACCATCACTTTGGTAGATCAAAGCAAAGTAAAGCCAATGGGGGCAATCCCAAAAGTTCTACTAGAAGTACAAGTTAATCTCTTCATTTTGGATTTTGTGGTATTAAGACTGCCCCAGGTAGAGGGGGTGATTTCCCCTCTTGATTGGAAGACCATGGCTGAGGCATGCAACTGTCATCCATGATTGGGGTAAAGACACTATGTGGGTACAAAAGAAGGGGCAGGAACTTACACAGATATATTTAGAGAAGGTTCCGAATCATCAATGGAACACCAGCATGATGCAATAAGTTGGCATTTGCATGGAACAAGAAATGGAGGACCAACCACAATTAGAGTTCGAGGAGGAAGAAGACATTCTGAATTGGCTGCAAGAAGGCAACTCTTCCTCTTGTTTTGGAGTTTTTCTAAATAATTCTTGCACAGATGAATGTTATGATGAAAATGAGGATAAAGTTTAGGTTGATGGATTGGGAGAACCCATCACGGACCACAAAAGGGGGAGGAAGACACCCCTCAAGCATAACTTGGAGGAGGATGCAACAACAACAGAGAAGGAAGTTACTAAAGTTAACGACAAGGTAAATCATATTAGTGAGGAATGTTCTTTGCCAATTCAAGAAATCCTTACAGGATGGATGCAGGACAAAGAGGAATACATTGAGATCTAGAACACTCCTGCTTATGCAACAATGCAAGAAAAGCTATTGGAGGAAAACAGAGTTGGAGATGAGCATGTAGATACCATGGTAGGTAGAAACCCAATCAAAGAAGTAGAATTAGGCAATCAGGAAAATAATCATCCAGTTTTGGTGGCCACTTGGTTTTGGAGCCACCCTAAGCTGCTTGCAAAGGTAAAATCTTTCTTGAAACACTATGTAGATGTTTTTCTGTGGCATTATAAAGACTTAGAAGGAGTGTATGCCAATTATGGAGAGCACAGAATCCCTCTTGTTGATGGAGCTAAATTAATAAGAGGAAAGAGTTATAGACTTAACCCAAAATATGTTGAAGTTATTTATTTGGAAATACAGAAGATGGAGGATGCAGGAATCATCATTCTTGTGGAAGACTTAGAATGGCTTTCACCAATGGTTATAGTACCAAAGAAGAATACCAAAAAAATCAAGATTTGTGTTGACTTTAGAGCACTCAACAAGGTAACCATTCCAAATGGATTCCCCATACCTTTTGCAGAGTAGGTCATTGAAGAAGTGGTTGGACACGCATTATATAGCTTTATGGACGACTTTAGTGGCTATAACCAAATATCCATCCACCCAGAGGATCATGAAAAGACTACTTTTATCACACCTTAGGGCACATATGTGTATGTAAAAATGCCATTCGGACTCAGAAATGCTCCAGCCACCTTTAACAGGACTGTGAACCTCACTTTTGGACCCTTATTGCCAGAAACACTTAGAATTTTCATGGATGACTTTTCTTCATTTTTAGGATCTCACAAAGAGACCCCTTTGGATTGTGTGGACCATCACCTGAGATAGTTGCATAATGTTTTTAAAAGATGCAGGGAGACTAAAATAAAGCGGAACCCAGATAAATATCGTTTCCTTGTGACAGAAGGAACCCTCTTGGGACATGTGGTATCTATAGAGAGTACACACGCGGAAGCAAAATGAAAAGTAAAGTACTCTCACAAGACAAAGAATGTGTGAGACACAAAATGAGTAGACCATGAAATGGGTAAACTCATGTGGATTAGAAATGAGCTTGCCAAGAGCATGGAGTAGGCTCCTCAAGCTTCTAACCAAGTAAAAATGAGGGGAGAAGCCCTCCTTATATAGATTTGGGAGGGGCTCTCAAAATTACATCATATGTGGGATAAGTCTCTTGAAAGGAGAATGAATACAACTGGTAGAAGCACATGGCAAGGTACCCAAATACAAAGGAAACACAATATGAAATGGAAATAGACTAGAAATGGAGTGCCTCCTAGATACGAAATGGAGATGCACTCATGCGGATACAAATGTCGATAAAGTAGGAGCAATCATATCGTCAACACCCCCTCTGCAGCTCCATTTTGGAGCGGCTGAATGTTGCAGAGGTCCACCAAGCACTGAAGCGGAACCGGAGGTAGAGCCTACGTGAACATGTCCGCCAGGTTCTCCTGAGAGGTACACTGCTCCAGAGTAATCTCTTGAGATATGAGCTTCTCATAGATGAAGTGGTACTGGATCTCGATGTGCTTCGTTCGAGTGTGGAACACTGGATTCTTGACGATGGCCAAGGCTGACTGGTTGTCCATGCGAAGACATGTCGGAGTATCGTGCAAAATACCAATGTCAGATAATAAACGTCGAAGCCAGATGGCCTCACATGCTGCAAAGCTCGATGCTCGGTACTCGACCTCTGTGGATGATAGAGCAACTGTAGGCTGCTTCTTACTTGCCCAAGAAATAGGTCCTGAGCCAAGCAAGAATATATACCCAGAAGTAGACCATCGAGAATCACGATCACCAGCCCAATCTGAATCGGAATACCCTGCGAGTTCGATGCCCCCTCTGTACCAAAGACCATGATATCAGGTAAGGGCAAGGTAATGAAGTAGTCTCTGAGCAGCATCCCAATGAGTCTGACAAGGCTGATGTGCAAACTGACTGAGTATACCAACTGCATAAGCAATATCTGGTCTAGTGTTGGCAAGATAGAGTAATGAGCCAAGAAGCTGTCGATGGGTATGCACATCCACAAGTGATGATGGGTCCTCTAGTGTAAGCTTGATGTTTGGATCAAGTGGTGTAGAAACTGAGCGACACTTGTCCATGTTATATCTGGAAAGTAGATCATAGCAGTACTTCTTTTGTGATAGGAATATACCTTCTTTTGTTTGCCAAACTTCCATACCCAAGAAGTAGTGTAGTAATCCAAGATCTGTCATAGAGTACTCAAGATGAAGTTGTGTGATGATAAACTGGATGTGTTCTTCGTCTGAGCCTGTCAAGATCAATTCATCTACATAGAGAATGATGATGGCTACTAAAGACTTCTTTTGATAGATATAGAGATTAGCATCAGCATTGCTTCTATGAAATCCCTTTTCTTCAAAGAACTTGTGAGTCTTCTCATATCAGGCCCTGGGAGCTTGCTTGAGTTCGTAAAGTGCCTTGTGAAGCTTGTAGACTTGTTCTTCTTTGCCTTTGATCTTGAAGCCTTTAGGTTGTTCAACATATACTTCTTATTGAAGATCTCCATTGAGGAATGCACTTTTGACATCCAGTTGGTAAATGGGCCACTTAAAGTGAGCACTTAGTGCTAAGATGATTCTTATGGTTGTGAATCTTGCAGTAGGAGCAAAGGTTTCTTCATAGTCAATGCCATGTTGTTGCTTGTATCCCTTAGCTACCAACCTTGCTTTGTACTTGTCTAATGTGCCATCTGACTTGTACTTAACTTTATAAAGCCACTTAACTCCTATGAATTGATGATTTGTGGGCTTAGGTACAAGAGTCCAAGTTTTGTTCTTCTCAATTGCATCCATTTCTACTTGCATAGCTTCTTCCCACTCTGATTGGCCTTGGGCTTCTTTGTAGTTGAAAGGCTCTAGAATTTGCTGAATTTGGTGCATTAGAGCATAATTAACATAATGACTTCGCGTTGTCTCTTATCAAGAAGCCTTTGAGATCGGTGTGGTTAGTGTGAAGTACTTGCTTCTGAGTTGGAGTTTGGAAATATTGAGTCCCCCTCTGAAGTGTAGATAGGTGGACTAAGACTTGCACTTGAATCTTTTCTTGAGTATGAGGAAGCTTCATTGAAGGTCACATCCTTTGAAATGGTGATTGAGTGGTTTTCCATATCATATAGATGATATGCCTTTGATTGGTCACTGTACCCTATGAATATGTGTTTCTTGGACTTTGATTATAACTTGTTTCTATCTTCTTTTGGTACATGGACAAAAGCTTCACTACCAAAGACTCGAAAGTAATTTACATTTGGTTTTCTTCCATATTTAGGCTTCGAAGGGTGATTTATTGTGTAATACACTTGTAAATCCTCGATTAAGAATGTGAACGGCAGTATGCACGGCTTCTGCCCAGAACTTGTAGGGTAGATTCTTGTGATGAAGCATAGTTCTTGCCATTTCTATCACACTGCATATCTTTCTTTCAGCTACTCCATTCTGGGATGGATTATGAGGCTGAGTGACTTGTCTTTTGATCCCTTTCTGGTTGAGAAATTTATCAAAGTCATGATTGATAAACTCACCACCTCCATCTGATCTGATTGTTTTAACTTTAGTCGAAGCTTCATTCTCAACTTCCTTGATCCAAGTTTGAAACTTAGAGAATTTGTCTGCCTTTGACTTCAAAAAGTACACCCAAATATAGTGAGAGTGGTCATCTACTAGAAGATAAAAGTAGAGGGATCCACTCAGGGATGGGGTATTCATAGGTCCACATAAGTCCATGTGGATAAAGGCTAGTGAGTTCCTCGCTCGTGTTAAAGCTTCCTTGGGAACTGGGGCCCTGTGTTGCTTGCCTTGGGTGCAAGCTTGGTAGACATCAGTAAGTTGCCCTATCTTTGGCAATCCCTTCACAAGTTGGGATGAAGAGATTTTTGTGGTCAAATCTCTGGTGCCACATACTTGAGGTTGATTCTTTGGATACAAAGCAAGATAGCTTGTAAAGGCCCTTTTCTTCAATACCTTGAGTAATGACATCCTTTGTATGGGGATCAACTACCTTAACTAAGGTGTTATCAAACCATACTTGTTTGTCCTGATCTGTAATGGCCTTGACGGAAAGTATATTCATACATAAATTTGGAACAAAAAGAACATTGGATAAAGACTTGCATTCGCCTTGATTGTTGGTAATTTGAGCTTTCCCTTTTCCTTTGATGGGTAAGCTTTTGTTGTTGCCAAGATAGACTTCTCCCGTGTGCTCTTCGAGTTCTTGAAAGGAGTCCTTGTCTTTGCACATATGGGAGGTAGCTCCGCTATCAAAGATCCACTCATGCGGGGAGCTAGAAGTCACTAGTGCATTGGCTTCTGTGGAGATGAAAAGTTCCTCACTAGAGCAGTGGGATCTATGTTGGGATCCTTTGGATGCTTGTCTAGACGTAGAAGCCTTCGATGATTGTTTCTTTTTATAGCAAAACTTTTCGAAGTGTTCTAATTTTCCACAAAAATTATAGGTGAACTTCTTCGATGAATTATGCGATCCTTGCTTAGATCCATTGCTAGCATGATGACTTGTAGTTTTGCCCTTATTGAATGGGCCTTTGGCCTTCATGGCAGACTCTTGTGAGGAAGTCGATTTGGCTCGCAAGTCGTGAAGGAGCAATAGTCGATGAACCTCTTCCCAAGATAAGACTTGGCCGCGATTATACAAAGTTGTGACAAATGTCTCGTATGACTTAGGTAACTTGTTAAGAAGCCTAATGTCCATGTCTTCACTAGAGATCTGCCTACCAAATAGTGCTAATTTATGTTGGTAGTCCTCAAATTGGGCTATGACCTTGGTAATTGTGTCGTTTGGTCGAATGGTCAAATTATGAAACTCGGCCTCTAATGCATATATTTTCGAAGTGTTTTTGTCTTCATACAAAGCGGCTAACGTATCCCAAGCGTCCTTGGACGTCTTACACGCCGTGATATGTCCTTTCGTCAGTTAGTCGTAGGCAAGTAATAGCTGACCTAAAGCTCTTTTGTCCTTGACATTCCACACATGCCAATTGTCTAAGTTGGTATCCCTATTGGGCTCAGGGTCTGACCCCTCTACTACCTCATGAAGGAGATTCGTGTAGAGATATGCACGCTGACATCTTTCCATAGATTGTAATTTTGTCCATTGAGGTGTTCATCCTTAGGCATAAAAATAGGGATGAAAGATGGTAAGAAGTTAGCCATAGACGATGGGCTACCTTCACTTTTGTTCATTACAAAGCTTTGAGGATAAAGTGTTTAGAAACACTATCAAAGACACTTGCCGAAAATACCGCTTCGAAATAATTGCAAAACTTGAAATGAACAACTGGACACCACACTTAAAATTCTTGGGGAGGGGAGGGGGGCTTAGAGTAGCCCTGCACTTGTACAATACCAAGCCGTTGTACACCAATGGAGCCTTAGAGTAGGCTTGGGTACGCAAGAAACTGTGTGGGTAGGCTTAGACTAGCCTCCAACCCACACCTGCACACACAAACAATTCTGCTTCTTATATTCTTGATGTACAAGAGTGGGCACTTAGTGCCAAATGTGAGTGTGTCAAATGTTGGGGGTATGGTCTTCTTCAAAAAAGACTTTTGAGGGATACAGATTATCCATTAGAGGAATACCAAATTGAGTGCCCAAGATTATGTGTGGGAACCTCTAGAAATTACAAGGAAATATCCCTTTATAAATTACAATAAAATTGGCCAAAAGAAAAGTGGAGGGTAGGGGATCCTTAGATGTTAAAATGACTCTTCATTATGGAACATTCGTTTTTCAAAAGTGAAAAAGTCATTGGTCCTAAGTGCTAAGGTCCTTCATAGAATAATGAAGATAGCATGAATATGAATTCGAAGATGAAATGGCCCATGTACCACGTACTAAAACTATATAGCTTTGTTCACATCACGAATTATCTCATCAAAACAAGCCAATTCGTTGCCTCTTGATCAATTTAGACTTTTCTCTCTCACATGAATGTGTTTGTATCAGATGAACGGCCCACAGGAGAGATCATGTAAGCAAACTCTACCAATAATAGAGAACTGAGGTATTGTATCACGTGAATGGCACAGAGAATATCCACGTTATGCAAACCAAGTCATACTCAAAATAGAAAATAGGGAGTTAACTAACTAAAAAAAATTGAGCGCTAACAGCGCTGCTTCTCTATTTGCCCGTCAGAGAAATAAGTGGAGTTCAAGGTGCATGTATATACTGAATATGCACCGAAAGCGGGTTTGCCTTGCCAGCTATCACATGAACTAGTAGCCAATGCTGGCATTGACAGTGCGCTCTGTGCTGACAGCTGCCTCAATGCTCAGAGACGAAAAAGACGCGTGCACATAAGAATCATATGCGCTAGCTGGGATGGAGGAGAGTAGAGACTACAGATTGAACCTCTCTTGCTGTGTGCCTTTCTCAGAGATTGCTGGTCGGTGCAAGCTTACAACAGAAGCGTATTCACGTGCAGACGATGGTCGACTGCTCAAGCTGGACTATGTGTTGCAGAGATGAGTGCCACTCACTCTCTCTCTCTCTCTCTCTCTCTCTCTCTCTCTCTCTCTCTCTCTCTCTCTCTCTCTCTCTCTCTCTCTCTCTCTCTCTCTCTCTCTCTCTCTCTCTCTCTCTCTCTCTCTCTCTCTCTCTCTCTCTCTCTCTCTCTCTCTCTCTCTCTCTCTCTCTCTCTCTCTCTCTCTCTCTCTCTCTCTCTCTCTCTCTCTCTCTCTCTCTCTCTCTCTCTCTCTCTCTCTCTCTCTCTCTCTCTCTCTCTCTCTCTCTCTCTCTCTCTCAAAGTCGGCACTGATGCTGAACAACAAAAGATTGCACTACTACAGTGCAGAGCTCGAGCTTGTTCTGCCAAAAAACAAAGTGGTGCAAGGTTCTCTAATGCGACCCTCTGGGTGTTGTCTATGACATACAGAAGGGCACTCTCATGTAGACAACCTGCCATTGGCAATTCGGCAATCCCATCTCCTGTTGATCATCACCGTGGGCTTCTATCATGCTCTATGCATCGACCTCATGGCCCTAGTGTGCTTCACCCTCTCTCATTCAACTTCACGAAGCATATTGCACGTCCATGCTCACGAAATGCTTAAGATGTGTTTCCTTCTGTTGACTACTCCGCAACTGTCATTACCATCTTGCCTTGCCTCTGATGGTGGTAATTTTAAGGCAGAGTGTCGAGCACTCCCAGTGCCTTCGATTTGCTTCAGTGCCTTGGGCAAGAACATCAATGTTGCTCTAGCACGAACAAAATGCAAGGGTGGGAGGGAGGGAAAATGGGGGTAAGAGTTACAAAATGATGAAAGGAAGGATGGGAGGGTGCAAAATGGGTAATGTAGTACCCAATGGAGCACAAAATGATGGCAAAAGAAGGGTGGGAGGGTGGACAAATGGGCAAACTGATGGCAAAAGCGGCTCCTCTCAATGAGGATAGCCACACCATCAAAGCTCAAGCACCACCACCACCAAAATCACCACCAAAATCACCACCAAACACACCGCCAAGACCTCCACCTAGCGCTCTGATACCATGTAGAGAGTACACACACGCAAGCAAAATGAAAAGTAAAGTACTCTCACAAAACAAAGAATGTGTGAGACACAAAATGAGTAGACCATGAAATTGGTAAACTCGTGTGGATTAGAAATGAGCTTGCCAAGAGCATGGAGTAGGCTCCTCAAGCTTCTAACCAAGTATAAATGAGGGGAGAGGCCCTCCTTATATAGATTTGGGATGGGCTCTCAAAAGTACATCATATGTGGGATAAGTCTCCCGAAAGGAGAATGAATACAACTGGTAGAAGCACATGGCAAGGTACCCAAATACTAAGGAAATACAATATAAAATGGAAATATACTAGAAATGGAGTGCCTCCTAGATAAAAAATGGAGATGCACTCATGCAGATACAAATGTAGATGAAGTAGGAGCAATCATATCGTCAACAGTATCTTCTAAAGGTATGGCTCCGGACCCTGATAAAATTCTTTCTATACTAAAGCTACCTAAACCCAAATCTCCCAAAGAGATTCAAAGCTTCTTGGGGCATACAAGGTACCACATAAGATTTATCAAAATGTATGCAGAGATAGCCAGGCCACTGGCTAGACTTATAGGTAAAGATGCACCCTTTAAATGGGAAGAAGAAGAAGAGAATGATTATCAGACATTAAGGTCCAAATTGGTGGCTGCACCAATTCTTATCACACTAGATTGGTCAAAACCTTTCCATGTACATGTAGATGCTAGTGCATATGCAGTGGGTGCAGTTTTGGATCAACACAGTGAAGAATACAAATTGGACAGACCTATTCAGTATGCTAGTTGAATTTTGACTAAGGCTGAAAAAATTATAGCACCACCGAAAGGGAGGCCCTAGAAATGGTTTTCGATGTACAAAAGTTTCGTCATTATTTGCTAGGTGTGAAATTTGTTATCATCACTGATCATCAGCCGCTCATGTATTTATTGAACAAGCCACAAGCGACTGGGAGGATATGGAGGTGGCTACTTTTGTTCCAAGAATTCGATTTTTCTCTAGTCCATATACCAGGTAAAGAAAATGTCATGGCAGACCATCTATCTAGGATCAACATGATGGATCAAGCAATTGGCGTAAATGATGATTTTCCATATGCTAATTTGTTCGTTGTACAAGCACAAGGTTGGTATGACGACATCAAGAATTTTCTTAAAACTGGATTATATCCAAAGAAGGCAAGTGTTGTGCAAAGAAAGAGGCTGCTCATCAAGAGCAGACCCTTTACCTTTATTGAGAGAAATTATATAGACAGGGAAAAGATAACAGGTTTAGAAAGTGCATGGAAGAAGAAGAAGTGAGGGAAGTCCTTAAATCTACACATGAAAGAACAGGTGGTGGGAACCTTCTAGGACACATTATGAGTTAGAGAATCCTTGATGTTGGATTATGGTGGCCTACATTATTCAAAGATGCAGAGGGATGGGGAAAAGCATGTGATGTATGTCAAAGGTGTGGACCCAAGCCAACAAAGTAGAGGCACAACCCCTTGATTATTTCCACTTCTTGGAAACCATTTGAGAAGTGGGGGCTAGATTTCGTAGGGTCCATCTACCCTGCGTCGGTGCCAAAGAGAGAAAAGTATCTATTGATCGCCACTAACTATGCAACAAAGTGGGCTGAAGCTATTGCCTCCCCTGATTGCACCGCTCAAACTGTTGATGATTTCATTTATAGTAACATCATTTGCAGATTTGGATGCCCCCTTGAAATTTGTACAGACCAAGGTACTCATTTTTTGAACAAGATCCTACATGAAATTTTTAACGGGTACAAAATTCTACATAGGACCTCTTGTGCCTATTATCCAAGCACTAATGGACAGGTAGAATCTACCAATATGATATTAATTGCCATGTTAAGGAAGGAATGTATGTTACAACCCACATCTTGGGGCATAGCTTATCAAGGTACCCTATGGGCGTACAGATTAGCTTACAAAGAAGCTAGTAGATATTCTCCATTCCAATTGGTTTATGGGATATTGTCTATTGAACCCTTTGAATTTCTACATGGCTCACCAAAACTAGCATGCATGCAGGGAAAGAAAGATTATGGTGTCTCTAAGAGGATTGGAGAACTACATAAAGTGGAAGAGATACGTCTACATGTGGCAAAACAATTGATAGAGACTCAAATGAAGAGGAAGGAGGCACATGATCGAAATCTGTGGAACAATAACTTACAAACAGACATGTTAGTTCTTCTCCATATACCTCAAATCCACACACAAGTAAGGGGAAAATGGCTTCCACACTAGGAAGGACCTTACAGAATTAAGACGATGCTGAATTGGGGTGCAGTGGAGTTAGAGACTCTAAAAGGAGAGGTACTACCACTGGTCAACATATCCAGGCTCAAGGCCTATCATCAACATTACTGAAGCTTTCTAGATCACCTAGAACTTGCAAAATCTGTCTAGGTTAAACATAGGTTTCTCATTCTAGTTTTGCTTAACTTTTAGTAGTTTTTATCCATTTTCATGCTTGTTCCTTGATTTTTTATGCAACTTAGAAGCCATTTCACAACCTTTGCATAAGAAATTTTTTGGAATTTTCAAGGCATGTTTAGAAATTTTTCTAGCATTTTTTCATCATTTTCAATGTCATTTTCTTGATAAAATGGAAGAATAAAGGAAGCTCTCAGTGGTTTTGAGTGAGAAAGTGGCCTAGAAATTTTGGGAAAAAATTTTAGAATTTTTCTTGAATTTTTTTACATTTTTTTGAATTTTTTTGGATTTTATTAGTATTTTTTATATTTTTCAGGGTATTTTTCAAAAAAAAAAAGCCCCCTAACGGCTAATTTTATTTTTTCCACAAAAACCTCTCTCTCTCTCTCTCTCTCTCTCTCTCTCTCTCTCTCTCTCTCTCTCTCTCTCTCTCTCTCTCTCTCTCTCTCTCTCTCTCTCTCTCTCTCTCTCTCTCTCTCTCTCTCTCTCTCTCTCTCTCTCTCTCTCTCTCTCTCTCTCTCTCTCTCTCTCTCTCTCTCTCTCTCTCTCTCTCTCTCTCTCTCTCTCTCTCTCTCTCTCTCTCTCTCTCTCTCTCTCTCTCTCTCTCTCTCTCTCTCTCCCCCCCCTCCCTCCCCCCACCCCCCCTACCCACGCGTCTGCCCACCCACCCCGCGCACCCCCTCCCCCCCGCCCACATGCCTGCCCACCTCCCCCCTTCCCCCGAAGTGGACCCACCCCTCCCCCCCCCCCCCCCGCCTGATACTGTATTCGAAGCAATTGTTAAGATTCCTTATGACACGTAGATAAAATAAGTACTGGCGAATGGAAAAAAGGGGGGATTAAATCTAGTTTTCAATTTATTTAGTATTTATGACTTGTATGGTGTTTTTGGCAATAGCATTTTAATTAAATAAAATTTTAAGTCTCTCTCTCTCTCTCTCTCTCTCTCTCTCTCTCTCTCTCTCTCTCTCTCTCTCTCTCTCTCTCTCTCTCTCTCTCTCTCTCTCTCTCTCTCTCTCTCTCTCTCTCTCTCTCTCTCTCTCTCTCTCTCTCTCTCTCTCTCTCTCTCTCTCTCTCTCTCTCTCTCTCTCTCTCTCTCTCTCTCTCTCTCTCTCTCTCTCTCTCTCTCTCTCTATCTATCTATATATATATATATATATATATATATATATATATATATATATATATATATATATATATATATATATATATATATATATATATATACTTAAAATATATTTTTTTTTTATTTTCCATGGTCCAATGCTTTTGGCTTTAGATTGCACCTCGGATGGCCATTTTTTTCAAATTTGGGATCATTTTCATGTATTTTGGCACCTCTGCACTCATTTGTTGCCTTAGTTTTTCCAAAATCCCACCTTTTCTCTGACTTTTGGTCAAAACTCACATGTTTTGATCACATTTATCACGTGTTTTTCTTTATGCATGTGGTCCACATTGTCTATTCTCACTTTATTTTACCATATGTTTCACAATTTCCCATATGCACCCTCTGTAGCTTTACTGTTTTATCATTCTGTCCCTCTTTAAACCCATAATCATACTCCCTCACCCTCCCTTTCTCCTTCTACCCAGCCCTACACTTACCCCTCAACTACCCTATCACTCTCAGCCATTCCGCCCTCCATTCACTTTCCTCCTACCCTCCATTCTCCCTCCTTTGCTCTTCCATGCAAAATTTCCACTTTTGGTTCACTGGTGTTTGTTCTTTACTGCTCTTGGTGGACTTGGTAGCTCCTCAAGTGTTCTATTGAAGATTTTGCAGCACATGCATTATGATGTCATCTCTGCTCAACATTTTGGCTGATAGCTCTCTGGGACGGAGAACCCATTAGGTGGTGGGCAACTGTTGAGCCCATAAAAGTCGTATTGTTCAAAGTCAACCATAGTCAAAATCAAATGATCAAAGTCAAAGCAATTATAGTCAACATGCTCAATGTCAAAGTCAACATGGGTGAAGTCAATGCGATCAAAGTTTAGGTGTCAACGTACACAGGTAGTGCACAATTAACTGTTCACAAAGGGTATAACTGTAGAAAGTTGGTTGCAGGTTGCAAAGTGTATTTTTATAATTCTCTAAGGTTCAAAGTGTTTTAAAAGTGTTTCAAAGTTTCAAGTGAACCCTCACTTAGGTGCACAATTGAGGAATTAAAAGGCAAAAGTGAAGGTATGTGAAGCGGAGCGTACGCAGAAGTGAAAGTATGGCCTCCCAATTAAAATTTTTATTTGAGTCTAAAGTCACTACAGGACAAAACAGGGATTCGTTGGCTGCCCACTTTTGGAGACAATCTTGGGACATCAAAGTGAGCACCAAGATACTCTAGCAGTTATGAGCGTACGTGAACCGACACTAAAATCAAGGCAAGGCATTATTCTTGGTAAGACTAAGCAAGGTGAGCATAGTGTACACTAAGGGAAGAGCAAGAGACATACAGAAGTGTGTGAGGCAGAGAAGTGAAGTGCAAGGTGTGTAGAAGAGTGACTTAGAAGTGTGCAGAGAAGTGTTAAGCCATGCAACCAAAGGTCAAAATGTCCCATTGAATTTGTGTGCGCGTCAACAGAAGGTGTCCATCCCTCCCCCTATTGGAAGCTTGAGTGCACGGTGTGCACAAGTGCAAGCTTGGAGAAGGTGGAGGTCTGGTGCAGAGAAGGTTGACGACAGCAAGAACCTTGGGTATTTTGTAACTTTGTTGATTGAGCACTCTTTGGGATTTTGCACAGAGAGCATTTGGATTGTATTGTACATCACCATTGTACTTTTCTCCTTATAATCAATCAACAGAAGCTTCCAGTGTCTGTATCTTTCTTCTTATCTTTCTCCCTTCTCCTACAAACACTCAAATCCCTTTCTGCACAAGAATCCCCCAACATTAAATTATGCAACACACTTTGAAATTAATAATATTCTTACACTTACTTCAATTGAGAATGAAAATGCTAGTGTCAAAGATATACTACAAAATCTAGTTTAGAGTAATGCAATGCAGAAGAAAATTGATTTTATTCACAAGAATCAAACATGGAAAGCTTTATGAGTTACCAAAGGTAAAAAAATCTATTGGTGTTAAATGGATCTTCAAGCTCAAAAGAAAACAAGATGGTATCATTGACAAGTATAAAGTCAGATTAGTAATCAAAATTTATGCATAAAAGAAAGGTATAGACTATGATGAACATTTGCACCTACTTCTAGAATGACCATAGTCAAGTGTAGTTCTTTCTCTTGTTGCATTTTTTGGTTGGAATGTATACCACTTAGATATGAAGATAGCTTTTCTAAATGGTGACCTTCATGATGATGTCTATATTCAACAACCAGAAGGTTTTCAAAAGCCAAGAAAAAAACACTTAGTATGCGAGCTAATCAAGGCACTTTACGGTTTAAAACAAGCACTAAGGCCTTTATATAAAAAGATATATTTATATCTTTTATCTATTGGTTTTGAAAGCTCTAAATCTCCTCTTACTCTTTATGTTTAAGAAGAGATATGTCTTGATTATTATCATCATCTATGTTGATAACATGATCATGATCGATCCCAAGGATTCCAGTCTTCAATTCTTTATTACAACTTAAGTATACATTTGATCTTAATGACCTTGGGATTTTACATTATTATCTTGGGTTTGAAATCAAATTCAAGAAATATTGTACTTATATGACTTAACACTAGTACATTAAGAAACTATTAGAAAGATTTGAAATGACATATTGTAAACTTATGAAAATACCTATGGACATTAATATGTTATTACAGGTAGATGGAGAGTCAAAATCTTTTGATGCTACTCTATATGTTCAAGAAGTTGGATGCTTGATTTATGTAATACATAACCTTACATTCAGTTTTTGATTTCTCAAATATCCAAGTTCTTGCACAAACTACTCAAAATTCATTGGAAAGGAAGTTTGAATTATGCAATGGTATTTCCAAAGTCTGCCACATTTTCTACTACAAGGTTTTACAAATTTTGATTGGCCAAGTGACAAAGAGACAAGAAGAATCACAAGCAGTTATCATTTCTAGTTTGGAGATTGCCTTATATCATGGTTTCTAAAAAACAACGCGCAGTAGCTACTTAACCACGTAAAGCAGAGTATATGGAGCTTCCTTTACGACTACACTTAGAAGCAATTTGGTTGCAAAAAATTCTGAATTATCTTGATGTTCATGTTCATGTTCATCTTCCTATGCAAATATTTTCAAATATCCAAAATGCTATCGGTATTGCAAAAAAATCATATTCATCATGCAAGGACAAATCATATAGAAGTACACTATCATTACATTCGAGAACAGGTATCTAAAAAGCACATTGAACTGACTTATGTATCTACAAGTGAAAATGTGGCAGACATCTATCGAAACATTATCCAAAGACAGGCAACACAACTCATACAAACGACTGAATCTTATGTCATTATGACATTGAGGGGGGGATTGTTAGAAAACAATGTCAAAATGCTCAAATTCGACAAAAAATCCAACAACCCTAATTTCGTGATTTAGTCAAAAATTAATCAAAAAATAGTCCAAAAATTTCTCATTAAAAAGTACTCCTTGACAGCTTCCTAATGATATATAACACTTCACCATTTTTCATCTGAAATTCAACCAAAAACAAAACCCTAATTTTTGCTTTTTGTGTGCTTTTCACTTGAAGAAAAGCAAAGATCAAGATTTTTTTCATACAAAAGCTAATGAAAAACAACTAGAAAGAAGGGAGACCAACTTTAATCTCCCAAAAGAAAAATCTACCACCTAAAAACCTATGCGCATGATTTTTGTAAAACTCACAAATTAGCTTTATCTACTTTTCGAGTGATTTTGCGCATAGGTTCCAAAACTATATAAATAGGAAGTTGAGGGCACATTAAGACATAAAGTCTTGAAGCACTCAAGACATATGCTCTAGGATTAAGATCTAGGAGCTTTGAAGGAGTATATGCAGATTTGGAGGAGTTTTTTGGAAGCTTCCCTTTGTCCTTCTTCACACTACCAAGTATGCATGCTGATTTTGGACAGTTGTGGCACCTAATTTAAGGATCCTTCACATGCTATTTCTATACCAAGTGTCTAACCACCAGTTCATTGTGAGAAGTTACCATTGTTGCTTGGTCTACACAAGAGAAGACCTAATTTCAAAAGTAGGCCTTGCTGAAATAACTGCTTTGAAAAGTTCATTTCCTTCTTTTTGCACATAATCACACATAATACGCGTCTTTTTTTTTTAAGATAGTACAGTAAATTTGTTAATTACCCACTATGTAGGGATGGGCAGCCCTCAACTTTAGGCTTCCATTGGATACTCGAGCCATTCAGGATTTGAACTTGGGACCTTGTCCCAGCAAGTTCGTGGCGTAAACCTCTTGAGACACTCTCACACTACGTTTTGTAACTAGAACCCTTTAGATTCAGCCTACATTCAGATTTTGTATCATACACACATTGTATATTGACATTTTGCATTTATTTAGTGTGTAGTAACTATATGCTATTGCACTTTTATAATTATATTCTTCTCTCTCTATATTGTCATTTATCTCTCTTGATCAAGTCAAGGTGTGTTATGTGCTAAGGTGAAGTGTTGGAAAGATCTTGGAATAACCTCTGATTATTATTTGGGCTATTAGACTTCCAACACAGATAGGGAACATGTCCCATCAACCAAAGTTTTAGCTGTAAGGTGAAGTGAAGAGATTTGAGAAAAATATACCCCATCTAAACGACTCATAGCTTGTAGATGGCATTTAGAATTTGGATTACAATCATGTGAAATCTTCCCAAAAAATCATTATATACAACTTCCATAAGCAGTTTCTTTCTAAGTACAAGCAGACACCCTAAGTATTCACAACTCTGACCATTATATGGAGGTTATAAGACCTCCACAATCATGCTTCTTATGTTCTTGGGTAGCTTCAAATCAAGCTGATTTCTTACAATCCAACTCCATAAACTAATCCACTTTCCATATTGACAGAGCCCTTATATATCAAACGAAGCAATTTTCATGTATCTCTAAATAAAGGTTCATCTGGATCCATTTCCAATAATGCAGGAGCAGCATCCTGCAAGACTATATCCATATAATGTGTTCAAAGTCACTGAACTCGATGAAGAGGGCAATTCACACCCTCCATTGGGGAAGTAGAGTAGCCTGACTGAAACTTACTCCTCTTCCCTCTCATCAAGGCTTTTTCATATGAAACAGTTGCAAACCCATCGTTATCCACCATTCTTTTAAAAGTTTCACCCATATGCATATTGTATTTGGAAGATGGTCCTTCTGGACTATTCCTTTCAGGCATAGAAGTCATAGTATAATCCCATATCAACGAAGATGGAACATCATAGTATAATCCCATATCAATAAGGAATCTATTTCTACACATAAATCCCTTTGCACATATGCATCTTTAATAAGTGCCTCATCAACTATACTCTTGAACTTATCAAAATCCACCTGTGATTGCATAGACCCCAAAGAGCCATCATCCTCATTCACATTAAGACTAGTTCTGGAGTTTTGTGCAGGAGATTGCTGATTCTAGGTCCATATTCTACTGTCGAACTCCTGCAAACAAACTACTATCTCTCTGTCAAAAGTGTTAAGAAGGCTTTGTACACACTTGCACTGACAAAAAAAAAGTTGCGATCTCTGTCGTAAGCCCTGACTATGATCTGCACACAAGCTACAAAAACAAAAACCTACTGAATGACTTAGTTCGAAACTACAAAGTTGATGCCAATCTCTATTCCTGCAAGTGTGAACCCTAATAACCTATGTACACCGTACACGCTATATACAGATCGAGCAGATACAGACAGCATGGCGCGCACACACACGCACACATGTATGTGTGTGTGTGTGTGTGTGAGAGAGAGAGAGAGACCTGTACAAGGCAAACTTACCTGAGCCTACACCAAAGTCATCAGATGGCATAAACCTTACCAAGCAAAACCTTTCTGAACTTGTAAAGGCATCCAAATAATACCAATAAGATGGCCCACACATATATAATACGTTTTTGAGATCAAATTGATGACTTGTAACCTACATGAAATCCCACAACCAGTTTTTCAAGCGCCATAACTCAAGGGAAGTCTAGAGGTGTTGTCTCTTCACTGTTCATCAGCTTATCATTGCTACATGGACTCTGATGCACACTGAAAATTCCTCAAAAAAAGGGGTTCAAACTACTGTCATGAAAGTGAATGCAATTATGAAAATGACTTCCTTACATATTGAATACCATAGAGAACTTAAAAATGAAATATATTAATTCTGTTTAACACAGACTTGCCTTTCAAAACTGTAGCTGTGTGATCTTTGAATACACACTTAATATAAGAAGAAAAGAAAAGAAATATTTTTATTGATTATAGCTTTGGTTTGCAAAATTTGTATACAGATGCTCTTTGCAGTACATAGAAGTAATGTTTTCCTCAAAATAAGCAGGCATAATACACTATACCTCCACCTCTTTTGTAACAGTCTTAACAAGCAAAGTAGGGTCAGTAAATTTCTGATGTGAACCAAAAGTCAAATTGATGATCTTTCGTGCCCACTATTGCCTCCTTCCCCTTCCTTTCTTTGTAGGTGGAGCCACAAGTGATTCCTTTGAAATATCTTCTGTGATGTCAGCTGCAGCATTAAATAGGTTAGTCATCACATAAACTGGCAACAAGTACATGGCTTATCAATGCATGGATATCGAAAGAAAAAGCAAGTTCTTTAAATTTCAAAACTCCTTGTATTTTCCCAATATATGGCTCTTGCAAACTGCATTCTGATGAGTGTTCTTTAAGGATTGAGATCATTTTTTAATCTTTTGCTTAAAAACTAGAACTAGAGAAACAGGACCCGCCTTATCCCACATTTTTCAGGTGTGCACAAGACCTTCCATCCATTGTGTTCAAGCTTTTCCATCAGGCAGACTCAACAAAAAACATTGACCAGTTCCATCAGGCCTGACAAAATAGACTGATGTTTGTTGCCAACACAGGATTAGTAAGGGTGTTTAAAATACTAAAATGACACACCATTATGAGAAGCTGTATGAACCCAAGAGAACTACCGACTGATCAAAGAGCTAATAACTTTCAGAAGTGTTTTAATTATATCTAAGAAAGAAGAATCATATCTTCTCCATTACTTGACGTGTTGCTTGTCAGAGCGACATCATCCTGACCCTCGCCTATTTTTCCATCTGCTGCTACTACTGCACAATGGAATAAGTTTCTGAAACTAAAAGCATTGCCTGACATTTACAGATTTGAAAACACAAGTGCCAGTAAATCTCTGCTTCTGGGATAAAGAAGCTTCTTGTCCTCTGATATAATGCCCATGGTTGAACTCCATTGATGCATTGGGATAAATTTTAGAACTTGCCTCAGGACATCCATAGGTAGCTTATGAGGGCCGTGAACTGAATCTTTACTCCTACTACATGGAGACAGGTACGTACTCTCCTAGGACCTTGCAAGCAACGTTGGCGGTGTGAACTAAACCCATACTCCCAGAAAACTACTGCCAATTTTGAGAAGAACCTCATGAGCATCATCAAATGGGTCATCTGACCAATTTGCAGGCGGAAAGTTATTGTGTGATGCCTTTCAGTTAAAAAAGGCTCTATTAGCTAACACCTGAAATAAAATTGAGTAGACTTGGACCATAGAGGATATGCATCTACTCAAGCTATGCATGCACAATCTTGCTGTGTAGAGCTCAGCTGCCCAGTTCTAAAGACCTCACCTTCTTACTACATTAAGACATTTACAATAGAACAGGATAACCCTTTGTACACACACACATAATTGATTCATTCACAGTTTCTCTTGACAGAATCTGAGCACACCAGTGAATGGCTATGAGATCTTACATACAACCAAGGAAAAACTGCAACTTGCACAAGATTAATGTAAAATAGAGGTTGAAGGTTAAAATTAACTCAGTAAAATCCTCTCCACAATAGGTTGGTTTGATCCAACGCTGAGATGTGTTAAAGATTCTCCTCCTTGAGGTCTCCTGACGGCCAAAACACACAGGAAACACCATAACACATCTTGAAGAGTAGAGAGACTTTATTACAAGGACAACACCTAGAGAATTAAGCAGCTATAAATCTCGGTCTGATGCGGTTCTTATGGAATTTCCAAACTGTATATACAAATGATAAACTTCCATACAATTTGAAACCATAAGATTTACAAAAATCTTGATGATTTGAGACAATTTCTCCAAAAGAAGCACTACAAACATAATATGTAGAGTGAATTTCTTTCATAACGCACTCAAGATAAAACTTTGTTGGAAGTGGGGTGGGCCCTAATCATACTACAAAGAGAGTTTTAAAAACGAGTTTTAAAAACGGGTTTTAAAACGTTTAGTACGTAAGCTCCTAAAAAAATGGAAACAAAAAACGAGTATTATATTTTGTCGCAATGTTTCAAATTTTTTTTTTCAAATAATCCATGAATAATGCATATCTAGCATGCAATTACATACCTAGTGCTAAAAACGCATAAAACACTTAATCTATTACCTGTACAATGATCTAGAGTTAAGAAAGTATTATATTTTGTCGCAATGTTTCAAATTTTTTTTTTCAAATAATCCATGAATAATGCATATCTAGCATGCAATTACATACCTAGTGCTAAAAACGCATAAAACACTTAATCTATTACCTGTACAATGATCTAGAGTTAAGAAGGCCCAAAATGGATTTGGTTAAATTAAACAAAAATAAGAATGAATTCTTAAACAAAGGACTGATGAGCTTAAAGCCCCACATAAAGCACATTAAAACTCCTAAGACTACTATACATCAAACTCCAATTTTGGAGCCAACGAAAGAAACTAAAAACAATGCATTTAAAGCGATGGACTCCAGAATGGATAAAAACAATGTGAACAATTTAATGATGTCCTTGCTAAATGAAATATATTTTGGAATCAAAATAGGAACTTTTTTCTGAACCAGATAAGAGGGACTCTTGGTACGGAATTTTATAGAGAAGGAAAGAAAAAGACACTAGAGGGAATGCCTACTCCTATAGAAAAAAAATATGAAAGAGTTGGACGTTCTACTTACGGACTTGGACCAAAAAGATTTACAAATTGTGATGAATCTAATATATGGGATAATGATATAAAAACCTCTAGATCTAAATAAAAAACGTATTAGGACATTCAAACGTCCGAACGTCTTAAATGTTTTTTATTTTTCAAAAAAAAACACGTTTTTTTTATTATCACCCTAATAATAATATTCACAAGTTTACAAGATCTTCCAACAAATGAACCTTAGCATATACACCTTAAGACTCAAATTTAGATGAATGAGAAAGAGACACAGAATACACAATTTTCGAAGTGTAACGGTAAGCTCAATGCTCGCCTACACTATCTATTATGAATGTCAAATTACAATGTGTGTAAATGATACAAAACTGAATGTATGCTTAACAAAACTAAATCTAAGCTGAATTTAGGGTTCTAGATACAAGAAATTATGCATAAAGTGCCTAAGAGGTATGAAGACTATGTGTATGTGCGATTGAAGTGAATAGAATCAGTTTAGAACTGTTTGTTCAACAAATCCTAATTCTAAAATCAGGGATTTAGAAACCCTAAATCAGAAATTAACCTAAATAGCAAGAAAAACTCCTCCTTGTGTTGAAGTAGAAGGCACAAAGCCTTGGAACGACAGCAACAAAACAAGAAGAATCCTTGTGTTGAAGTAGAAGGCACAAAGCCTTCGAACAACAGCAACAAAATCTCCTCCAAATCTACACCAAAAGTTGGATACACCTTCTCAAAGTGTAGAGCACTTCATTAAGCCTTGTGTGATGCTTGGATGATACCTGAAAGTGATCCCCAACCCTCTCTTTTATAGGCTTAGGGCTGTTTAGCAATAGATTTTTCAAAAAGCAACGAGAATCACTCAAAATGCATGCAAAAAAGTTAATTTTACGAGCTTCGTTTTCGGCTTATAATTTTACTTTTCGGGGCTAAAATTGCAATGATCTTCTTATCTGGCCATCAAGTGAGTATGGGAGTTAGCTTTTCTATATGTACATGACCTGAGGAATCATAATATGCAAAAAAAACTTTTTGAGCAAAAAGTTTTTATGAAATTTTTTTAGTGAAGTCAAATGATGTACCGATAAGCTATCTAATAAAGGAGAATTCCTCTCTAAAGGTAAATCAACCTTCATCGAAACTTTCTTCATTACTATTGATTTCCAATGTGTAAAAATTCCACGAATATCTAAAGATTCTTCAAATTTTAAAATGAAATTGTCAATGCCCTTTTCCATATCTTTAAGGATGCACGCATCCTGGGAGGTATGAAGTCTAATTTTTTTTCCTCTAGATAAAAGTTCTTTCAAACTACTAGTAGGAAGAATGGAATAATCAGCCTTTGTTAACGAAAGAGGAAAAGGAAACACTATTGCAACAAGTTCTTTTGAAATCTACAATCTATATTGCTCTTTCATATTTCTTCCAATATCATTGTAATTGTAAGCTTTTTGACCCAAAGTTTTAATATATTTGAATGTAACCAAAGGATGGACCCAAAGCTTCCTAACATAGGAAGGAAAAGATTCTATCACTCCTTTTAATTTTCAAAATAGAGTTCAAACTAACTTTATCTAAATCTGGAGAAGTAAAAGCAGTAATCGGTAAAACTCTTCTTGAAATCAAAGGATTATGAGAAACGCAAGAAGATTAGAAATTTGGATATGAGAACTCGAAGCTGAAATCTATGGGGTTTTCTAAGACTTAAATCCTCATGAGAAAATTTTTATAGGATATATAGAAGTTCAAGGAGGAGCATTTTGTTATATCTTTCAAACATTTTGAAAGAAAAAGACCCCACTTGCATGATTCTATCCACGAAAATTAATCTTCTTTTAAAATCACTTAACTTTAGAGATTGATAAGCTAACCAAAAGGTCATTAGAAGAGGATGATGGGAAATCTTCATCCACAGAGCCTAACCTATGACATGAATCAAGGAACCTATGGGAAGATGAAGCAGAAACATTAAAATTACGATTCGGGAATCAGAACCCAACCCAAATATCTGTATGTCGAGAAGACTAGATGGTTAAAGAATGTTTTGGATATCTACGCCATGTCATAGGAGTTTTCTAGTCATGAAGGCTAGATTTTCCTTCGAAATTGAAGCCTTTAGGAAAGAAGGTGTGCAAAGTTCACATCCAAAATAATTCCCTAGGCTTTGTTAAACCAAAAATTGTATATATGTTTGACACAAAAGTACAAAATTGCTTGGAGGGTCTCTTCAATAGTCCATTCAAAGGCCAAAACGAGCTCAAATCCATTTTTTTATCTTAGTTGGAGCTCAAATCAATTAGAACGCCAAAACGAGCACAAATCTGCAATAGGTGCAATGGGAACAGCAGTAGGATCAGCAGCATGAAGATCATCATTTTCAACACCACCTGCATCACCTAATGTCACGATATGTGCAGGTATAGGAGGACATATTTCAACACCCTGCACAATATCCACATGCCTTTTGCTACCAATGCATGATGCATTATGTTCGCCCACAATGGGTAATTAGAACCATCAAACTTATCCTCAAGAGCCAACAACGAAATACATCATTGCTTTTAAGTTTCAACCATGGCTAGTGATTGTAGTCCTCATGCAAAAAATTGATGAATTCTCAACAAAGTTAAACAAAAATACCTAATGTGCACTCGACATGTAATACACTTTGAGGCGCTTATATTGGAAAAACCAAAATTTGTATATATTTTTGACACAAAAGGATGAAATTGCTTTCAAAGTCCCTGTGATACTGCATCCGAAGGTTGAATCAAGCTCAAATCAATTTTTTTAACCCGCAATACTCTCTAAAAGTCATCAATGATCTCATAATCTAGTCATGAGGATATAATACAAATGTGCGTTCCTTGATGCTCATGAGGTGAAAATTCATAACATGCAAAAAAACATTTTGGACAGAAAGTAGGGTTAGGGTTTTCTTGCATTTCTGGACATCTGATGACATAATGTTATATATCAAATGAAAGCTCTCCTCAAGTACTATCTGATGAGCTAATAAAAAATTTTGACCTTTTGTGATCAAAATTTACCTAAGTACCAAAAATTAGGGTTGCTAGAAATTAAGGTTTTTGTGCTATTTTGACACTGTTTCCAACAATCCCCCTTCAATGTCATAATGGCATAAGGTACAAAAATCTGCAAAACTTTTGATGTATGTAAATATATCTCTCAACTCCTTTCCAATGAATCTTGTGCAGACTATGGATGAACCTCGATGCTTGAGAAACTGCAAACTAAATGTCAGGATGTGTATTGCATAAATGGATCAAGCCTCCATCTGCTTGACTATACAAAGTAGCATTAAAAGGTTTTGAATCTGCTTTTGACTGTAATGACACATCAATATCCATAGGTGTTTGCATAGGCTTGGAATTTCTCATTTCAAACCTTTATAATAATTTCTCAATGTATTTTTGTTGTATTATGTAGATACACTCATTCTTGTATTTGAACTCAATCCCAAGATAATAATGTAAAATACCTAAATCATTCACATCAAATGTATGCTTAGGTTGTGCTTTAATAAACATAAGGTCTGAAACTTTGGGATCTGTCATAATCATATCATCAACATATATGATAATAATAATTAATACATCTTTCTCTGCTTTAATATAAAGAGTAGGAGCACCTTCTGAGTTTTCAAAACTCATAGATAAAAGATAGAGATGTATCTTCTCATACCATGCTCTTTGTGCTTTCTTTAAACCATACAATGTTTTGATATGCTTGCATACTAAATGCTCTTTACATGCCTCTTCAAAACCTTCTTGCTACTCAATGTAGACATCTTCATGAAGATCATCATTAAGAAAATTTGTTTTGATATCTAACTAGTATATATTCCAACCAAAGAATGCATCAAGAGAAAGTACTATTCTGACTACTCTCATTCTGGAAGTAGGTGCAAAAGTCTAATCATAGTCAATTCTCTTCTTTTGTGCATAACCTTTGACAACTAACTTTGCTTTATACATGTCAATAGTACTATCTGCTTTTCTTTTGATTTTGATGATCCACTTAACACCAATTTTTTTTTATCTTTTGGTAACTTATAAAGCTTCCATGTTTGATTCTTATGAATAGAATCAATCTCTTCTTGCATACCTTTCTTCCAAACAGAACTTTGTAGTGCATCTTTAATATTAGCTAGTTCATTCTCAACTGAAATTAGTGCTAAAATGTTACGAGTCTCAAAATGTTCTTCGTAATTTACCAATTTCTTGTTCTTTCCTTGTCTGACTTCTTGTTCTACTTGTGAAGTTCTTTATACCACTGTCCTTCCAAGTTTGATATAACCACTTCGGAGTATTCTTGAAAACTAGTGCAATATCTTCTTGTTCTTCAGTATCTCTTTCTTCTGGAATTCTGGAACTTTCTCCAACTTCATAAGTTGGAACTTCAAGAGGTACCGATGACAAACTAAATATAGCTACAGGACATGAAACTTTCTCTTTACCTTTATCAAGTGCAACTTTTAGGGTTTGAGGAGGTTCATCACCCCCTTGTATGGTTGAATGTAAGAATCCAAATTCCTTCTAAAAAACGCATAGTCATCTTCTTTTATGAAATATGGAATCTCTTCCTTGTTATCATAAATCTGACTTTCTGAAATATATGCATTGTGTGAGAGTAGGATATCACCTGTTTGGAACATAGAATCTGTATGCTTTGCTTTCAATTCCATAACCAATAAAACCAACTTTGATAGCTTTTACATCAAGCTTACCACGATCCTTCTTCTCAATGTGAACATAAGCTTGCTTGGGAACCAAAAACTTTGAATTAACTCACATTGGATTTCTTACCATAATAAACTTCATAGGATGTGATGTCCTTTAAAGCTTTTGTGGAAGATCTTTTCAGAATGTGATTAACTGTATGTACTGCATCAAATTAAATTTAGGAGATCTTTTTGGATGACATCATGTCTATCCTATTCTTTATCTCTGCAACATCATTTTGTTCTAGAGTGTAAGCAATAGTGAGTTCATGAGAGATACATTTGTTTCCAAGAAAAGATTTGAAGTCCTTCGAGATGTACTCTCCTCCTCTATCACTTCTTAAAATCTGAATTTTTGTCTGACTTTCATTTTCAACCATAGCTAAGAACTTCTTGAAAGTAGGAAAGACCTCTAACTTTGCTTTAAGACCATAAATCCATGAATATCTAGAAAAATTATCAATAAATATGATGAAACACATGTACGGAAATCTATCCTCATAGGACCATTCACATCTGAATGTATGATTTGCAACTTCCTTGTGGCCTGATGTATCCATGTTCCTTGAAAGAAAGTTTGTGAAACTTTCCTTCAATATATCATTCACATGATTATGCATCATCTTCTAAAGCAAAAGTAGGCAAACTCTCCACCATACCTTGATCATTGATGTCCTTGAGAGCTCCATAACTCATATGACCAACCTAGCATGCCATAACTTCATGTTCGACTTATGTGTAGAAGACCTAGCAACATTAGCATAAAAAATTTTAGAAGACACAAACATGCCACTTTTGTTTTCACCTAGAAGTAGACAATGCTCATTAGGTGAAAGGGTCTGACATGAATCTTTCTTAACAACTTTTTATCCATGTATCAAAAAAGTAGATATCGAGAGCAAATTCTTCTTCATTTCTTAAACATAAAGAACATTATAAATTGTGAAATTTCCACCTGCTCTTGACTTTAAGTTTATTTTTCCAACACCTACAAGATCCAAATCATGACCATATGCAATGGTCAATCTTCTACCTGAAGAGTTAGAATCAAAAGCTAATTCTTCAATACTAACACATGCATAAGATTCTTCCTTTGAAGACATATGTTTTAATCATCATCAGCATTATCACCTGACTCTCTTTTCTTCTCATTATAAATCCTCTTTCTACATTCTTGAGATATTTGAAAGGGACCAACGGTAAATGCTTATGTTATGGAAAGTGTCCATTAGAGTTAAAAGGATTATGTGATTCAGACATGGCAGGTGATATGGACACCCGAAAGTCCACAAGTGGCTATGTATACACCCTTGCAAGTGGAGCTATTTCATGATGCTGTAGATTTCAACGGATACTATCTACTATAGAGGCTGAATATACTTCAGCCACATAGGCTTCCAAAGAAGACATTTGGTTAGCCCGCTTCTGCAGTGAGTTTGGGATGCCTCAAAAGACATCTGTTCTTGGATGCAATAGCAAGAGTGCCATATGTTTGGCAAAGAATGCCATGTTTCATGCTCGCACAAAGCATATCGATGTGAGATACCACTTCATTAGAGAGGTGTTAGAGGACGAGCTGATCACTTTGATCAAGGTCAATACTTCACAGAATCCTGCACATGCTCGCACGAAGTATCTACCCAAGGCATACCATCAACTATGTATACAGATGGTGGCAGTTACTTAGCTTAAACGAGTCTCCTTGGTCCTTTAAGTGGGAGGTTGTTGAGGATAACCGCCCCAAGGACTCTCCTTTAATATATTTTGACCCTTCAATTTGAAAGCTCTCTCCGAGAGCTTTCCAGACATTTTTATTATATTTTTTAGGCCCCAAATTGGGGAGTTATGGGCATTTACATTAGTTTTATGACTTTTGGTCATTGGCCATGTGTGAACATGCTCAAATGACCTAAAAGTCATTATCAATAAGACTTGGTCCCAAATCTCTCATAACTTGATTGGAACTTCTTCAACTTAAGCTTCTCCATCTTCTTCCCCAAATTTCTATGTTGGTTTCTCTCTCTACTTTCTCTCTCCTCACGCAACAACCCACTTCCTTCGTGTTTGAGCAACCGAGTAAACCACCACGTAGATCTCCGCAGCCTCTTTCAAGGTGGAGACATTAGTAAATGCTACTCCATGCCTCAAAGTTTCTTTAAAGACTTGACTCCAAAGTTACATATGAATCAAGGTATAGGCAATATATATTTGAATGTGGGTTCTTTAAATGCTAATGAAGAGTCTGGGATGCATATTGAAGTATCCTCTAGACGACTTTCTAAGAGAGCTCATACTAATAGTGTGAACTTCCATGATAGAGAAGTACATGCTAGTGCAAAGCCACTATGCACAAACAAGCAATGGAAGAAGCCACTAAAGAAACATGTAATGGAAGAAGCCACTAAAGAGATAGCAATGAGTCAAATACATGCTCCTTGAGAGGACCCTTCACAAGCTATGCTACACACTAGAGAGTTCAGTGAACAAAGAACTGCTCAAAATTTGATGCTATTATCAGGAATGGTACTTGTTCTTTATGTGATTCGCCACCTAGCAAAAAGTGCATGGACACTAAATGAGTCTAGAATTCAAAGGTAAGCCTCATGGGCCAAATGATCACTGTAAACTTATGCTTGTTACAAAAGGGTATGCTTAAGAGACGGGCATTCGCTTTGATGAGACCTTTGCTCCTTCCTATCATATGACAATCATTTGCATAATCTTGCACTTAGTAGTCATAATGGTTGGGTGCAAAGCAACGTTTTTGCAATGGCAAATGCGACAGATTAGCAAGACGGCAACCTTTGAAGCCAAGAATTGCAATAAAATTATTTATTTTTTAAAGTTTATATACATAAATTTTTATAATATTTTGAGTCATATGACATATATAAGGTGGGATATGACTAAATATACCATAAAATATAGTATAATACATATGAAAAATAGATTATCGAGTCGGGCCCATGAATTGGAGAAGATGCTTCCGATAGAAAGCCATCTTCATGCTCGACTCCCGAGCTTGTTCTACACAAATCGTCTTGGCTTCCAACTAAACGAGTTAACAAGTTCTTGTTCTATCCACGTGAGAGTGATAGAGAGTGGACTTAAAACAATATTGGAAAGGAGGCAGTATGTCCATGCTAAACCCATGCATTTGAAACCATTAAGTCATCTTTTTATACCAAGGATGTGACTTCCCATTCAAGAGACGTCAAAAAGGAGGGCATATCTATCTTTGGAAAGCTCCCATAGCCTATGTAGAAAGGAGAATGATCTAGTAAGAGCTTGAACCTCCAAAGCATTGTAACCATGTTTGCCCAAATAATCTCGCGAGATACTAAAGTCTTGGCTAGGATAAATTGAGAAATTCTAGAAACCAAAGATACCTCTAACCCTCTCCATCCATAAGTGTTGTGTAATTTGATATGATATCTCCTTTGATGGGTTCTCTTTGGATGTTAGCTCCAGCAATAGTACATCTATATTGAACACATGTATGTGAAACCATGAAATTACCTTGTTTTACCAAGGAAGCAATTCCCTATAGGCTTAATTGTTGGAGACAATGTGCAGCACGCTCAACACATCTATCTTTGGAAAGCTCCCATAGGCTATGTAGAAAGGAGAGTGATCTTGAAGGAGCATGAATCTCCAAAGGCATTGCAACCATCTTTGTGTTAATAATCTCACGAGGCACTAAGGTTTTGGCTCATATCAATTGAGAAATTATAGCATTTCTAACCCACTCCATTTATTAATGTTGTCTCCTTAGATGTGATGACCCATTGAGGGTCTCCTATTTGACACTTCAATTGCAGATGAAACCAGACTTCATATAGCAAGACCAAAACTCCCAAAAACTTTGTTTGAGGTTCTTGGAAACAAACTAATAAACACATTCCCTCCAAGCCACTCGCGACTGCATATGCTCTCATCAATCGGGTCTTTGTTGTGCTCATTAAAAAATTTGGCTCATTGAACACTACCCCAATATATATATATATATATATATATATATATATATATATATATATATATATATATATATATATATATATATATATATATATATATATATATATATATATATATATATATATACACACACACACACACACACATGCTCCATAGGCTCTAGCACATAAGTAAAAGTGGTGATTGATCACTTGATCCATCTTGGTGCCGAATCAAGCATAACAAAAAAACTTGAAAGACGATCCATTATCATGTGCAAACTTCATGCGATGCATTTGGATGTCATTGTGTACCCTTTGGGTTAGAGACAAATACAGTATTTTCTAGATATAGAAACAAAAGAATCCATGACCTTGTAGGATGAGAACTCTATTCTCAAGTCTCTCAATGTGATTAGAGACCTCATTCTCATAGATGTCAAATTGCAATGCAATGCATTGCAAATGTTACACGATGCCTTGCATTGCGATTATGAAACATACATTAATTGGACATTAAAACTACATTCTTGAATGGGGATTCACACGAGGAAGAAGAAGTGTAGTAATCTCAACCTTGTGCTCTTGTGAAAAAACAAAATGAAAATAAGATGTGCAGGTAAAAGAAGCCATTATATAGCTTGACGCAAGTGCCACATGCATGTAAAAAGATACATGCTTACCTTTTGGCACAATTTCAAACAAGTCCAATTGAAAGCATCTTGTATATGAAGCATGATGATGATGATGTATTTCTGATCATTGTAGTATGTAATGATGATATGGTGCTTCATGATCCTATTAATGCTAACGAATCAACAAAATTGTAGTCAACTGTGGTCAACCGTCTATTAGGTGTTAATCGAAGTTGGTCAAAAAATGGTCAAAATTTTTATTCCATCGTCTTGTTGAGCTCAAAGAGAGCTTTCCAACCATATATAACATTCCACTACCCAATACAATTTCCCACTCAAAAGTCAAACCCTAATTTCTTGTCAAAGGACAAGTGCAGCTTTTAGCTTTGTGAAAAACAATTGACACTTGGCAAAATCCTATGAAATCATATAATAATGATCCAATGGCTAGTATTGATACATGTGGCACTTCAAAGCTAAGAATAAAGTGATCTAAAAGCACTTGCCCAAAAAATTGGAGTCCAAATTAGATTTATTGAAATTGGATTTCCCATAAAACTACTTAGGATTTTCAAATTAGATTTTCATATTAGATGTTCATAGAGCTTTTTGTCAGAATCCCTAGCCTATATAAAGACCACTTTGTAGCATTGTATTGCATCGTTGTTCTTGTGGAATTCCAATCTTCCTTGAGCATTGTATTTTCTCTAATGTATCAAGTATGTATGCAGCTAATAGTTTCTCTTTATCTCTCAAAGTGTACATGTTGTCTATTCTTTTCCTCTCCCAATCTCTTACTCTCTCTCTCTTTTGTTTCAAGTTAATTGTTGGTTAATTGAGGGATTTGTGTCCTCTCTTTCTTGTTCTAATTGTTGATCTTACGTATTCAAATCAAAATAAAAGGTGCTTTCAGCTTGCTTCTCAACTTACCTCTCTCTATATTGTTTCTTCTCCTTGTACACCCACTTGATGAGCACATGTAACAACACCTGTTTAGGTGCTTTGATGATACTAAGTGTATTTTGTTTTATTTTCTGTCGTTATGAAGTAAAAATGGAGAGAATCAAAGAACGTTAAACCATATACGTCTAGTGTTGTAAGTACATAATGGGAAATAAAAAAACTCAAAACTGATTTACATTCATCTTTAATGCCGCTATTTAAAAATACTGCGTCACTCAATCAGATGAGAATTTGTTAAGAATAAAGAAGTTAAATAACAAGAACAACAATAATAATAGGAAAGACAGAAAAGAAGCCTAGAAACTAGGAATAAACCTAATAAATCCTTCTTAATCACGTAGAACGTTTTATTCTCGCACGGGCTGCTTCTTAAGCATAAGTAACAAGCCCATAACTTCCAAACATCCATAAGAAAGTTACACAATTCATATTATGTATGTTCGTACCTTTGGGGCCTCGAGCCATCATTGTGAAGAAAATGTTGTTGAGCTTCTCCATCTTTTTTGCATCTTGTAGTTTGTCAGTTCTGTACTTAAGACACTGTCGTCAGAGAAATCAGCCACTCAGTACTTCCAATATCACGTACAAACACTTGTGACTAAGCGTTGCAGAGCTCTGTGATTCAAATCCGGCATGAATTTGCAGAAAAAAGAGTGAAGAGGCATACCACTCGATCATCAGTGACCTTCAAGACCAATTTTCCATCGCAATGGCGGTACTTCATTACGTAGCGGGTCTTATGTGAAGAGAAAGTAGAAAGGCTCAGGACAGATGAAAGAACACTGGCAACAAAAGAAGACAAGGAAATTACCCTGAGCGGCTCCGCCTGGAAGAGATCGATCGATCGTTTCGTGAATTCATCCCAGGATTCGATGTACACCATCCCTCTCTCGCTGTCTTATCACTCTCGTTCTGCTCTCTCTATGTTCCACGTTCCTGAGTCTTCCAAGTTGAAGACTCCAAATTCAGCAATGCAAAAGCATAGCTTTCATCTTGGAAATAAACTAAGAATTATGTTTTTGATGTTAAATCGTACGCGAATATATGAACATGAATGATTTTTCAAGAAGTGAACACGATTGGAGATCTTGAACACCTAAGCAAATGTTTATTATAATGTTTTATTCTCTTACATGCTTTTGGCTAAGGCTCTATAGTATGCTTTAAGCATGTGGCTAAAGGAAATTATGTCCTCTCTAGGACATTTGCATAAGGATTTGTGCGAAAGATATGTCATGGTCACCGTATAAGTAATTTGTTCTATCCGAACGATAGCTTCTTTGTGATTTCGACTAGTAGTATGAAACATAGCTACTAATGCATCATGTATAGGGCATTCGAAATAGTTATCGTTTCTATTTTCTATTTTCTTGCATGTTGAAGACCAAAAGACAAAGAATTAGCAGAGTTTGAATGTACTTGTAGAAATTTCCTCTAGATTGGCGATCCCAACACGAGGGGCATGCTCAAAATCAAGTGGGACCTATGTACTGACCAAAAAGAATCTAGTAGATTGGGCATTCTCAATGTGGGAGGTATGGCAGATAAATTAGCTGCCAAGTGACTAATCAAAGCATGGTGCAACATCGAAGGTTCATGGGCAAAACTAATCCTTATAGACAAATCGTCTCTTATGCCCAAGGGAATCCCTAGGTGGAAAGATCTCGATCTGCTCTCCTTGATGTTTTCTCGACGTCCAGTGACTCCAAAAGACTCTTACCTTGATTGCTCCATATGGAAGATTTGGAACAAGATGAAACCATAGGTTAATGAAGATTGGAAATGGGCATCCGAGATTAGGAAAAATGATTCTATTTGGTTTCCTATCAAGGGAATAAGAGGAGTTGAATCAGAGAACATCCAAAGAGAAAAGAAGCTATGGATCAAAGGTTTTAGCAAGTGGAAACATATTTGGAACCATGAGAGCGGTCACTAAATAAGAGGTGAGGAGATAGACCCTGTTAGGAGAGTTGACTACAAGGACTAGTGCCTTCTCAAAAACAAAATCAACTCTTGGGAAAACTCAAAGACTCATCTCCTTCTCGAGAATGACCTGCCCTAGATTCAAGGGTTAAGATGGGCCAATGGCAATAAATTGGATAAAACTTTGAGGATCCGTAAACACCTTGAATGACATATCTCCCTTAAGAGGGGATGGTGTCAAAACTGTTATAGCATCATATGGGAACTCGTGTGCGAGGACATGTGGCATCCTCTCATTGAGAACAAAATCCATTCTTATGTGGCAACTCCTCCATCATGGAATCTGGACCAATGCCAAAGCTAATAAAATCTCTGATAAAAGCGTTGCGTTCATGACAAACAAGACCTTGGCCATCTCTTCTTCTCGTGTCCTAGAACCTACCCGATTTGGCAATCTTTCACCAGGATTGTCAGCTTACAAAGGCAAATCAACTGGAAACAAGTGTTACTTGGAAAAACGATTGGCTGCTCTTCTCCTTTGAATGCAATCAGAGGGGGAGCACTTTGGAAGATATGGAAAGAAAGATGTGTGGTCAACTTTGATGCCCATCTAAAAGACTGGTTGATTGAAAAATCCCTCTGCCTATTAGGTAGAAGAATACATAATTGTAAAAAATCTCTGCCTTTCAAACACCATAGGATGTTTGTCTTGAAAAACAACAAGATTAAAAACAAGTGTGTCGCTCATGAGGGCGATGAAAAAAACATGAAATTTCTCGGTAACCCTCCTTAAAATGTTTGTCACCCATCCAATCTTAGGTATGCTACCAATTTTGGACTGTCATAGCTATCGTGCTTTCGAGCCATCCTACCCTTGCTTTGTGGGATAGAGGGGATCCCAAGGGCACTAAAACCATTCACTGTATAATTGTTCTTTTATTAATTCAAGCATGGGAGAGTAGCTTGAACTTCATTTTATTATTATTATTATTATTATTATTATTATTATTATTATTATTATTATTATTATTATTATTATTATTAAATTTATCATTGTACTCGTTTATAACACGTCTAAACATTTACGTATAGCTTGTGAATGGTGATTTTATTGTTGTGCCTTTCAAGCTGATAATTTATGGCTTCCAATGGTTGTTATTGAGAATCATTCCATGCAGCATGACTCCAATACGCCTTGTGGCAAGAACTGACTCTACATTCCTATGAACTTTCAGCATGCTTTAGGCTTGATGAGATTAATATTGTATCATAATTGAAACATCGAATCCTTACTTGGCTCTAACATCATCATTTTTTATGACCAAAAGGTAGGCTTTGTTAGGAGTTATTGGTAACATCATTAGCTTAGTACATATATGTTTGAGCTTGGTTGCTTCCCATACATCGAACCATTATTTGTCTTACACATCATCCTTTTGAGATTTCATTATGGCCACAAAGGTAGGCATTTGGTGGCTTTATGAACTTGGTATTCATGCATTTGAATTGTGTTGGTTTGCATCTTTGACATTTTGCATCATAAAATAGATTACTTGTTGTTGCATCACTATGTCCTCAATTAGGATATCATTTTAAAGGTGAACTTGTATCATTGTAATATTGCACCTTTTGTTTGAGGTCATGTTTTTATGTAAGTCGCATGTCAATAATCCATATTGCATTAGAGATATATGTATACCATGATCTTATGTAGGTTCATGAATTCGCAATTTTCCATCTTCATGAGGTATTGACATCTTGTATCACTGATTTTTTTTGTGTTCCATCTTCAATTTGATTGATCTATCTTTCAAATTCTACTTACCTAGTGTGTGAAAGAGTTCTCAACTCAATGCATATCTAAGGTGATGCTAAATATTAGGAGTAAGTTTTGGATGTTAGAACTTCCACTACTCAAAGAGGTTGAAAATCTACCTACATTGAGTGGGCAAGGGTTATATAATGATGAGAGGAGAGAGAGGAGTATACATCGTTTTCCATTAATCACTTCACGAGGCACTCATATCTTCCTCGTGAATTCAAGTCGTTGGGTAAGAAAAAATCATTCGTTGTGTTGGTATACTTGTTTTTATGCTTTCACCAAGAAAAAATATTCGTGATATTTGTTATGTTTGTAATTATTCTTTTATTGAGACAATCATTCATTGTATTCATTTATTTTGTTCGCATGTTTTTACTAGCTTCTCAATATTTTCCAGCACTAGTGACAAAACTCAATGTTTCACAAGGTTATCAAGGGTGTTGGAAGTGTGCAAACTGAACTATGTGCATATTGTGATTTAAGACATAAAGAATTGTTGGACCTCATCATTGATATTAAAAGACTCCAAAGGAAGAACTTTTGAGATTCAAAAGTGGATTCAATAATAAAAAAGGTTATTTAGAAGCCTTCGTATGCCTCTAATAGTTCAGAACGACTCTTCAAGGAGTTTTGTGCACCTCAAAAACCATCTTGAGTTTGTTTTAGCCTCCGAACATAGTATCACAACAACTATACAGGCATTTTTATCTTTCATGCAATATATATATATATATATATATATATATATATATATATATATATATATATATATATATATATATATATATATATATATATATATATGTGTGTGTGTGTGTGTGTGTGTGTGTGTGTGTGTGTGTATGTATGTATGTATATATATGTGTGTGTGTGTTTCTATTTGTTACTACAAGTGCCTCAAAGTATGCTACATGTCAAATGGAGCTCCCTTAGGTAACTCTGCTCAACCTTTTTGAAAATAGTCAATCTTTTGCATCAGGGTATAGTCACAAGCCATTCCTCAAAACAATAATGTATTTCACATGCTGTGATTGAGAATAAGATGGATGATTCCAACTACCCATTATGGGCATACATGTTGCAATACATATTGGTTGAAAAAGGATTGTGGATATTGTGGAGGGTGTTGAAATGCATCCTCTCATAGCCACAAATGTTCAAAATGTAGCTAATGCACGTGGTGTTGAGATGTTGTAGGCTCAAATTCTAGTGCAATTCTTATTTTGAGTCCTCTTGCAACTCCAATTTTGATTATGGTAGGTACACAACGAGCATCCCTACCAACTGTAGAGAAATTTTGATAGGATGAAAGAGATGTGTAGGCACATATCTTGATTGTTATATCTACCACGTGTGCCATTATCCCTTGTATTCTCTCATGCAAAACAAAAAAAGGGTGATTGGGATACTCTTGCCACACTATATTATGCAAGAAATGAGGCTTGTGTTGCTTACATCCCAAAATAAGTGGAGAGTGATCATATGAATTAAGAAGATTCTATGAATATCTCCTCATAAAACTAAAGATTTGAAGGAGAAGTTGGTTGTTGTAGAGGAAATTTTCAAGAGACAAATCAGTTATGTAGATTGTTCTTAATGGTTTGCTTGATTCTTATTAGAGTTTTGCTTCTAATCTTCAATAAATGATGAAAGGCAATAATGCCCATAATTTTAAAGAGTTTTTTTTTGGTAAAAAAAATTCTATAAGTGAAGCACAATCAAAGAAGGAAGACAAAGATAGAGGAAACCAAAAGAAATAATTTTGCAAATATTGTAAGGAAAATGTTCGCATCATAAGGAATTATCTTAAGATTGCTTTTGAAGAGGTAGGAATGGCTATTGCACACAATCATACTTATAAGATTGAGTCTTTAAACTTAGTACAAAATGAAGAATGGTCATTTAGTATGGTATGTTGTTTCATGGGCTATATAAGCTCACAAATTATGGAAAACCTATGGATGAATATGCATATGCAATACAAGATTCACATGCCGTTTAATGTGCAAAACAATGGCATTCATGTTTTTGGTCATTTGAATTTTGTTAGTTTGTTACATCCTCAAAAGTCTGACATGGTGTCCTCTTTGCCTAAACTTGAGATGCCATCCAAACATGTATGTGAGGATTGGATTCTAAGTAAGATGTAGCATTCTTAATCCCCCAAAAAGATGGTATATGTTGGCTAATCAAGCGGAACAAAGGACAAGGAGTCACCATACATTTTTTTTGCTAATATATCTTTCATTTGAAGACTCAATTGGTGAAGTAAAGAGGTTCCAATATCATCGAACAAGCTATGGAATGGATTGAAAATCTCTTCGAGTTCAAGCAAAACAATAAGAACATCACAAGACAGAGTGCAGGGCATTAGAGGCATCAATCATGCAAAATATGCCTATTTTTTAGAGGTTTCAATCCACTTATCATATTAAGAACATCCATTTTCTATCAACAGCTCCACTTTTGTAGATTACAAGGAGTCCTTGGCAACCTTTAAAGCATTAGTCTAGCGTCCTTTATTCTTTCTTAAATCTTTTTGAACTCAAATTTGACACCAAATGAGTGCAAAGCACTATTTCTAAGTCTTCTAGGACATTTTAGTGTGGAAAGGGCCGTTTTTTTAAGTATAAAAGATAAAAACCCTAAGTTTTAAAGAAATTTTGGTAATTTTGAAGATGAGGTCTTGAGAATTTCGTGCACCTCTTTCTTGTGCTCTTTCCTTCCATCTCTTTCTTCATTTGGAAGCATATTGTCCTTGAGGTGTCCCAAGCCTATATCTGTTCATTAGGAGCTTCTTTGCATGTTTTATTTGATTACTTCTCTTCTTATCGTGTATTTCTTTGTTCTTCTTCATTGCTTGAGCTTCTTTGGATCCCATACCTTCATTAGGATATGCTTATGTACACTCAATCCGATTTGGTACTTTGATTGACAATTTAAATGTGACCCACATCATTCGAATCTAGTAAACCATTGGCTTGCATCATGTTTGTAAGTCGATAACAACATGTTGGCATTGTTCTTATGAATCATGGCTAAAAACAAGGTCTTCCATGGATTTTTGAATCTTTGGAGTGGATGGTGAGTACATTGGTAAGTTTTCAACTTGTTTTTTCTCAAACTTTTAGTTCAATTCATCATTCTCTCAATCTTTATAGCTCATAGATTTGTTGCAAAATAGCATTAGGTATCATTTTTTTCTCTTTGTGTTCTATTATTTAGCATTTGTAATAGGTCTTTTTATCATAAAACATATAAAAGAGTCATATAAAACCTTGCAACTCAATGTGCTCATATATATATATATATATATATATATATATGTGTGTGTGTGTGTGTGTGTGTGTGTGTGTGAAGAGAGAGCCTGAGGAGAGAGAAACCATTTTGAAATCTTGTTGGGCTTTTTTTCAGCTTATTTGAAGGTCAAAATTTGTACATGAGGGCTGGAAAACTACGAGCACACCTGTAAGCTCCTTTTCCTCTAGGTTTTTTCTTTTGAAGTGGCAAGGCATAAGAGTCATCAAATAAAAGAAAATGAGTATGAAAAAAAAATCAAAGGACATTAGCCATAGCATTCATATTTTTCCATCTTGGGATATTGAGCCATAAGTGAATATTTTCTTGGTGACAATTGATAGTAGCATTGATAAAACCTCAAATGCAAGCCATGGAAGTCATAAACATAAAAAAGTTGATAGAGTTAAAAATCAGAGGCCTCTATCCATAGCATCCATTTTTTCCCATCTTGGAATTGGAGTCATCAAAGAGTAGTATTTGGATCTACGTTTAATTTTTATTCAATTTGAATTTTCTAGTGAAAACAAAGTACCCTAAAGGCAAGAATTGGTGAAGTAAAGCTCAAGTGTAACCTATAGAGCTCAAAATGCCTAAAACATCTCAAAGAAAAACAAGGTTTGGCATTTTCAAATGCTTGAGGACATTATTTCAAATTTTTGCACACATAGAAAACTAGCATAATTAGGATGACCAAAGCATGCATGCCATAGCTTTGCATATGAGATAACCTGAGAATCTTGTACTGCACATGTTAAATCATTCACATATTTTGCATAATGTATGATATTATACAACCCATTGTTGAGATATCAAGCTCAACATGTGATGATCCAGGATGACACGTATCACATTTTCATTTCTCTGACATGTATAGTGGTCACGTCGGTATATGTCATGGATACTTCATTGAGCTTTACTAGATTTATCTACCGAGAGTGATGACACATTTGTTTCTTGCCAGCTCACTCATATGTGGACATTAGGATTTTCCTTATGCACTTGTATTTATATATGGCACTTATTGTATTGATGTTTTAGGTCATTCTTGTACATTCCTTTTATGTAATAGAAGAAGACGAAGAAGAAGAAGACCATTCTTCCTTGCCTCAATTTGTGTGTGCTCCTCTTTGATTGTGAAAGTGTGTGTGTGGGCTCTCTTCCTTATCTCCTTCCTCGTGACATGGTATCAGTGCCAGTGTGGCTATAGAGAGCTCGTGGAGAAGGCTGACGGTGAAGAGTACATGAGAAGGAGTGGAGAAAGCACGATTCACAAACGACCTCAGATTGCTACAAAATTGGCATGAAGGTAAAAGGCCTCAAAATATTTTTGGGAGTTATCCCTTTAGGGTCACTTCTTTTTTTTAGATTTTTGTTTTGGAGCCATGTCGACCTCCGTTTCGAGCCTGCAAGGTGCAGCCCAAAGAAAAACCAAGTCAGTTTGCAAAACTGTAACTTGCATCATGTTTGGCAACACTCATATATTCTAGATCCAAAATTTCAAGCAATTTTGTGTACTATTGGTACACAAAAATCGTGTTTTTCTGAGATCGAACTGTCACATCATAGTCCGACAGTGTTCAAATAGAAGTACTACTTGTAGAGTTTTTGCAGTGTTGTGAATTGCAGCAAAAATGGCAAAGGAAGATGGAATGAGTTAGCTTATGAGCGATAAGCTGGATAAGGACAATTTCCATGCTTAGAGATTCAGAATGACAAATTTCATGATGGGAAAAGGCTACTAGAAGTACATCGAAGGAGAGAATGAAAATGATTCCTAGTTACCAGAGAGGAATCTGACTGTGGACTAGTTAAGAGCATATGAGGAATGGAATCAAGGAGCACAAAAGGTAATGTATTGTCTATATGTTAGCATACAAGATAGCATGATTGGGCACATATAGGATGCCAAGACTCAGCAAGAGGCTTGGAACAGCTTGGTCACATTGTATGAGACCAATACAAAGGCAGGGAAATTGCAACTCAAGAACGAGCTACATACATTGGAGAAAAAGGGCATGTTAGTAAGTGACTACACCCTGGAAATCAAAAGAATATGTGAGTCACTTGCACCTATTGGCATGAATGTAGATGATCATGATGATAAGGTTGAAGTATGCCTTTGTGGTTTAGGACTTGCATGTAAGCAGTTTAGAACATCTATTCAAAGCAGGGAAAATATTCCAAATTTTTTTGATCTAGTGTCGATGTTCATGATTATTGAAGAAAAGAATCTTGGTGAGGACTCAAACTCCTAAGGAAAACCTAGTTCTAAGGAGGTATTCTACTATGGTAGAGGAAGAGGTAGAGGTAGAGGCTTTGAAAGTGGAAGAGGACATAATAACCAAGACCAAGTCAACAACAGAATCATGCAAGAGGTAGAGGATAGTTTCGAGGCAGGGGGATCCAAAAAGGCCACAAAAATTTCCAAAGAACTGATTCAGTTAATGATAGTCAAGGAGGCTAGAATTGTGGTAAACCTAGACAGTTTGAACGTGATTGGAGGTTGAAGAATAAAGATAACAAAAGGAAGGAAAACAACTACACATCCACAAGTGCAAATGATTATGAGAAGTTGTTCATGGTCCAACATCACTTGATGAATACAATGTCTGCTAATGGTTCAAAATCGAATGGTAATGTTGGTATATTGATTTAGGTGCTTCAAATCACATGAACAATCATGCAAAATGGTTTAGGAGTTTGAAAAAATAATATGTTTGTGGATATGTTGAAATAAGTGACCTATCGAGCATACAAGAAACATAGCATTGTCTATGGAGGACAAAAAGGTGAAACATCTTGCTGATGTGCTTCATGTTCCAAATATAACAAAGAATCTGGTTTTTGTTGGACATATGGTTGACCAAGGATTACAAGTCACGTTCAATGCTAATGGGCTATATGTAGAAGAGTACAAACAGGATGGAAGATTGATTGCCAAAGGAAACAAAGTGGGTGGGATGTTCACCTTAAATGTGAAAATTCTTGAAATGAATGCAACCATGTTTGCAAAAGGTGTAGGAGTTATTGCTGATATAGGGATCTGGCACAAATGAATTGGACATGAAAATTTATAGAGGCTGAAATTGATGCAGTCAAAGGAGATTTCAATGGACTACCAAATTTCAAGGTTGTAGAGATGCAAAAGGTATGTGCAGCATGTCAATGTGGTAAACAGTCAAGAACATTATTTTTGCATGACAAGCATGTTAGTGAGAATGTACTAGAAATAGTACATACATATCTTTGGGGTCTTGCAAAGTCCACATCTATGGGTGATTGTAGGTCTTATGTTACTTTCATTGATGATCATACATGAAAAATATTGGTATATTTTATGAAAGAGAAGAGTGAGGTCTTCACTCACTTCCATAATTTTAAGGTTATGGTGGAAAAGCAGACAGGAAAGTATTTTCAGATACTAAGTTTTGACGGAGGATGTGAATACACTTCAAATGAGTTCAACAACTTTCTTAAAATTCATGGAATTTGATGTCAGTTTTCATGCAGGTACACACCACAACAGAAAGGCATTGCTGAACACAAAAATAGACATATTACAAAAATAGCAAGAGCTTTGATGGTTGAGAAGAATATGCCTCATTGTTATTGGGCAGAAGCTGTGTGTATTATTGTATACATCATGAATAGAACTCTGACTACTGTTGTACATCAAGTTACACTTGAAGAGAAGTTTACAGGTAAAAAGCCAAACTTATCACATATGAAAGTATTTGGTTGTATTGCATATGTACATGTTCCAGACGAAGCTTGATCCAAAAGCAGAAAAATGTATCTTCATTGGGTACTCCCTTGACCAAAAAGGGGTATAAATGTTATAAGCCACTCACATGATAGGTGAAGGTAAGAAGAGATATGGTGTTTGATGAAATGTCAAGCTTCTATGTAGATGCCAAAGAAGGACTGAACCTTGAACCAAATGACAAAGAAAATGCTGAAAATACAAGTGCAAAATCTCAAGTTTGCATGGAAATTTCAGTCCAGCAAATTCATCAAATACATCCAAGAAACGTTATGAACCGAATGCATCACCAAGCAATAGTTCCAACTCAAATCCATGGAGTGGAAGATTGCATGGAAATTTCAGTCCAGCAAATTCATCAAATACATCCAAGAAAGGTAAAGAAAGCTTTCTATTGGTAGCAAAACATTTACAGGTCTTGAAGACATTGATGGAGATTCAAGTAGTTCAGAAAAGAACCTTGATGAGGAACTTGGATTGCCCTCTATGAAGACTCCAGGAGTTAGAAAGGCACATGCAGATGATACAAGGAGAAGTGACCGGGGAACAAGAAGATCTAAGAGGATGCAGAATTCAGTGCAACGATTGACATATGACAGTTATATGGCTCGTCATTGTGCCTACATGACCAAGGTAATACAAGATGCTGAACCTTCTTGTTTTGAAGATGCAATTAGAAATGCAGATTGGGAAAAGCCTATGGATGAGGAGATGGCTGCACTTTATGGAAACAAAACATGGAAGTTGGTTCCATTGTCGCAAGGAAAGAAACTCATAGGCTGCAAGTGGGTTTACAAGGTAAAGCACAATGCTGATGGTAGGATAAGCAGATACAAAGCATGATTGGTAGCAAAAGGATATGCACAGAAATATGGCATTGATTATGAGGAAACATTCAGTCTTGTAGCTAAAATGTCTACTATCACGTGACTTTTTGCATAAGCTACAACAAAAGAATGGACTTTACATCAGATGGATGTGAAGAATGTTTTCCTACATGGTGAGTTACAGGAAGAAGTATATGTGGACCAACCACAAGGAAATGAAGATTCAAAGCACCCAGAATATGTTTGCAGGTTGCAAAGGGCTTTTTGGACTTAAACAAGCCCCTCGTGCTTGGGATGCAAGGATTGTTGATTACGTAACCACCATTGGAGTTTCTATGTGTGATGCAGATCATTCACTATCTGCAAGGAAGTGTGATGATTGCATCATGATTGTGGCTATTTATGTTGACGACTTGATTGTAGATGGTGATAATGAAGAAAACATTAAAGAGGTAAAGCATATCCTTATGAAAGAATTTGACATAAAGGATCTTGGTTGCTTCGCTATTTTTTGGGTATTGAGTTTATACATACAAAAACAGGCATTCAGATGTCACAAAGGCAATATGCTTTGAGTGTGCTGCAAAAGTATGGTATGGCTGATTGTAAGACAATTTCCATGCCATTAGATCAGAATTTGAAGTTGGATACTACATCAAGTGAAGCATTGGAAAATGCTACTATGTACAGGAAAATTGTGGGAAGTTTGATAGATCTCACAATTACAAGGCCTCATCTAAGCTAGACTGTTGGACTTGAAAGTCAATTTATGCAGGTTCCTAGGAAGCCACATTTAGATGCTTTGAGGTGCACTCTATGTTATGTGAGTGCTATTTTGGATTATGCATTGTTTTATGAATTTGGTGGAGATTTGCATGTTCATGGATACACCGATGCAGATTGGGTTCGTAGCATTCCAGATAGAAGATCTACTAGTAGCTTTCTATTCTCATTTAGGAGTGTAGCTTTTACATGGAGCAGTAAGAAGCAACCCACTATTGATTTGTCGAGTACAGAGGCAGAGTATAGAGGTACTGCAATGGCAACATGTGAGGCATCATGGCTAGAGATGCTACTTGCAGATTTGGGTGTGGAAGTGCAAAAGCCTATCACCAACTATTGTGATAATCTTAGTAGCATACGATTAGCACGGAACCCTGTTTTTCATGCTAGAACAAAGCATATTGAGGTACATTATCACTTCATCAAAGAGAAGGTATCAACAGGTGATATTGACCTTGTTTATGTGAGAACAAATGAGCAGGTTGATAATATTTTCACTAAAGCACTTGGAGCAGAGAAGCTGAAGAAGTTTTGGAAGATGCTTGGATTAGAGGAATTGATGTTGAGCTTGAGGAGGGGTGTTGAGATATCAAGCTCAACATGTGATGATTCAGGATGACACGTATCACGTTTTCATTTCTCTGACATGTATAGTGGTACATTGGTATATGTCAGGGATACTTCATTGAGCTTTACTAGATTTATCTATTGAGAGTGATGGCACATTTTTTTCTTGCAAGCTCACTCATTCGCGGACATTAAGATTTTCCTTATGTACTTGTCTTTATATGGCACTTGTATTGTTGTTTTAAGCCATTCTTGTACATTCCTTTTATGTAATAGAAGAAGAAGAAGATGATGATGATGATGATGATCATTCTTTCTTGCCTCAATCTGTGTGTGCTCCTCTTTGATTGTGAGTTTGTGTGTGTGAGCTCTCTTCTTTATCTCCTTCCTCGTGACACCCATGACATAAAATGCCAGAATCAATAATGACATCGCCATTTGACAGATGAGGAATTGTACATCTGTCATCAAAAACATTGACAACCAAACCAATCTTGGCTAGTGCTGAAATTAACAATGGATTTTTCTTGATCCCTGGCATAAACAAAGCATCTAACAATGTGAAAGAACTACCATCAATAGTAGTCAAAATGATCTTATCAACTCCCATTATAGGATATGAGGAGTTGTTTGCACATGTGATAGTATTCCCTATAGGGACAAGCTCAAGTGAAATAAAGAAGCAGAGTTGCGAGGTAATACGTTTGGTTGCCCCACTATTAATGTACCAAACATCTAAGTCTATTATAGACATACACTGCTCATGATAAGATGGGTCATAGATGCATACAATAGTAAACACCCATTCTTCATTCTACATAAGATTAGCAGACTCTATTTTAGGTGTAGAGGCCTCTACAACAACCATTCCAACCTCTTTCTTCTTTGCCTCTTTTGTAGCTAGTTTTGGACAACTCTTTATTACACGATCATTTCCTTTACAGTATTTGAAAAAATGTTTATGCTTTTCTATTTTCTTCTCATCTTTGTCTTCCTTCTTCGGCTTAATAGCTAAGAAAGCTTGATCTACAACATGCATAATGGAAATATTCTGCTTAGACTAATCTTCCTACAACAAAGCAAAGACTAACTCCTCAAATGTTAAAATTCTTGTGAGAAAACTAGAATCTACCCCAGTGGTGGTTGCATCCACTAAGGATCTTTCTAGTCCTTAAAACCAATGAGGCTTGACATTGAAACAATCTGTTCTTCTTTGTGGTGGGTCTTAAATGGGTATTGAGCCTTGATATCCTATGAGCTCTTGTGGCAGTAGCAATGAATATTCTTCTGTCAGTAGATTGCACTACTCCACTAGATGTAGATTGTCTTGAGTGTAGTGCTTTGCCCTAGCTCAACCGAAATGAATGGTCATCTATCAACTATGATAGGAGAACTATTCCTCTTCATCTGACACATCACCATGTGGTATCTAGGGGTAGCTACTTGAGGATTGATGTTCTCAAGATGAAGCCCTTCTACATCTATATTTCTATATAGATCTAAGCCCTATCATCTTAGCTTCATATGTTTAATGCACTCTATTTGGATTCTTCTCTCCTCCTCTTTAGGCTTCATAGCCACATTGAGTCTTCTACGCATCTCCTATATCAAGGGTTCTTGATAAAGCTTGACTTTACACCCACTAATGTAATTTGACATTACATCTCCTTCTAAAGTGGCTAATTGTACTACGCTACTTGTCCAAAGTCTATTGATAATCATAGGCCCATAATCACATCTTTCTGACTTACAAGCAATTCAAAGTGTAAACGAATAATAAATCGCCATCTTTTGAGCCTTTGTCTTTCACGTGCACATCGAAATAATCCTTCTACCTCTTATAGGCTACATATATTCCTACTGTTGCTCTGAGCCTGGTCTCTCCTAAACTTTCTAAGTCCATGATCTTGGGTGATAGCTCATGGCCTATCCAATGATGACTTTGTGCAACCTTTAGGGTGGATACCAAAAAATCTAAGGGAAGCACTGCATTCTGACCCAATATCATTTTAAAGTAGTTGTCTTGAGTACTATTTCCTATGCCACTTTGTATGCCCAAACAACATGGTGTAACTTTTTGTCCCAATCGAAGCATTTATTGTCTATGAGCTTAGTCAATACATTGCATAGGATTTTCTTAGTACTCTCTGCTTTTCCATTTGCTTGTGGATAGTATAATGATGACTTCTTATGAATCACCATAAAATCTTGCAATAGATATTCAATCACTTAATTTAGGAAATGAGTTCCTTGATCACTCACCAACTCTATCGGTAAACCATACCTTGTGAACACATTTTCAAACAAGAACTTTGTGGTCGCTTATGCATCATTCTTTCTTGTGGACCACCTCTACCCATTTAATAAGTTAAAATCTAGCTGGGGGGTTGATAGGACCTACAAAGTCTATACCCCACTTGGAGAATGCATGTCCTCCCATCATGGGTCTCAATGGAAATATCATCTTTGCCCATAAGATATTGAGCTGACTGACATGTGTTGCACCTCTTCACATAGGTATGTGCATCCATATGAAGAATGGACCACCAAAGATGTGAAAATAGCATAGCTTTGATCACGGGATCAGGTCCAAAGTGTCCTCCTGCAACACCTTGGTGTGCAGTCTCTAAGATCTTCAGGTATTCACTTTCATGCACAGATAGTCTCAAATATCTATCTCGTCCACATTTCTATATATTATCACCAATGAGTGTGTGGTCTCGAGCTTCTTAATCTAGACTCTTTTATCTTGCTATATTAATCTCTTGTGGAAATGTTTCCTTCCTTAGGAAGTCTACTAAAGGACTGCTCCAATCAAGTACTAGAGACACTTGATATAGGGTTGCATGTTCAACAAGGGGTCTGTTAATACAAGTTGAATAATCTTAAGAAACCTATAGACATTTACTTACATTTTTCGCCAATATATGCCTAATCTATTTAGTGTTTGTATTACGTGTGCTAATTACAACCATTTATTGTGCTCTTTCTCTTCCACACAGCAAGTTCCTTGGTGATCCTGCTTTTAGATGCTTCTTAAAAGTATATGATAGCTCTGTGACTTGATAATCTCATCATCTTGTGTCTTTACTACTAGAGTTTTGGATCCAAATGTGAGAATGGGTACAAGTGGTTTAGGCCACTTTGGAATTACTTCTAGGTTGAATAAGTATGCATTAGGAAGTTCATCCGATACACCTTGCAGTGATTCTCTTGAAGTGATTCAAGAAAGGTGGTCCACTTGAGGATGAGCCTTTTGTTCACCAAGTAAAGTAGAGCTTGATGGTCTCTAAAGAACTCAAAATTATTTTCAAGAGAATAATCTCTAGTCTTCTTGAGTGCATATACCATGCCTAAGCTTTCTCTCTCAATGGTAGTGTAATTCCTTTCTGCGATGTTCAATTTCTTACATGTGTATGTTATGGGAAGGCCTATGTTTCCTTCACTTGCCAGTTGTGCTGGCATGCATCCAATCACAAAATTAGAATCATCCACATGAACATGGAATGTTTTATTTGAGTCCAACATTGTCAAAATAGGGGTTGAGCACAATCGTCATTTTAGCTCCTTGAAATATTTCTCACATTCTTCATTCCGCTCAAATTTTGTTAGAAGGTTGTACAGAGGCTTTGCAATTATTGCATACATGTGGATAAAACACGAGTAGTATCCAAAATGACCCATAAAATCTTGTAATTCCTTGATCGTCCTAGGCCTTGGGAGCTCTGCTATTGCTCTCACTTTATCCTCGTCTATTGAGATCCCCTTCTTTGACACAATATGCCCTGAGATCTTGCCTTGCCTGACCATGAAAACACATTTTTTTGCATTCAAGCTATGAAGAGATGGATAGGTAGGTTCTAAAGATGAGCTGGTGTTGCACAAAACTTGCTCTACACCTGCCAACTTAACTCTAGGGATGCTTAATAGACTCCTTCAGCTTCACAATAGTGCATTTGGAACCACTAAGTTCTTTGCAGCATCATTCCAAAAAGTTTTCATCAAAGAGATAACTTGCATGTACTAGATTGCAAAGAAACTTTCTATCTTGGGAATAAAAGTGCTCAGTATTTTACTCATAGCTCACAACCTAGTATGAATTGACCACTGACCTTTTGCACACATCTAATTGGAGGGTAGCTAACTAAAGCAAGTTATTCATCAATTTAGCCACACCATATACTGAGAAATGATTCTAACAAGTCAAGGGGTTCATCTTGACATTTCAAGATCTAGAAGATGTGCAAACACAATCACCTTCTATGATTCATAACTCAAGATCCTCTAAAATCAAATGTGATGAAAATTGATATGCAAGTATTACACGCTCTAATCTAACTAGCCCAAGTTAAAATGTAGGAAATGAGCAAGTACGTGCAGAGAATTTGGTTCCACATCAAGGAAGATAGAGGTTCTCGATACTTCCCGGGAGCTCACCCATCCCAATATTGTTCCCCCTAGAGCTTGCTTAACCGTGGCAATCTCTTGCCACTAAGCTACACTCTTGTGGTGTCTGAAGAAGGGGAAAGACTAAGGCTGACATTACCGTGAACATGTTTTGGTCCCTCAAAGCTTCATTCTTTGCTTTCAAAGCCTATTTTTGAAGCATTTTTGGGGTGTCTTTTGGAGCCATTTTGGAGTACTTTCACACATAATTCTCTTCACATAGGTCCAAAACATGTGGGGCCAAAAATGGGAGAAACTTCTAGATAGCGTAGAGTCGTGGTTGACATGTTGCCTTGTTTGTATCCTCATATAGAGTCATCCCTAGTTGACCGATGACACTGTACAAGAGTCATATCCAATAAGGATAGTTCTCGAGCACTCGCAAGCTTTGAATCTACTCACAACAGGTACCATTCTTCATAATCCACTCTCCTAGCCACATCAACGTCCTCAATTCTAATCCATTGACATGTTTCTTGATTCCCGAGGTGCTTCGACAAACAAAGAACTTTGTTCCAAAGAATTCTAGTTGTTTGGAGATTCCAAGACTCATCACCTTTGATGCCCTTAATAGGGAACTAGATTGAATCATTTTTCTAATACCAATTGCCCATTTCCAATCTTCGTTGATATTGAAAAATTGTTTCGCCTTGTTCCAACTCTTCCATAAGGAGCAAACCAAGCTCCAAACAAAGTGAGAAGATCTGGACCCTTCCACCCTAGAAGGCCCTCAAGCCTAAGAGCACTCTTGTTTCTAAAAGTTGCTCCATGTTTTAATTAACCATTTGGCTGCTAGCTTATTGGACATTCCTTCAATGTCTAGAATGACCAAAACACCTTGATCTTTTTCGATTATACAAGTAGCCCATTTACTTTTGGGGACACCCCTTTTGTTAGGGCCTCCCATCAAGAGAAAACTTCTGTAGATTCTTTCCAATTTGAGCATGCCTTGCCAGGTTGATCTGCATACCTTTCTAGCATGTCAGCTTGTTATCAAGCTTAGAAAGATTCTAGTTCTATCCTTAACCCATCGAAACATCGAATCCCATCGAAATACCTAATATGCGGAAGATTTTTCACCTAGGGATCACCTGACAGCCATGGTCAACCAAAATTTGGGGTGGACGCCCAATAATGGACTTGAAAGTTGTTTTAGAGTGGTTTATTTTGGAACCCGATGCCTCACAAAATGTATTTAGGAAACATTAAAAGGTATCAATGCTAGTTGGATCATTATGCACAAAAGCATTTGTGTCATCAACAAAGAGTCTCATGATCATCTGGTCCTGATTGAGGGGAAGAAAGAGGCCTTGAATAAGACCTAAATGTTTGTGATGTTTAACAAGGCAATTGAGACCATCGACAACGATCACAAAGAGAAGAGGGACCAAGGGGCATCATTGCCTGATAGGACGTTTTAACCGGATAGCGTGGGAAAGCTGGCCATTGATGTTTATCTATGCTGATGCATTTCCAAGAAAATTTGAGATAATCTTAATGAATGTTTGGCTACAACCCATGTCTTTCAGAGATTCGAGAATCAAGTCCCACTCAAGTCTATCATAAGCTTTGTCGAGGTTAATTTTACAAAAGAGAACATCTTGAGCACACTGTTCAGTGAAAACCAGACCTTCCCAAACATCAATTATAGCCTCGAGGATGGACCTCCTCTTGATGAACCCTTTTTTATCCTCACTAATCCAATTTTGCAAGTGACAAGTATTTCAATGAGCAATAACTTTAGCAAGGATCTTGTAACTTTTTTGTAACATTGTAATTGGATGCCAATTTTTTATCTTGTTTTTGCCATTGTTTTTATGAATAAGCTTGATAACGCCTTCATTATTCTGGTAGCACACTAAAAGAAACAACCTCCTATCACACCAACCATAATGGAGTAGTCACCATGTGCTTGAAGGTCTTGAAAAACTCATTGGTGAGGTCATCTAGCCCCAGGCTTTTTCCATTAGGAAGCAAGTCAATAATCTCAAGAATCTCATCATCCAAAATGGGAGCTTCAAGAAGAGGCTTCATATTTTGTGGAATTCTTTTGGTTATGACTCTAGAGATGACCACCATGCAATCATGCCTGTGAGGAGAAAGAGGCATGGAACCCCCCAAAAGTTGGGTAAAGTGATTGACAATCAACATACTATTTTGTTCATCCATCTTGCACTGAATCCCATTGATGTCCATCATGAAAGGGATTGCTTCCTTGGATTGCCTCTTCTTGAGGAGGCCATACAACTCTTTAGTAGGTTTAACTACCTTTCCCACCCACCAGTCTTTGAGGTATACCTATAGATTCTTTCTTTGAATTTCTTCTTTGTATCTCAGCATGCTTCTTATTTTTCGGAGCCTTGTCTGGTATTGAGAGTGGCCTATGTTTACTTCTTCCTCAAGACGCCTTAGCCTTTGATAAAGATTTTCCCTTCTAGCTCGATGAATGTTTTGAAGATTCTTTTGAGTCATGACCAAAATGTGGCATGTCTTCATGACTACCATCCTCCAGCACTTGGCCAGTGAGGAGCAGGTGGCAAAGGCCCAATTTTAGGTAGTAGTAATCTCCTATTGAACTAAGAAGAAAGAGAAGGTTGTCAGATTGGCATGAAACCAAATGGCCTTCTTGAGATTAATGGTCGGCTTGATGGTAAGCACAATTGGGTAGTAATCAAAGACAAAAAAAGTCCATACATTGAGAGAGTGAGGGGGCCCCACTTATTGATTATATTACGTACAATATATGTTGAGCCCTAACCGGTTGAAACTAGCAAAGTCAAGGTCACAGCTATGCATAGGCAAGAGTAAAGTATCAAAATTCCAGGGTCAAAGTGCACAGGTAGTGCACCTTCAATTGTTCATATAAAAGGTCTTTAAGTGTTCACAGACAAGAGGTATTAAATTGGGGAAGTATTGCAGAAGTATTTTTCTAATTCCCTTAAGGTTCAAAGGGCGTTTTAAAGTCTTAGGTGCAAAAGTAAAGAATTAAAAGGAAAAGGTGAAGGTATGGGAAGCGGCCGTGTACGCAAAGGTGGAAATAGGGCCGCCCAATCAAAATTTTGCTTTAAGTCTAAAGTCACTACAGGACAAAGTAGTGAGTCGTTGGCCGCCTCCTAAAAAGACAATCTTGGGGACATCAAAGGGAGGCCAAGAGTCTAGTGCAGTTAGGAGCGTACGGGACCAACACACTTCAAGAAGGAAAGCAAAGGCTATTCTATAGGGAGAGAGAAGCAGAGAGGAGTCTAAGAGGAAGCAAGAAAGAGAAGTGAAGAGTCACCAGTGTGAAACAACATAGAGAGGTGGAAGTGAAGAGTGCAAGAAGAGTGGCTAAGGAAGAAGGCAGGGAGTGCGAAGCTAGACCCCAAGGACCTCAAGGTCTCTCTGCAGTGTGCATGCCGACAGAAGATACTCATTCCTCATCTTGGTGGAAGCTTGGTGCAAGGTGTGCACAAGGAAAAGCTTGAAGCAAGTAGAGGACTGGTGCAGAGGAGGCCGACTGCAAGAAGACTTCAGGATAATTGGTATTTTGTAATTAAGCACCCTCTGTAGTGCGCACAGAAGTATTGACTCGGATTGTGCTCAAACATTGTAATTGTTTTACTGTAATCAAACTCAAGATTCCCAGGTGTGCTTCTGCAGAAGCTTCCAAGGTTATTTCCTCTGTGAAGTTTCCCAGCTCATTTCTTTCTTTATTCTTTCCTTTTTCTCCTACAAACCCTCAAACTCCTTCTCGTCCAAGAATCCCCCCCAATAAATTTGGCACGCACGGTGGGACATCCAAGGAGATTTGAGCATAGGAGAAGATCTATTGCAATTGGAGAACAATATTCCAGTGTCGACAGTAATACTCCAGTGGACTAAGAGGTACATACTTATATAAAGTGTCTCATATTGAGTGGACTATGAACAGCTCATGACCGCGACCCGGTCACAAACCTTGAGGGTCACGTGCAAGCAGACAAGAAGAAAGGCGGTCAGAAGATCATCGAGTCCACTTTCATCAACTTCATCAGTAAGAAGCATGGCAGGACAAGTAGACCTAGAAACCTTACTCTCCAGACTAAACATAAAATTTCCCTCTTTCAGAGGTTTAGCTCATGAGGATCCAGATGAGCACATTCGAAGATTTCTGGCATTATGCAAGACTAGAGGTCTAATGGGTAGGGAAGATGCCTTCTTGATACTCTTCCCTGCCACATTGGAAGGATTGGCAGACAAATGGTTTAGCCAGTTTGCTGAAAACCACTTTACCTCTTGGGATTTGATGAAAGAGGCGTTTCAAAATCAGTTCCAGCATGGCAACACTGCGGAGATCATCATAGAAGAGCTAGAAAACCTGAGATTGGGTCCAGGAGAAAAGTTCCCAGAGTTTGTGACCAGGGCCAAAGCACTAATGGCTAAACTACCAGATCCACCGCATGACTTCTTTGTCAAGAAGTGGTTAGCCAAACCCCTACCTGTGGTCAAACAATGCAAAATAAAAGAGTTAGTGTTACCTACCGCCTCTGTTGAGGAGTTCATCAATACGGCCACACGCTTGGAGTAGATAAGGCACCAGTATGGTGCAACTTCTTCCCAACCAACATATGGTACAGAACTGGAGGACCCAGTGATCCAGCTAAGAAGGGAGCTGGAGGGCTTGAAAAGGAATAAGCCCTACACAGAGGAGGAGACTGCTGTGGCTCAGTTGAGAAGGGAGATTGAAGCACTCAAGCTCCAAAAGGAAGAGGAGGCCCAAGCAGAAGAATTAGGTCAGCTTAGACAGGAATTGCAAGAACTCAAAGGAGGAGGTATCAAGAGTGGACTCTGGTGCTCCATGTGCAGCAAGCAAGGGCACATAGTAAGCGAATGTCCTCTGCTAAACGTGACTTGTCAATTATGCAGGAAAGTTGGCCATGAGGCCCACGAATGCCAATCCAGGGGAATGCCTGCAACGACATACTGGACACAGGGAGGACCTCTGCCACCCGCAAATGTAATGGCAGCCGCAGCAAACCAAGGTAACAACTATAATCCTAGACCAAGGAATAATTTTGCAAACGGGCCTAGAAGGCCCATCATTTGTTTCAGATGTGGAGAATGCGGGCACTACCAATCTAGGTGCACTCTTCCAGAAAATGCCCCTCCTTGCGGGAACTGTCCAGAGGCCAGGGATCACTATACAAACTGTTGTCCTAAGAATCAAGCCTCTACATCCGGACCCCATATCCAAATGATTTCTGTACACAAGGAGGAAACATTACCTCAGGTCAATGAGCCCTCATTGTCTACCAGGGTGGTACAATTAGAAGAGCTTGAATCTTTTACAGTGCAGACAAGAAGCAAGGGGAAGGCTCAAGTGGACGTACGTCAAGAATCAATGATTAGGGTATTCAACAAAGACAAAGTTGCAGCCGAAGACAAAGCAACCACAGGCGCAGACCCAAAACAAAAGGAAAACTTCATAGGCACCAGTGATGTCATTGGGCATGCTTTCATCAGGGCTCAGGAAGAGTTGGATAAGTCAAGTGGAGCCCATTCCTTTAAAGAGTCGGAAGCTTCAAAACTACTCAAGTCTATGAAGAAGGAGGTTAGTATTTTTGATCTAATAAAGATGGATGGAAAATTCAGGTCAGAGTTATTGCAGATAATTGATGAGGCTTCTACTACAAGTTTAGTAGCAAAGACTGCTGTTTTATAGAAAGGGATAATTATAGGGGAAGCACCCCTTACAGATTATAAAAGTCCTCGACTCACAGTATCTATTAAAGGTCATGAATTTCAGGGAGTTATTGTGGATGGTGGTTCTGGCATCAACTTGATGCCTGAACATACAATGGAAAAGATTGGAATCCACCCTTCAAGGCCTGCAAATTTCACCGTTACTCTGGCAGATCAGAGCAAAGTAAGGCCTGTCGGAGTGATTCCAAAAGTCCCACTTGAAATACAAGGTAATGTGTTCATACTGGATTTTGTTGTTTTAAGATTGCCCCCCAGGTTAAAGGAGGATTTCCCCTCTTAATTGGGAGACCATGGTTGAGACACGCAAGTGTCATCCATGATTGGGGCAAGGACACTATGTGGGTACAAAAGAAAGGGCAAGAGCTGACGCAGCTTCACTTGGAAGAATGCCCGGATAATCAAGGAAACACTAGCATGATGCAAAAGGTTGGCATTTGCATGGAACCAGAACCAGAAGATCAAACCCACATAGATTTCGAGGAAGAAGAGGATATTCTAAAGTGGCTGCATGCAGGCAACTCTTCTTCTTGTTTTGGAATTTTTCTCAATAATTCTTGCACAACTGAAGATTATGATGAAGATTACAAAAAAGTCCAGGTTGATGGATTGGGAGAGCCTATCACAGACCACAGAAGAGGCAGGAAGACACCCCTCAACTACAACTCAGAGGAGGATATCAAATCTACAAATAAGGCAGATGCCAAGGCTAAAGGCAAGGTAACGGAATCTAGTGAAGAATACCCTTTTCCTATTCAAGAAATACCTGCAGGATGGATGCAGGAAAAAGAGGAACACATTGAAATGCAGGAGACACCTGCTTATGAAGTAATGCACAAAAGACTAGTGGAAGAAGACAAGGAAGGAACTGAGCACAAAGGAAGTATGGTAGAAAGAGATCCTGTCAAAGAAATACATTTAGATACTCAAAACAATAACCGGCCAGTTTTGGTGGCCACCTGGTTGTGGAACTACCCAGGGCTTCTGGAAAAGGTCAGAACATTCTTGAACCACTACACAGATGTTTTTGCATGGCATTATAAGGATCTAGAAGGAGTACCACCCAGTTATGGAGAACACAGAATTCCTTTGATAGAAGGAGCAAAGCCGGTGAGAGGGAAAAGTTATAGGTTGAATCCCAAGTATGCTGAAGCTGTCTATTCAGAAATTCGGAAAATGGAAGATGCAGGAATTATCATTCCTGTAGAACATTCGGAGTGGCTATCTCCCATGGTGATCGTGCCAAAGAAAAACACTAACAAGATCAGAATCTGTGTGGATTTTAGGGCATTGAACAAGGTCACGATTCCAGACGGATTTCCAATGCCATTTGCTGAGCAGGTCATAGAAGAAGCAGCTGGTCATTCCATTTATAGCTTCATGGATGGATTCAGTGGATACAATCAGATATCCATTCACCCTGGGGATCGGGAGAAGACAGCATTCATTACTCCTTGGGGAACTTATGTATATCTGAAGATGCCATTTGGATTAAGAAATGCTCCAGCTACCTTCAACCGAACAGTTAATCTCATTTTTGGACCATTGCTACTAGAGTCGTTAAGAATCTTCATGGATGACTTTTCATCTTTTTCAGGTACTCTCAAAGAAACTCCATTGGACTGTTTAGAGAAGCATCTGCTTCAATTAAAACAAGTTTTTGAGAGGTGTAGAGAAACGAAGCTGAAACTGAATCCAAACAAATGCCACTTTTTGGTGACCGAAGGTACTTTGTTAGGGCATGTGGTATCTTCCAAAGGTATGGCACCTCATCCAGACAAATCATAGCTATATTAAAATTACCCAGGCCTAAATCTTCAAAGGAGATTCAAAGTTTTCTAGGCCATACAGGATACCACCGCGGATTTATTAAAATGTATGCAGATATAGCCAGACCTTTGGCTAGACTCACAGGCAAGGAGGTTCCTTTTAAATGGGAAGAAGAGGAGGAAAGAGCATATCAAACACTACGGTCAAGGTTAGTGTCTGCTCCCATTTTGATCACACCTGAGTGGTAAAAAATAGTTCATTTACACGTGGATGCCAGTGCATATGCAGTAGGGGCAGTTCTAACACAACCTAGTGAAGAATTCAAGATGGACAGACCAATTCAATATGCCAGCAGAATTTTGACTAAGGCTGAAAGGAACTACAGCACCACAGAAAGAGAAGCCTTAGCCATGGTTTTTGCTGTCCAAAAATTTCGGCATTACTTATTGGGAGTGAAATTTGTTATTATAACTGATCACCAACCTCTAAAGTACTTACTCAACAAACCACAAGCCACTGGAAGAATATGGAGGTGGTTATTGTTATTCCAGGAGTTTGATTCCTCGGTAATTCATAAACCAGGCAGAGAGAATGTTATGGCGGATCACCTGTCCATAATAAGTATGATGGATCAAGCCAGTGGAATCAATGATAATTTTCCCGATGCTCATTTGTTCGCTGTACAAGCTCAAGGTTGGTATGATGATATTAAGCAGTTCATTAAGAGTGGGCTGTATCCAGAAAAGGCTAGTACTGTACAAAGGAAGAGACTACTAATCAAGAGTAGACCATATACCTTCATTAAAGATAAATTATATAGACAGGGCAAGGATGACAGGGTTAGGAAATGCTTGGAAGAAGATGAAGTGAGGGAAGTACTGCACTCTGCACATGAAGGAATAGGTGGTGGGCACGTTCCAGGGAATATCATGAGCCAGAGGATACTGGATGCTGGTCTATGGTGGCCTACACTATTTAAGGACGCAGATGAATGGAGAAGAACATGTGATGTGTGCCAGCGGTGTGGCCCTAAGCCCACCAAGCAGAGGCATAATCCTTTGATTGTTTCCACTTCTTGGCAACCATTTGAGAAGTGGGGATTAGACTTTGTCGGGCCTATATACTCCGTGGCGGTTCCTAAAAGAGAAAAGTACTTACTGATAGCCATCGACTATGCGACAAAATGGGCTGAAGCTATTGCATCCACGGACTGCACTGCACAAACTGTGGCTGATTACTTATACAGTAACATCATTTGCAGGTTTGGATGTCCACTTGAAATATGTACCGATCAGGGTACTCATTTTGTCAACAAAGTACTGCAGGAAATTTCCAACAGGTATCGAATTTTACATAGGACTTCTTGTGCATACTACCCACGAGCTAATGGTCAAGCCGAATCAACCAACAAAGTATTGATTTCAATGCTAAGAAAGGAATGTATGTTACAGCCTACTTCTTGGGGACATGCTTATCTTGGTACATTATGGGCATACCGATTGGCCTATAAAGAGACGGGGTATTCTCCCTTTCAACTAGTTTATGGCCTTGTTCCCATTGAACCATTTGAGTTCATCAAGGGCTCTATCCGAACGGAAGGAGTTGAGAAAAATGGGATAGAAGTTCCAGCCCGACTAACTGCTTTGCATAAACTGGAAGAATCAAGGATTTTAGCCTCCAAACAGTTAGAGAAGATTCAGATACAAAGAAAGGAGACTCATGACAAAAATTTATGGCACAGCAACTTGAAGCCTGGTGATTTAGCTCTACTACACAAACCACAGATTTCTACTCAAACCAAAGGAAAATGGATCCCTCACTGGGAAGGACCTTTTCGCATTACGAAGATGCTGCAGTGGGGTGCTGTGCAGTTAGAAACACTCGATGGCGACACCCTGCCATTAGTAAATATTTCCAGACTCAAAGCTTATCATAAATTGTCATAACAATCGCACTTTCATAAATTTTGTTTCCTAATAGTTTTGGTTTTCTTTTAATTTAAAATAATAATAGTTTTCTAATAGTTTTCATAAATTTTGTTTCCTAATAGTTTTCTTTGGTTTTCTTTTAATTAAAATAGCATATCTATAAATGCTAACGCATTTTGGGCGACTGTTTCTTTTTTTTTTCATTAATCACTCAATTCAATAAATGGAAATTAGGCGTCAATTTTTTTAATGGCTCTTATTCTACTCAACATCTTTAAATGAGAACCCTTTCTTTGTTTATCTCTTGGATGGATGAGATTAAAGTTGGCTTCTCCTCTCTTTTGAACACTCTTTTATGCTCAACCATCCCTTTCTGTGAGGTGAGCTCTTAATCCTCCTTGCTATATAACGGGAACCCTCATTCATTACGCCTTCAACTCCATCTTGCTGCAAGATCATCTCAACTGAACCTAGAAGTCTACAATGCCCGAGTCCACAGGGGCTACCCGACTCTTCAGACACCTGCGTGTCTTTTTCGGTTGACGAAGCCTGAGCAGGAGCACTGACCCTCAACTTTCGCTTTGGCTTTCCACCGACCCTCCCCGACTCCCCCTCCTGCCACCACCACCATCCCCCTCTACCTCACCCGCCTCCCCTCGGCCTCCACCGCCATCCCAACCCTCTCCCTCCATACCCCTCCACCTTCCCCTCAACAACTTCCACCTCAACCGCCACCGACTCCACCCTCCCCCCCCTCACCATCCGCCTCCCCCGCCCACCGACTCCACCTCACCCCCCTCACCATTTGCCTCCCCCGCCCACCGAATCCACCCTCACCCCCCTCATCATCCGCCTCCCCCGCCCACCGACTCCACCCTCCCCCCCCTCAAACTTCGCCTTCCCCGCCCATGACTCCACCCTTCCCCCCCCTCATCATCCGCCTCCCTTCACCCTACCCTCCCAAAACCTCACCCTCCACCCCCTCCACCTCCACACCCGCCTCGCCCTCCACCTCCCCCGCCCACCCGCCCCACACACTCCCCCTCCACCTCAACCGCCCACCCACCCCACGCACTCCCCCTCCATCTCCCCGGCCCACACGCCCCACCCTCCCCCTCCACCTCCTCCGCCCCCCCTCCACCCCCTCCACCTCCACACTCCCCTCCACCCCCTCCACCTCCCCCGCCCACCGACTCCACCCTCCCCCCCCTCAAACTCCGCCTCCCCCGCCCACCGACTCCACCTCCCCCCCCCTCACCATCCGCCTCCCCCGCCCACCGAATCCACCCTCACCCCCCTCACCATCTGCCTCCCCCGCCCACCGACTCCACCCTCCCCCCCCCTCAAACTCCGCCTTCCCCGCCCACGACTCCACCCTTCCCCCCCCTCATCATCCGCCTCCCTTCACCCTCCCCTCCCACAACCTCACCCTCCACCCCCTCCAACTCCACACCCGCCTCCCCCTCCACCTCCCCCGCCCACCCGCCCCACACACTCCCCCTCCATCTCTCCCGCCCACACGCCCCACCCTCCCCCTCCACCTCCTCCGCCCCCCCTCCACCCCCTCCACCTCCACACTCCCCTCCACCCCCTCCACCTCCCCCGCCCACCGACTCCACCCTCCCCCCCCTCAAACTCCGCCTCCCCCGCCCACCGACTCCACCTCCCCCCCCTCACCATCCGCCTCGCCCGCCCACCGAATCCACCCTCACCCCCCTCACCATCCGCCTCCCCCGCCCATCGACTCCACCCTCCCCCCCCTCCAACTCCACCTTCCCCGCCCACGACTCCACCCTCCCCCCCCCCCTCAAACTCCGCCTTCCCTGCCCACGACTCCACCTTTCCCCCCCCCTCATCATCCGCCTCCCTTCACCCTCCCCTCCCACAACCTCAACCTCCACCCCCTCCCCTCCACACCCACCTCCCCCTCCACCTCCCCCGCCCACCCGCCCCACACACTCCCCCTCCACCTCCCCCGCCCACCCGCCCCACGCACTCCCCCTCCATCTCTCCCGCCCACACGCCCCACCCTCCCCCTCCACCTCCTCCGCCCCCCCTCCACCCCCTCCACCTCCACACTCCCCTCCACCCCCTCCACCTCCCCCGCCCACCGACTCCACCCTCCCCCCCCTCAAACTCCGCCTCCCCCGCCCACCGACTCCACCTCCCCCCCCTCACCAACCACCTCCCCCGCCCACCGAATTCACCCTCACCCCCCTCACCATCCGCCTCCCCCGCCCACCGACTCCACCCTCCCCCCCCCTCAAACTCTGCCTTCCCCGCCCACGACTCCACCCTTTCCCCCCTCATCATCCGCCTCCCTTCACCCTCCCCTCCCACAACCTCACCCTCCACCCCCTCCACCTCCACACCCGCCTCCCCCTCCACCTCCCCCGCCCACCCGCCCCACACACTCCCCCTCCTCCTCCCCCGCCCACCCGCCCCACGCACTCCCCCTCCATCTCTCCCGCCCACACGCCCCACCCTCCCCCTCCACCTCCTCTGCCCCCCCTCCACCCCCTCCACCTCCACACTCCCCTCCACCCCCTCCACCTCCCACGCCCACCGACTCCACCCTCCCCCCCCTCAAACTCCACCTCCCCCGCCCACCGACTCCACCTCCCCCCCCACCTTCCGCCTCCCTCGCCTACCGAATCCACCCTCACCCCCCTCACCATCTGCCTCCCCCGCCCACCGACTCCACCCTCCCCCCCTCAAACTCCGCCTTCCCCGCCCACGACTCCACCCTTTCCCCCCTCATCATCCGCCTCCCTTCACCCTCCCCTCCCACAACCTCACCCTCCACCCCCTCCAACTCCACACCCGCCTCCCCCTCCACCTCCCCCGCCCACCCGACCCACACACTCCCCCTCCACCTCCCCCGCCCACCCGCCCCACGCACTCCCCCTCCATCTCCCCCGCCCATAAGCCCCACCCTCCCCCTCCACCTCCTCCGCCCCCCCTCCACCCCCTCCACCTCCCCACTCCCCTCCACCCGCTCCACTTCCACACCCGCCTCCCCCTCCACTTCCCCCGCCCACACGCCCCACACTCCCCCTCCACCTCCCCTGCCCAACCACTCCCCCTCCACCTTTCTACGCAGAACACTATGGCAGATCCCACCGCACCGGAAGACATTTCGGAACTCACTCCTTCAGCACTGCATACAACCAATCCACATTACCCTCCTCCTGCATCTGCAACACCGCCCACCGGCCTCCACTACCAGTTCCCTACGTTGCCCATTTCCACTGAGCCACCCCTAACATCGCCTTCCTCACTTCCTCCTGCCATTCTACATATTCCCACTTATTCAGTTCAATCTGATTCCACGGATATATATTCTCCACCTCCCCTCCCTCGCCATTCTTCTCCTTCTCCTTCGGCTTCTCATACCTCGCAACCAAATTCGCCTTCAGGAGATTATATGCGCCTTTTTCGTCCGCCCGATTTAGATCTGCAGATTCGTATTCACTTATCTCTCCCAACTATTGAACCCCGTCGCCTTTTTTCTGTCGAAAATCTTCAACAGGCGGGTCTCTGGGGCTTGGCCAACGTTTTCCTGAATGATCCCTCCAATTATAGTGACGTCTATGAATCTCTCCGCCTCTTTCCTAATTTTCGCACAGGCACTCTCTCCATTCCCGCTCTTGCTGCCAGTCTCGGCTCCTCCCCCGTCGATTTCAGTAATCCTCCATTCTTATATTCTGGATTGTCAGCTTCTGCCACAATTGCCTTTTGTAGAGATCGCTTCGACACTAATGCCCGATTTTCCATCCGCATGACATCCATACTTAATGCATTCATTTTTTTCTTTTTGCTTCGTAGTCCCACATCTTCAGTACCATGGTCCGATATTCGCATTGCTGATCCGCTTTTTTGCTTCCTAAATAGCCGTCCATACCCTTACGCCGCCCTCATCTATGGTTCCTTAAATTGCGCTCTCGTCGCCTTCGTGAAGCTGTCTCCAGGGGCTCTCGCACATTCTCCTTATATTCTGCTCCCTTCATAGCTTGGCTCTATAAAATACCTTCGAACTCTGACCATAATCCCGCTCTACTTCAGTCGCAGCCCAGCCCTGTTAGCCAACGGAATAGTCATCCCTGTATACCTTCCACTTCAATTCCTTCCCCCTCCCCTATAATCTCCATCGACTCGGCTTCCGCTTCCACACCGCTGTCTGCTCCCCCTGATCTCAATTCCCTCCCTCCACACTCTTCTTTGAATATCTTTTCCGCCTCTCTGGCTAATGCGCCCATTCCTACCCCTGATCCCGCTCTGGCACATGGCCCTTCTTCCACACCAGCTTTCCGGCCGCTCGTTCAAACGCAGCTCAACACCCACAACCCGACTTGTACACCACCTCGTCCTCCCCTTTCCGCCCCCACTCCGACCACTGCGGTTCCATTCACGCGACCCACTCCGCCTGCATCTCCTCTCAGTCATCCCGATCCACCTGTTGCACCCTCCCCTCCAATTGATCTCCCTTCTACCCCTTCCTTTTTACATTTACTCCGCGACGCCAGTGCAGCTGCTTCTGGCAGTGCTCATGCCTCCAAAGTGTCCTTGGATTCTGTATCGGCCGCAGCTTCTATTCATCAACAATACATTTCTACCATAGACAACATCAATCGAATAGCTCATTCTCAATGGCAATCGCTCAATGAAACCGCCCGCTTACTCAAAGATGAGCGAGACAAATATCGAGATATGGCAGACTCTGCATTAAAGGCCTTATCCGATCTTCAAAATCGCTCTTCCTTAGGGTTATGTGATAATGCTACTTGCCGTCGTATCAAACGCGAAAGGGACCACCTTAGGCAGTGCCTTAGTTCTCTCCAGCACATGATTGAACAAGCTTCTGCTCCACTGCCCTCCTCTCCCCAACCCTCAGCTGCAGTTCTCAATCCCCCTTAGCAATAATTTACTTCACTTCGCATTTAGGGCTTCAGCTTCCATTCTAGAAATTCAACACATCTCATCATCCTTCTCCTTTTGTCATGATCCGGGTTAATAAATACTAGTAGCATTCTTTATCTGTTGTTTTTTTATGCTTCATCAATAATAGCACTCTTTCTCTATTTCCTTGCCTCCATTTCCTCTGTGGTTCTTTTGATGTTTTCTCTCTGTTATTGAAGCCTCCTTGCATTGTGTCATTGTGGTCTCTCCGGGACGGAGAGCACTTTAGGTGGTGGGCATCTGTTGAGCCCTAACTAGTTGAAACTAGCAAAGTCAAGGTCACAGCTATGCATAGGCAAGAGTAAAGTATCAAAATTCTAGGGTCAAAGTGCACAGGTAGTGCACCTTCAATTGTTCATATAAAAGGTCTTTAAGTGTTCACAGACAAGAGGTATTAAATTGGGGAAGTATTGCAGAAGTATTTTTCTAATTCCCTTAAGGTTCAAAGGGTGTTTTAAAGTCTTAGGTGCAAAAGTAAAGAATTAAAAGGAAAAGGTGAAGGTATGGGAAGCGGCCGTGTACGCAAAGGTGGAAATAGGGCCGCCCAATCAAAATTTTGCTTTAAGTCTAAAGTCACTACAGGACAAAGTAGTGAGTCGTTGGCCGCCTCATAAAAAGACAATCTTGGGGACATCAAAGGGAGGCCAAGAGTCTAGTGCAGTTAGGAGCGTACAGGACCAACACACTTCCAGAAGGAAAGCAAAGGCTATTCTATAAGGAGAGAGAAGAAGAGAGGAGTCTAAGAGGAAGCAAGAAAGAGAAGTGAAGAGTCACCAGTGTGAAACAACATAGAGAGGTGGAAGTGAAGAGTGCAAGAAGAGTGGCTAAGGAAGAAGGCAGGGAGTGCGAAGCTAGACCCCAAGGACCTCAAGGTCTCTGTGCAGTGTGCATGCCGACAAAAGATACTCATTCCTCATCTTGGTGGAAGCTTGGTGCAAGGTGTGCAAAAGGAAAAGCTTGAAGCAAGTAGAGGACTGGTGCAGAGGAGGCCGACTGCAAGAAGACTTCAGGATAATTGGTATTTTGTAATTAAGCACCCTCTGTAGTGCGCACAGAAGTATTGACTCGGATTGTGCTCAAACATTGTAATTGTTTTACTGTAATCAAACTCAAGATTCCAAGGTGTGCTTCTGCAGAAGCTTCCAAGGTTATTTCCTCTGTGAGGTTTCCCAGCTCATTTCTTTCTTTATTCTTTCCTTTTTCTCCTACAAACCCTCAAACTCCTTCTCGTCCAAGAAACCCCCCCAACAAATTTGGCACGCATTGTGGGACATCCAAGGAGATTTGAGCATAGGAGAAGATCTATTGCAATTGGAGAACAATATTCCAGTGTCGACAGTAATACTCTAGTGGACTAAGAGGTACATACTTATATAAAGTGTCTCATATTGAGTGGACTATGAACAGCTCATGACCGCGACCCGGTCACAAACCTTGAGGGTCACGTGCAAGCAGACAAGAAGAAAGGCGGTCAGAAGAAAAGATGGATGGAAAATTCAGGTCAGAGTTATTGTAGATAATTGATGAGGCTTCTACTACAAGTTTAGTAGCAAAGACTGTTGTTTTACAGAAAGGGATAATTATAGGGGAAGCACCCCTTACAGATTATAAAAGTCCTCGACTGACAGTATCTATTAAAGGTCATGAATTTTAGGGAGTTATTGTGGATGGTGGTTCTGGCATCAACTTGATGCCTGAACATACAATGGAAAAGATTGGACTCCACCCTTCAAGGCCTGCAAATTTCACCGTTACTCTGGGAGATCAGAGCAAAGTAAGGCCTGTCGGAGTGATTCCAAAAGTCCCACTTGAAATACAAGGTAATGTGTTCATACTGGATTTTGTTGTTTTAAGATTGCCCCAGGTTGAAGGAGGATTTCCCCTCTTAATTGGGAGACCATGGTTGAGACACGCAAGTGTCATCCATGATTGGGGCAAGGACACTGTGGGTACAAAAGAAAGGGCAAGAGTTGACGCAGCTTCACTTGGAAGAAGGCCCGGATAATCAAGGAAACACTAGCATGATGCAAAAGGTTGGCATTTGCATGGAACCAGAACCAGAAGATCAACCCCACATAGATTTCGAGGAAGAAGAGGATATTCTAAAGTGGCTGCATGCAGGCAACTCTTCTTCTTGTTTTGGAATTTTTCTCAATAATTCTTGCACAATTGAAGATTATGATGAAGATGACAAAAAAGTCCAGGTTGATGGATTGGGAGAGCCTATCACAGACCACAGAAGAGGCAGGAAGACACCCCTCAACTACAACTCAGAGGAGGATATCAAATCTACAAATAAGGCAGATGCCAAGGCTAAAGGCAAGGTAACGGAATCTAGTGAAGAATACCCTTTTCCTATTCAAGAAATACCTGCAGGATGGATGCAGGAAAAAGAGGAACACATTGAAATTCAGGAGACACCTGCTTATGAAGTAATGCACAAAAGACTAGTGGAAGAAGACAAGGAAGGAACTGAGCACAAAGGAAGTATGGTAGAAAGAGATCCTGTCAAAGAAATACATTTAGATACTCAAAACAATAACCGGCCAGTTTTGGTGGCCACCTGGTTGTGGAACTACCCAGGGCTTCTGGAAAAGGTCAGAACATTCTTGAACCACTACACAGATGTTTTTGCATGGCATTATAAGGATCTAGAAGGAGTACCACCCAGTTATGGAGAACACAGAATTCCTTTGATAGAAGGAGCAAAGCCGGTGAGAGGGAAAAGTTATAGGTTGAATCCCAAGTATGCTGAAGATGTCTATTCAGAAATTCGGAAAATGGAAGATGCAGGAATTATCATTCCTGTAGAACATTCGGAGTGGCTATCTCCCATGGTGATCGTGCCAAAGAAAAACACTAACAAGATCAGAATCTGTGTGGATTTTAGGGCATTGAACAAGGTCACGATTCCAGACGGATTTCCAATGCCATTTGCTGAGCAGGTCATAGAAGAAGCAGCTGGTCATTCCATTTATAGCTTCATGGATGGATTCAGTGGATACAATCAGATATCCATTCACCCTGGGGATCGGGAGAAGACAACATTCATTAGTCCTTGGGGAACTTATGTATATCTGAAGATGCCATTTCGATTAAGAAATGCTCCAGCTACCTTCAACCGAATAGTTAATCTCATTTTTGGACCATTGCTACTAGAGTCGTGAAGAATCTTCATGGATGACTTTTCATCTTTTTCAGGTACTCTCAAAGAAACTCCATTGGACTGTTTAGAGAAGCATCTACTTCAATTAAAACAAGTTTTTGAGAGGTGTAGAGAAACGAAGCTGAAACTGAATCCAAACAAATGCCACTTTTTGGTGACCGAAGGTACTTTGTTAGGGCATGTGGTATCTTCCAAAGGTATGGCACCTGATCCAGACAAAATCATAGCTATATTAAAATTACCCAGGCCTAAATCTTCAAAGGAGATTCAAAGTTTTCTAGGCCATACAGGATACCACCGCAGATTTATTAAAATGTATGCAGATATAGCCAGACCTTTGGCTAGACTCACAGGCAAGGAGGTTCCTTTTAAATGGGAAGAAGAGGAGGAAAGAGCATATCAAACACTACGGTCAAGGTTAGTGTCTGCTCCCATTTTGATCACACCTGAGTGGTAAAAAATATTTCATTTACACGTGGATGCCAGTGCATATGCAGTAGGGGCAGTTCTAACACAACCTAGTGAAGAATTCAAGATGGACAGACCAATTCAATATGCCAGCAGAATTTTGACTAAGGCTGAAAGGAACTACAACACCACAGAAAGAGAAGCCTTAGCCATGGTTTTTGCTGTCCAAAAATTTCGGCATTACTTATTGGGAGTGAAATTTGTTATTATAACTGATCACCAACCTCTAAAGTACTTACTCAACAAACCACAAGCCACTGGAAGAATATGGAGGTGGTTATTGTTATTCCAGGAGTTTGATTTCTCGGTAATTCATAAACCAGGCAGAGAGAATGTTATGGCGGATCACCTGTCCAGAATAAGTATGATGGATCAAGCCAGTGGAATCAATGATAATTTTCCCGATGCTCATTTGTTCGCTGTACAAGCTCAAGGTTGGTATGATGATATTAAGCAGTTCATTAAGACTAGGCTGTATCCAGAAAAGGCTAGTACTGTACAAAGGAAGAGACTGCTAATCAAGAGTAGACCATATACCTTCATTGAAGATAAATTATATAGACAGGGCAAGGATGACAGGGTTAGGAAATGCTTGGAAGAAGATGAAGTGAGGGAAGTACTGCACTCTGCACATGAAGGAACAGGTGGTGGGCACCTTCCAGGGAATATCATGAGCCAGAGGATACTTGGATGCTGGTCTATGGTGGCCTACACTATTTAAGGACGCAGATGAATGGAGAAGAACATGTGATGTGTGCCAGCGGTGTGGCCCTAAGCCCACCAAGCAGAGGCATAATCCTTTGATTGTTTCCACTTCTTGGCAACCATTTGAGAAGTGGGGTTTAGACTTTGTCGGGCCTATATACCCCGTGGCGGTTCCTAAAAGAGAAAAGTACTTACTGATAGCCACCGACTATGCGACAAAATGGGCTGAAGCTATTGCATCCACGGACTGCACTGCACAAACTGTGGCTGATTTCTTATACAGTAACATCATTTGCAGGTTTGGATGTCCACTTGAAATATGTACCGATCAGGGTACTCATTTTGTCAACAAAGTACTGCAGGAAATTTCCAACAGGTATCGAATTTTACATAGGACTTCTTGTGCATACTACCCACGAGCTAATGGTCAAGCCGAATCAACCAACAAAGTATTGATTTCAATGCTAAGAAAGGAATGTATGTTACAGCCTACTTCTTGGGGACATGCTTATCTTGGTACATTATGGGCATACCGATTGGCCTATAAAGAGACGGGGTATTCTCCCTTTCAACTAGTTTATGGCCTTGTTCCCATTGAACCATTTGAGTTCATCAAGGGCTCTATCCGAACGGAAGGAGTTGAGAAAAATGGGATAGAAGTTCCAGCCCGACTAACTGCTTTGCATAAACTGGAAGAATCAAGGATTTTAGCCTCCAAACAGTTAGAGAAGATTCAGATACAAAGAAAGGAGACTCATGACAAAAATTTATGGCACAACAACTTGAAGCTTGGTGATTTAGCTCTACTACACAAACCACATATTTCTACTCAAACCAAAGGAAAATGGATCCCTCACTGGGAAGGACCTTCTCGCATTACGAAGATGCTGCAGTGGGGTGCTGTGCAGTTAGAAACACTCAATGGGAACACCCTGCCATTAGTAAATATTTCCAGACTCAAAGCTTATCATATATTGTCATAACAATCGCACTTTCATAAATTTTGTTTCCTAATAGTTTTAGTTTTCTTTTAATTAAAAATAATAAAATAGCATATCTATAAATGCTAACGCATTTTGGGCCACTTTTTCTTTTTTTTCTCATTAAGCACTCAATTCAATAAATGGAAATTAGGCGTCAATTTTTTTAATGGCTCTTATTCTACTCAACATCTTTAAATGAGAACCCTTTCTTTGTTTATCTCTTGGATGGATGAGATTAAAGTTGGCTTCTCCTCTCTTTTGAACACTCTTTTATGCTCAACCATCCCTTTCTGTGAGGTGAGCTCTTAATCCTCCTTGCTATATAATGGGAACCCTCATTCATTATGCCTTCAACTCCATCTTCCTGCAAGATCATCTCAACTGAACCTAGAAGTCTACAATGCCCGAGTCCACAGGGGCTACCTGACTCTTCAGACACCTGCGTGTCTTTTTCGGTTGACGAAGCCTGAGCAGGAGCACTGACCCTCAACTTTCGCTTTGGCTTTCCACCGACCCTCCCCGACTCCCCCTCCTGCCACCACCACCATCCCCCTCTACCTCACCCGCCTCCCCTCGGCCTCCACCGCCATCCCAACCCTCTCCCTCCATACCCCTCCACCTTCCCCCTCATCAACTTCCACCTCAACCGCCACCGACTCCACCCTCCCCCCCCTCACCATCCGCCTCCCCCGCCCACCGACTCCACCTCACCCCCCTCACTATTCGCCTCCCCCGCCCACCGAATCCACCCTCACCCCCCTCACCATCCGCCTCCCCCGCCCACCGACTCCACCCTCCCCCCCCTCAAACTCCGCCTTACCCGCCCATGACTCCACCCTTCCCCCCCCCCCTCATCATCCGCCTCCCTTCACCCTACCCTCCCAAAACCTCACCCTCCACCCCCTCCACCTCCACACCCGCCTCCCCCTCCACCTCCCCCACCCACCCGCCCCACACACTCCCCCTCCACCTCAACCGCCCACCCGCCCCACGCACTCCCCCTCCATCTCCCCCGCCCACACGCCCCACCCTCCCCCTCCACCTCCTCCGCCCCCCTTCCACCCCCTCCACCTCCACACTCCCCTCCACCCCCTCCACCTCCCCCGCCCACCGACTCCACCCTCCCCCCCCCTCAAACTCCGCCTCCCCCGCCCACCGACTCCACCTCCCCCCCCTCACCATCCGCCTCCCCCGCCCACCGAATCCACCCTCACTCCCCTCACCATCTTCCTCCCCCGCCCACCGACTCCACCCTCCCCCCCCTCAAACTCCGCCTTCCCCGCCCACGACTCCACCCTTCCCCCCCCTCATCATCCGCCTCCCTTCACCCTCCCCTCCCACAACCTCACCCTCCACCCCCTCCACCTCCACACCCGCCTCCCCCTCCACCTCCACACCCGCCTCCCCCTCCACCTCCCCCGCCCACCCGCCCCACACACTCCCCCTCCATCTCTCCCGCCCACACGCCCCACCATCCCCCTCCACCTCCTCCGCCCCCCCTCCACCCCCTCCACCTCCACACTCCCCTCCACCCCCTCCACCTCCCCCGCCCACCGACTCCACCCTCCCCCCCCTCAAACTCCGCCTCCCCCGCCCACCGACTCCACCTCCCCCCCCTCACCATCCGCCTCCCCCGCCCACCGAATCCACCCTCACCCCCCTCACCATCCGTCTCCCCCGCCCATCGACTCCACCCTCCCCCCCCTCCAACTCCGCCTTCCCCGCCCACGACTCCACCCTCCCCCCCCTCAAACTCCGCCTTCCCTGCCCACGACTCCACCTTTCCCCCCCCTCATCATCCGCCTCCCTTCACCCTCCCCTCCCACAACCTCACCCTCCACCCCCTCCACCTCCACACCCACCTCCCCCTCCACCTCCCCCGCCCACCCGCCCCACACACTCCCCCTTCACCTCCCCCGCCCACCCGCCCCACGCACTCCCCCTCCATCTCTCCCGCCCACACGCCCCACCCTCCCCCTCCACCTCCTCCGCCCCCCCTCCACCCCCTCCACCTCCACACTCCCCTCCACCCCCTCCACCTCCCCCGCCCACCGACTCCACCCTCCCCCCCCTCAAACTCCGCCTCCCCCGCCCACCGACTCCACCTCCCCCCCCTCACCATCCACCTCCCCCGCCCACCGAATCCACCCTCACCCCCCTCACCATCCGCCTCCCCCGCTCACCGACTCCACCCTCCCCCCCCCTCAAACTCTGCCTTCCCCGCCCACGACTCAACCCTTTCCCCCCTCATCATCCGCCTCCCTTCACCCTCCCCTCCCACAACCTCACCCTCCACCCCCTCCACCTCCACACCCGCCTCCCCCTCCACCTCCCCCGCCCACCCGCCCCACACACTCCCCCTCCTCCTCCCCCGTCCACCCGCCCCACGCACTCCCCCTCCATCTCTCCCGCCCACACGCCCCACCCTCCCCCTCCACCTCCTCCGCCCCCCCTCCACCCCCTCCACCTCCACACTCCCCTCCACCCCCTCCACCTCCCCCGCCCACCGACTCCACCCTCCCCCCCCTCAAACTCCGCCTCCCCCGCCCACCGACTCCACCTCCCCCCCCTCCCCTTCCGCCTCCCCCGCCCACCGAATCCACACTCACCCCCCTCACCATCTGCCTCCCCCGCCCACCGACTCCACCCTCCCCCCCCCCTCAAACTCCGCCTTCCCCGCCCATGACTCCACCCTTTCCCCCCTCATCATCCGCCTCCCTTCACCCTCCCCTCCCACAACCTCACCCTCCACCCCCTCCAACTCCACACCCGCCTCCCCCTCCACCTCCCCCGCCCACCCGACCCACATACTCCCCCTCCACCTCCCCCGCCCACCCGCCCCACGCACTCCCCCTCCATCTCCCCCGCCCACAAGCCCCACCCTCCCCCTCCACCTCCTCCGCCCCCCCTCCACCCCCTCCACCTCCCCACTCCCCTCCACCCCCTCCACTTCCACACCCGCCTCCCCCTCCACTTCCCCCGCCCACACGCCCCACACTCCCCCTCCACCTCCCCCGCCCAACCACTCCCCCTTCACCTTTCTACGCAGAACACTATGGCAGATCCCACTGCACCGGAAGACATTTCGGAACTCACTCCTTGAGCACTGCATACAACCAATCCACATTACCCTCCTCCTGCATCTCCAACACCGCCCACCGGCCTCCACTACCAGTTCCCTACGTTGCCTGTTTCCACTGAGCCACCCCTAATATCGCCTTCCTCACTTCCTCCTGCCATTCTTCATATTCCCACTTATTCAGTTCAATCTGATTCCACGGATATATATTCTCCACCTCCCCTCCCTCGCCATCCTTCTCCTTCTCCTTTGGCTTCTCATACCTCGCAACCAAATTCGCCTTCAGGAGATTATATGCGCCTTTTTCGTCCGCCCGATTTAGATCTGCAGATTCGTATTCACTTATCTCTCCCAACTATTGAACTCCGTCGCCTTTTTTCTGTCGAAAATCTTCAACAGGCGGGTCTCTGGGGCTTGGCCAACGTTTTCCTGAATGATCCCTCCAATTATAGTGACGTCTATGAATCTCTCCGCCTCTTTCCTAATTTTTGCACAGGCACTCTCTCCATTCCCGCTCTTGCTGCCAGTCTCGGCTCCTCCCCCGTCGATTTCAGTAATCCTCCATTCTTATATTCTGGATTGTCAGCTTCTGCCACAATTGCCTTTTGTAGAGATCGCTTCGACACTAATGCCCGATTTTCCATCCGCATGACATCCATACTTAATGCATTCATTTTTTTCTTTTTGCTTTGTAGTCCCACATCTTCACTACCATGGTCCGATATTCGCATTGCTGATCCACTCTTTTGCTTCCTAAATAGCTGCCCATACCCTTACGCCGCCCTCATCTAAGGTTCCTTAAATTTGCGCTCTCTTCGCCTTCGTGAAGCTGTCTCCAGGGGCTCTCGCACATTCTCCTTATATTCTGCTCCCTTCGTAGCTTGGCTCTATCAAATACCTTCGAACTCTGACCATAATCCCGCTCTACTTCAGTCGGAGCCCAACCCTGTTAGCCAACGGAATAGTCATCCCTGTATACCTTCCACTTCAATTCCTTCCCCCTCCCCTATAATCTCCATCGACTCGGCTTTCGCTTCCACACCGCTGTCTGCTCCCCCTGATCTCAATTCCCTCCCTCCACACTCTTCTTTGAATATCTTTTCCGCCTCTCCGGCTAATGCGCCCATTCCTACCCCTGATTCCGCTCTGGCACATGGCCCTTCTTCCACACCAGCTTTCCGGCCGCTCGTTCAAATGCAGCTCAACACCCACAACCCGACCTGTACACCACCTCGTCCTCCCCTTTCCGCCCCCACTCCGACCACTGCGGTTCCATTCACGCGACCCACTCCGCCTGCATCTCCTCTCGGTCATCCCGATCCACCTGTTGCACCCTCCCCTCCAATTGATCTCCCTTCCGCCCCTTCCTTTTTACATTTACTCCGCAACGCCAGTGCAGCTGCTTCTGGCAGTGCTCATGCCTCCAAAGTGTCCTTGGATTCTGTATCCGCCGCAGCTTCTATTCATCAACAATACATTTCTACCATAGACAACATCAATCGAATAGCTCATTCTCAATGGAAATCGCTCAATGAAACGGCCCGCTTACTCAAAGATGAGCGAGACAAATATCGAGATATGGCCGACTCTGCATTAAAGGCCTTATCCGATCTTCAAAATTGCTCTTCCTTAGGGTTATGTGATAATGCTACTTGCCGTCGTATCAAACGCGAAAGGGACCACCTTAGGCAGTGCCTTAGTTCTCTCCAGCACATGATTGAACAAGCTTCTGCTCCACTGCCCTCCTCTCCCCAACCCTCAGCTGCAGTTCTCAATCCCCCTTAGCAATAATTTACTTCACTTTGCATTTAGGGCTTCAGCTTCCATTCTAGAAATTCAACACATCTCATCATCCTTCTCCTTTTGTCATGATCCGGGTTAATAAATACTAGTAGCACTCTTTATCTGTTGTTTTTTTATGCTTCATCAATAATAGCACTCTTTCTCTATTTCCTTGCCTCGGTTTCCTCTGTGGTTCTTCTGATGTTTTCTCTCTGTTATTGAAGCCTCCTTGCATTGTGTCATTGTGGTCTCTCCGGGACGGAGAGCACTTTAGGTGGTGGGCATCTGTTGAGCCCTAACTGGTTGAAACTAGCAAAGTCAAGGTCACAGCTATGCATAGGCAAGAGTAAAGTATCAAAATTCCAGGGTCAAAGTGCACAGGTAGTGCACCTTCAATTGTTCATATAAAAGGTCTTTTAGTGTTCACAGATAAGAGGTATTAAATTGGGGAAGTATTGCAGAAGTATTTTTCTAATTCCCTTAAGGTTCAAAGGGTGTTTTAAAGTCTTAGGTGCAAAAGTAAAGAATTAAAAGAAAAGGTGAAGGTATGGGAAGCGGCCGTGTACGCAAAGGTGGAAATAGGGCCGCCCAATCAAAATTTTGCTTTAAGTCTAAAGTCACTACAGGACAAAGTAGTGAGTCGTTGGCCGCCTCCTAAAAAGACAATCTTGGGGACATCAAAGGGAGGCCAAGAGTCTAGTGCAGTTAGGAGCATACAGGACCAACACACTTCAAGAAGGAAAGCAAAGGCTATTCTATAGGGAGAGAGAAGCAGAGAGGAGTCTAAGAGGAAGCAAGAAAGAGAAGTGAAGAGTCACCAGTGTGAAACAACATAGAGAGGTGGAAGTGAAGAGTGCAAGAAGAGTGGATAAGGAAGAAGGCAGGGAGTGCGAAGCTAGACCCCAAGGACCTCAAGGTCTCTGTGCAGTGTGCATGCCGACAGAAGATACTCATTCCTCATCTTGGTGGAAGCTTGGTGCAAGGTGTGCACAAGGAAAAGCTTGAAGCAAGTAGAGGACTGGTGCAGAGGAGGCCGACTGCAAGAAGACTTCAAGATAATTGGTATTTTGTAATTAAGCACCCTCTGTAGTGCGCACAGAAGTATTGACTCGGGTTGTGCTCAAACATTGTAATTGTTTTACTGTAATCAAACTCAAGATTCCAAGGTGTGCTTCTGCAGAAGCTTCCAAGGTTATTTCCTTTGTGAAGTTTCCCAGCTCATTTCTTTCTTTATTCTTTCCTTTTTCTCCTACAAACCCTCAAACTCCTTCTCGTCCAAGAATCCCCCCCAACAAATTTGGCACGCACGGTGGGACATCCAAGGAGATTTGAGCATAGGAGAAGATCTATTGCAATTGGAGAACAATATTCCAGTGTCGACAGTAATACTATAGTGGACTAAGAGGTACATACTTATATAAAGTGTCTCATATTGAGTGGACTATGAACAGCTCATGACCGCGACCCGGTCACAAACCTTGAGGGTCACGTGCAAGCAGACAAGAAGAAAGGCGGTCAGAAGATCATTGAGTCCACTTTCATCAACTTCATCAGTAAGAAGCATGGCAGGACAGGTAGACCTAGAAACCTTACTCTCCAGACTAAACATAAAATTTCCCTCTTTCAGAGGTTTAGCTCATGAGGATCCAGATGAGCACATTCGAAGATTCTGGCATTATGCAAGAATAGAGGTCTAATGGGTAGGGAAGATGCCTTCTTGATACTCTTCCCTGCCACATTGGAAGGATTGGCAGACAAGTGGTTTATCCAGTTTGCTGAAAACCACTTTACCTCTTGGGATTTGATGAAAGAGGCGTTTAAAAATCAGTTCCAGCATGGCAACACTGCGGAGATCATCATAGAAGAGCTAGAAAACCTGAGATTGGGTCCAGGAGAAAAGTTCCCAGAGTTTGTGACCAGGGCCAAAGCACTAATGGCTAAACTACCAGATCCACCGCATGACTTCTTTGTCAAGAAGTGGTTAGCCAAACCCCTACCTGTGGTCACCCAATGCAAAATAAAAGAGTTAGTGTTACCTACCGCCTCTGTTGAGGAGTTCATCAATACGGCCACACGCTTGGAGCAGATAAGGCACCAGTATGGTGCAACTTCTTCCCAACCAACATATGGTACAGAACTGGAGGACCCAGTGATCCAGCTAAGAAGGGAGCTGGAGGGCTTGAAAAGGAATAAGCCCTACACAGAGGAGGAGACTGCTGTGGCTCAGTTGAGAAGGGAGATTGAAGCACTCAAGCTCCAAAAGGAAGAGGAGGCCCAAGTAGAAGAATTAGCTCAGCTGAGACAGGAATTGCAAGAACTCAAAGGAGGCGGTATCAAGAGTGGACTCTGGTGCTCCATGTGCAGCAAGCAAGGGCACATAGTAAGCGAATGTCCTCTGCTAAACGTGACTTGTCAATTATGCAGGAAAGTTGGCCATGAGGCCCACGAATGCCAATCCAGGGGAATGCCTGCAACGACATACTGGACACAGGGAGGACCTCTGCCACCCGCAAATGTAATGGCAGCCGCAGCAAACCAAGGTAACAACTATAATCCTAGACCAAGGAATAATTTTGCAAACGGGCCTATAAGGCCCATCATTTGTTTCAGATGTGGAGAATGCGGGCACTACCAATCTAGGTGCACTCTTCCAAAAAATGCCCCTCCTTGCAGGAACTGTCCAGAGGTCAGAGATCACTATACAAACTGTTGTCTTAAGAATCAAGCCTCTACATCCGGACCCCATATCCAAATGATTTCTGTACACAAGGAGGAAACATTACCTCAGGTCAATGAGCCCTCACCGTCTACCAGGGTGGTACAATTAGAAGAGCTTGAATCTTTTACAATGCAGACAAGAAGCAAGGGGAAGGCTCAAGTGGACGTAAGTCAAGAATCAATGATTAGGGGATTCAACAAAGACAAAGTTCCAGCTGAAGACAAAGCAACCACAGGCGCAGACCCAAAACAAAAGGAAAACTTCATAGGCACCAGTGATGTCATTGGGCATGCTTTCATCAGGGCTCAGGAAGAGTTGGATAAGTCAAGTGGAGCCCATTCCTTTAAAGAGTCGGAAGCTTCAAAACTACTCAAGTCTATGAAGAAGGAGGTTAGTATTTTTGATCTAATAAAGATGGATGGAAAATTCAGGTCAGAGTTATTGCAGATAATTGATGAGGCTTCTACTACAAGTTTAGTAGCAAAGACTGTTGTTTTACAGAAAGGGATAATTATAGGGGAAGCACCCCTTACAGATTATAAAAGTCCTCGACTGACAGTATCTATTAAAGGTCATGAATTTCAGGGAGTTATTGTGGATGGTGGTTCTGGCATCAACTTGATGCCTGAACATACAATGGAAAAGATTGGACTCCACCCTTCAAGGCCTGCAAATTTCACCGTTACTCTGGCAGATCAGAGCAAAGTAAGGCCTGTCGGAGTGATTCCAAAAGTCCCACTTGAAATACAAGGTAATGTGTTCATACTGGATTTTGTTGTTTTAAGATTGCCCCAGGTTGAAGGAGGATTTCCCCTCTTAATTGGGAGACCATGGTTGAGACACGCAAGTGTCATCCATGATTGGGGCAAGGACACTGTGGGTACAAAAGAAAGGGCAAGAGTTGACGCAGCTTCACTTGGAAGAAGGCCCGGATAATCAAGGAAACACTAGCATGATGCAAAAGGTTGGCATTTGCATGGAACCAGAACCAGAAGATCAACCCCACATAGATTTCGAGGAAGAAGAGGATATTCTAAAGTGGCTGCATGCAGGCAACTCTTCTTCTTGTTTTGGAATTTTTCTCAATAATTCTTGCACAATTGAAGATTATGATGAAGATGACAAAAAAGTCCAGGTTGATGGATTGGGAGAGCCTATCACAGACCACAGAAGAGGCAAGAAGACACCCCTCAACTACAACTCAGAGGAGGATATCAAATCTACAAATAAGGCAGATGCCAAGGCTAAAGGCAAGGTAACGGAATCTAGTGAAGAATACCCTTTTCCTATTCAAGAAATACCTGCAGGATGGATGCAGGAAAAAGAGGAACACACTGAAATTCAGGAGACACCTGCTTATGAAGTAATGCACAAAAGACTAGTGGAAGAAGACAAGGAAGGAACTGAGCACAAAGGAAGTATGGTAGAAAGAGATCCTGTCAAAGAAATACATTTAGATACTCAAAACAATAACCGGCCAGTTTTGGTGGCCACCTGGTTGTGGAACTACCCAGGGCTTCTGGAAAAGGTCAGAACATTCTTGAACCACTACACAGATGTTTTTGCATGGCATTATAAGGATCTAGAAGGAGTACCACCCAGTTATGGAGAACACAGAATTCCTTTGATAGAAGGAGCAAAGCCGGTGAGAGGGAAAAGTTATAGGTTGAATCCCAAGTATGCTGAAGCTGTCTATTCAGAAATTTGGAAAATGGAAGATGCAGGAATTATCATTCCTGTAGAACATTCGGAGTGGCTATCTCCCATGGTGATCGTGCCAAAGAAAAACACTAACAAGATCAGAATCTGTGTGGATTTTAGGGCATTGAACAAGGTCACGATTCCAGACGGATTTCCAATGCCATTTGCTGAGCAGGTCATAGAAGAAGCAGCTGGTCATTCCATTTATAGCTTCATGGATGGATTCAGTGGATACAATCAGATTTCCATTCACCCTGGGGATCGGGAGAAGACAGCATTCATTACTCCTTGGGGAACTTATGTATATCTGAAGATGCCATTTGGATTAAGAAATGCTCCAGCTACCTTCAACCGAACAGTTAATCTCATTTTTGGACCATTGCTACTAGAGTCGTTAAGAATCTTCATGGATGACTTTTCATCTTTTTCAGGTACTCTCAAAGAAACTCCATTGGACTGTTTAGAGAAGCATCTGCTTCAATTAAAACAAGTTTTTGAGAGGTGTAGAGAAACGAAGCTGAAACTGAATCCAAACAAATGCCACTTTTTGGTGACCGAAGGTACTTTGTTAGGGCATGTGGTATCTTCCAAAGGTATGGCACCTGATCCAGACAAAATCATAGCTATATTAAAATTACCCAGGCCTAAATCTTCAAAGGAGATTCAAAGTTTTCTAGGCCATACAGGATACCACCGCAAATTTATTAAAATGTATGCAGATATAGCCAGACCTTTGGCAAGACTCACAGGCAAGGAGGTTCCTTTTAAATGGGAAGAAGAGGAGGAAAGAGCATATCAAACACTACGGTCAAGGTTAGTGTCTGCTCCCATTTTGATCACACCTGAGTGGTAAAAAATATTTCATTTACACGTGGATGCCAGTGCATATGCAGTAGGGGCAGTTCTAACACAACCTAGTGAAGAATTCAAGATGGATAGACCAATTCAATATGCCAGCAGAATTTTGACTAAGGCTGAAAGGAACTACAACACCACAGAAAGAGAAGCCTTAGCCATGGTTTTTGCTGTCCAAAAATTTCGGCATTACTTATTGGGAGTGAAATTTGTTATTATAACTGATCACCAACCTCTAAAGTACTTACTCAACAAACCACAAGCCACTGGAAGAATATGGAGGTGGTTATTGTTATTCCAGGAGTTTGATTTCTCGGTAATTCATAAACCAGGCAGAGAGAATGTTATGGCGGATCACCTGTCCAGAATAAGTATGATGGATCAAGCCAGTGGAATCAATGATAATTTTCCCAATGCTCATTTGTTCGCTGTACAAGCTCAAGGTTGGTATGATGATATTAAGCAGTTCATTAAGACTAGGCTGTATCTAGAAAAGGCTAGTACTGTACAAAAGAAGAGACTTCTAATCAAGAGTAGACCATATACCTTCATTGAAGATAAATTATATAGACAAGGCAAGGATGAGAGGGTTAGGAAATGCTTGGAAGAAGATGAAGTGAGGGAAGTACTGCACTCTGCACATGAAGGAACAGGTGGTGGGCACCTTCCAGGGAATATCATGAGCCAGAGGATACTTGGATGCTGGTCTATGGTGTCCTACACTATTTAAGGACGCAGATGAATGGAGAAGAACATGTGATGTGTGCCAGCGGTGTGGCCCTAAGCCCACCAAGCAGAGGCATAATCCTTTGATTGTTTCCACTTCTTGGCAACCATTTGAGAAGTGGGGATTAGACTTTGTCGGGCCTATATACCCCGTGGCGGTTCCTAAAAGAGAAAAGTACTTACTGATAGCCACAGACTATGCGACAAAATGGGCTAAAGCTATTGCATCCACGGACTGCACTGCACAAACTGTGGCTGATTTCTTATACAGTAACATCATTTGCAGGTTTGGATGTCCACTTGAAATATGTACCGATCAGGGTACTCATTTTGTCAACAAAGTACTGCAGGAAATTTCCAACAGGTATCCAATTTTACATAGGACTTCTTGTGCATACTACCCACGAGCTAATGGTCAAGCCGAATCAACCAACAAAGTATTGATTTCAATGCTAAGAAAGGAATGTATGTTACAGCCTACTTCTTGGGGACATGCTTATCTTGGTACATTATGGGCATACCGATTGGCCTATAAAGAGACGGGGTATTCTCCCTTTCAACTAGTTTATGGCCTTGTTCCCATTGAACCATTTGAGTTCATCAAGGGCTCTATCTGAACGGAAGGAGTTGAGAAAAATGGGATAGAAGTTCCAGCCCGACTAACTGCTTTGCATAAACTGGAAGAATCAAGGATTTTAGCCTCCAAACAGTTAGAGAAGATTCAGATACAAAGAAAGGAGACTCATGACAAAAATTTATGGCACAACAACTTGAAGCCTAGTGATTTAGCTCTACTACACAAACCACATATTTCTACTCAAACCAAAGGAAAATGGATCCCTCACTGGGAAGGACCTTCTCGCATTACGAAGATGCTGCAGTGGGGTGCTGTGCAGTTAGAAACACTCAATGGGGACACCCTGCCATTAGTAAATATTTCCAGACTCAAAGCTTATCATAAATTGTCATAACAATCGCACTTTCATAAATTTTGTTTCCTAATAGTTTTGGTTTTCTTTTAATTAAAAATAATAAAATAGCATATCTATAAATGCTAACGCATTTTGGGCGACTTTTTCTTTTTTTTTCTCATTAAGCACTCAATTCAATAAATGGAAATTAGGCGTCAATTTTTTTAATGGCTCTTATTCTACTCAACATCTTTAAATGAGAACCCTTTCTTTGTTTATCTCTTGGATGGATGAGATTAAAGTTGGCTTCTCCTCTCTTTTGAACACTCTTTTATGCTCAACCATCCCTTTCTGTGAGGTGAGCTCTTAATCCTCCTTGCTATATAATGGGAACCCTCGTTCATTCCGCCTTCAACTCCATCTTGCTGCAAGATCATCTCAACTGAACCTAGAAGTCTACAATGCCCGAGTCCACAGGGGCTACCCGACTCTTCAGACACCTGCGTGTCTTTTTCGGTTGACGAAGCCTGAGCAGGAGCACTGACCCTCAACTTTCGCTTTGGCTTTCCACCGACCCTCCCTGACTCCCCCTCCTGCCACCACCACCATCCCCCTCTACCTCACTCGCCTCCCCTCGGCCTCCACCGCCATCCCAACCCTCTCCCTCCATACCCCTCCACCTTCCCCCTCATCAACTTCCACCTCAACCGCCACCGACTCCACCCTCCCCCCCCCTCACCATCCGCCTCCCCCGCCCACCGACTCCACCTCACCCCCCTCACCATTCGCCTCCCCCGCCCACCGAATGCACCCTCACCCCCTCGCCATCCGCCTCCGCCGCCCACCGACTCCACCCTCCCCCCCCCTCAAAGTCCCCCTTCCCCGCCCACGACTCCACCCTTCCCCCCCCTCATCATCCGCCTCCCTTCACCCTACCCTCCCACAACCTCACCCTCCACCCCCTCCACCTCCACACCCGCCTCCCCCTCCACCTCCCCCGCCCACCCGCCCCACACACTCCCCCTCCACCTCAACCGCCCACCCGCCCCACGCACTCCCCCTCCATCTCCCCCGCCCACACGCCCCACCCTCCCCCTCCACCTCCTCCGCCCCCCCTCCACCCCCTCCACCTCCACACTCCCCTCCACCCCCTCCACCTCCCCCGCCCACCGACTCCACCCTCCCCCCCCCCCTCAAACTCCGCCTCCCCCGCCCACCGACTCCACCTCCCCCCCCTCACCATCCACCTCCCCCGCCCACCGAATCCACCCTCACCCCCCTCACCATCTGCCTCCCCCGCCCACCGACTCCACCCTCCCCCCCCTCAAACTCCGCCTTCTCCGCCCACGACTCCACCCTTCCCCCCCCTCATCATCCGCCTCCCTTCACCCTCCCCTCCCACAACCTCACCCTCCACCCCCTCCACCTCCACATCCGCCTCCCCCTCCACCTCCCCCGCCCACCCGCCCCACACACTCCCCCTCCATCTCTCCCGCCCACACGCCCCACCCTCCCCCTCCACCTCCTCCGCCCCCCCTCCACCCCCTCCACCTCCACACTCCCCTCCACCCCCTCCACCTCCCCCGCCCACCGACTCCACCCTCCCCCCCCTCAAACTCTGCCTCCCCCGCCCACCAACTCCACCTCCCCCCCCTCACCATCCGCCTCCCCGCCCACCGAATCCACCCTCACCCCCCTCACCATCCGCCTCCCCCGCCCATCGACTCCACCCTGCCCCCCCTCCAACTCCGCCTTCCCCGCCCACGACTCCACCCTCCCCCCCCCCTCAAACTCCGCCTTCCCCGCCCACAACTCCATCTTTCCCCCCCCCTCATCATCCGCCTCCCTTCACCCTCCCCTCCCACAACCTCACCCTCCACCCTCACCACCTCCACACCCACCTCCCCCTCCACCTCCCCCGCCCACCCGCCCCACACACTCCCCCTCCACCTCCCCCGCCCACCCACCCCACGCACTCCCCCTCCATCTCCCCCGCCCACACGCCCCACCCTCCCCCTCCACCTCCTCCGCCCCCCCTCCACCCCCTCCACGTCCACACTCCCCTCCACCCCCTCCACCTCCCCCGCCCACCGACTCCACCCTCCCCCCCCTCAAACTCCGCCTCCCCCAGCCACCGACTCCACCCCCCCCCTCACCATCCACCTCCCCCGCGCACCGAATCCACCCTCACCCCCCTCACCATCTGCCTCCCCCGCCCACCGACTCCACCCTCCCCCCCCCTCAAACTCTGCCTTCCCCGCCCACAACTCCACCCTTTCCCCCCTCATCATCCGCCTCCCTTCACCCTCCCCTCCCACAACCTCACCCTCCACCCCCTCCACCTCCACACCCGCCTCCCCCTCCACCTCCCCCGCCCACCCGCCCCACACACTCCCCCTCCTCCTCCCCCGCCCACCCGCCCCACGCACTCCCCCTCCATCTCTCCCGCCCACACGCCCCACCCTCCCCCTCCACCTCCTCCGCCCCCTCCACCCCCTCCACCTCCACCTCCACACTCCCCTCCACCCCCTCCACCTCCCCCGCCCACCGACTCCACCCTCCCCCCCCTCAAACTCCGCCTCCCCCGCCCACCGACTCCACCTCCCCCCCTCCCCTTCCGCCTCCCCCGCCCACCGAATCCACCCTCACCCCCCTCACCATCTGCCTCCCCCGCCCACCGACTCCACCCTCCCCCCCCTCAAACTCCGCCTTCCCCGCCCACGACTCCACCCTTTCCCCCCTCATCATCCGCCTCCCTTCACCCTCCCCTCCCACAACCTCACCCTCCACCCCCTCCAACTCCACACCCGCCTCCCCCTCCACCTCCCCCGCCCACCCGACCCACACACTCCCCCTCCACCTCCCCCGCCCACCCGCCCCACGCACTCCCCCTCCATCTCCCCCGCCTACAAGCCCCACCCTCCCCCTCCACCTCCTCCGCCCCCCCCTCCACCCCCTCCACCTCCCCACTCCCCTCCACCCCCTCCACTTCCACACCCGCCTCCCCCTCCACTTCCCCCGCCCACACGCCCCACACTCGCCCTCCACCTCCCCCGCCCAACCACTCCCCCTCCACCTTTCTACGCAGAACACTATGGCAGATTCCACCGCACCGGAAGACTTTCGGAACTCACTCCTTCAGCACTGCATACAACCAATCCACATTACCCTCCTCCTGCATCTGCAAAACCGCCCACCGGCCTCCACTACCAGTTCCCTACGTTGCCTGTTTCCACTGAGCCACCCCTAACATCGCCTTCCTCACTTCCTCCTGCCATTCTACATATTCCCACTTATTCAGTTCAATCTAATTCCACGGATATATATTCTCCACCTCCCCTCCCTCGCCATCCTTCTCCTTCTCCTTCGGCTTCTCATACCTCGCAACCAAATTCGCCTTCAAGAGATTATATGCGCCTTTTTCGTCCGCCCGATTTAGATCTGCAGATTCGTTTTCACTTATCTCTCCCAACTATTGAACTCCGTCGCCTTTTTTCTGTCGAAAATCTTCAACAGGCGGGTCTCTGGGGCTTGGCCAACGTTTTCCTGAATGATCCCTCCAATTATAGTGACGTCTATGAATCTCTCCGCCTCCTTCCTAATTTTCGCACAGGCACTCTCTCCATTCCCGCTCTTGCTGCCAGTCTTGGCTCCTCCCCCGTCGATTTCAGTAATCCTCCATTCTTATATTCTGGATTGTTAACTTCTGCCACAATTGCCTTTTGTAGAGATCGCTTCGACACTAATGCCCGCTTTTCCATCCGCATGACATCCATACTTAATGCATTCATTTTTTTCTTTTTGCTTCGTAGTCCCACATCTTCAGTACCATGGTCCGATATTCGCATTGCTGATCCGGTTTTTTGCTTCCTAAATAGCCGCCCATACCCTTACGCCGCCCTCATCTATGGTTCCTTAAATTTGCGCTCTCGTCGCCTTCGTGAAGCTGTCTCCAGGGGCTCTCGCACATTCTCCTTATATTCTGCTCCCTTCATAGCTTGGCTCTATCAAATACCTTCGAACTCTGACCATAATCCCGCTCTACTTCAGTCGCAGCCCAGCCCTGTTAGCCAACGGAATAGTCATCCCTGTATACCTTCCACTTCAATTCCTTCCCCCTCCCCTATAATCTCCATCGACTCGGCTTCCGCTTCCACATCGCTATCTGCTCCCCCTGATCTCAATTCCCTCCCTCCACACTCTTCTTTGAATATCTTTTCCGCCTCTCCGGCTAATGCGCCCATTCCTACCCCTGATCCCGCTCTGGCACATGGCCCTTCTTCCACACCAGCTTTCCGGGCGCTCGTTCAAACGCAGCTCAACACCCACAACCCGACCTGTACACCACCTCGTCCTCCCCTTTCCGCCCCCACTCCGACCACTACGGTTCCATTCACGCGACCCACTCCGCCTGCATCTCCTCTCAGTCATCCCGATCCACCTGTTGCACCCTCCCCTCCAATTGATCTCCCTTCCGCCCCTTCCTTTTTACATTTACTCCGCGACGCCAGTGCAGCTGCTTCTGGCAGTGCTCATGCCTCCAAAGTGTCCTTGGATTTTGTATCGGCCGCAGCTTCTATTCATCAACAATACATTTCTACCATAGACAAGATCAATCGAATAGCTCATTCTCAATGGCAATCGCTCAATGAAACGGCCTGCTTACTCAAAGATGAGCGAGACAAATATCGAGATATGGCCGACTCTGCATTAAAGGCCTTATCCGATCTTCAAAATCGCTCTTCCTTAGGGTTATGTGATAATGCTACTTGCCGTCGTATCAAACGCGAAAGGGACCACCTTATGCAGTGCCTTAGTTCTCTCCAGCACATGATTGAATAAGCTTCTGCTCCACTGCCCTCCTCTCCCCAACCCTCAACTGCAGTTCTCAATCCCCCTTAGCAATAATTTACTTCACTTGGCAATTTTAGGGCTTCAGCTTCCATTCTAGAAATTCAACACATCTCATCATCCTTCTCCTTTTGTCATGATCCGGGTTAATAAATACTAGTAGCACTCTTTATCTGTTGTTTTTTTATGCTTCATCAATAATAGCACTCTTTCTCTATTTCCTTGCCTCCGTTTCCTCTGTGGTTCTTCTGATGTTTTCTCTCTGTTATTGAAGCCTCCTTGCATTGTGTCATTGTGGTCTCTCCGGGACGGAGAGCACTTTAGGTGGTGGGCATCTGTTGAGCCCTAACCGGTTGAAACTAGCAAAGTCAAGGTCACAGCTAGGCAAGAGTAAGTATCAAAATTCCAGGGTCAAAGTGCACAGGTAGTGCACCTTCAATTGTTCATATAAAAGGTCTTTAAGTGTTCACAGACAAGAGGTATTAAATTGGGGAAGTATTGCAGAAGTATTTTTCTAATTCCCTTAAGGTTCAAAGGGTGTTTTAAAGTCTTAGGTGCAAAAGTAAATAATTAAAAGGAAAAGGTGAAGGTATGGGAAGCGGCCGTGTACGCAAAGGTGGAAATAGGACCGCCCAATCAAAATTTTGCTTTAAGTCTAAAGTCACTACAGGACAATGTAGTGAGTCGTTGGCCGCCTCCTATAAAGACAATCTTGGGGACATCAAAGGGAGGCCAAGAGTCTAGTGCAGTTAGGAGCATACAGGACCAACACACTTCAAGAAGGAAAGCAAAGGCTATTCTACAGGGAGAGAGAAGCAGAGAGGAGTCTAAGAGGAAGCAAGAAAGAGAAGTGAAGAGTCACCAGTGTGAAACAACACAGAGAGGTGAAAGTGAAGAGTGCAAGAAGAGTGGCTAAGGAAGAAGGCAGGGAGTGCGAAGCTAGACCCCAAGGACCTCAAGGTCTCTGTGCAGTGTGCATGCCGACAGAAGATACTCATTCCTCATCTTGGTGGAAGCTTGTGCAAGGTGTGCACAAGGAAAAGCTTGAAGCAAGTAGAGGACTGGTGCAGAGGAGGCCGACTGCAAGAAGACTTCAGGATAATTGGTATTTTGTAATTAAGCACCCTCTGTAGTGCGCACAAAAGTATTGACTCGGATTGTGCTCAAACATTGTAATTGTTTTACTGTAATCAAACTCAAGATTCCAAGGTGTGCTTCTGCAGAAGCTTCCAAGGTTATTTCCTCTGTGAAGTTTCCCAGCTCATTTCTTTCTTTATTCTTTCCTTTTTCTCCTACAAACCCTCAAACTCCTTCTCGTCCAAGAATCCCCCCCCAACAATATAGCTCCTTTCAAGTCTAGCTTTCCTCAAGTTGACTTTGGATTTGAGGTTGGACCAAGAGAAACCAACCTCATCTTTGATCTCCACCAGATCCAAGTGGAGCTTGACTTAGTCTCAGATGTCCTTCTCATGACCATCAATCACCCACCCTCTATTCCCCCATCTATAAGAAAGAGTCTCCACCATATTAAAGTCCCCACAAAGAACAATGTTGAGGGGTAGAGAGTCCTATTATTACCAAGTGGCAATTATTTCAATATTTGGGGAGCATACACAGAGACAATGGTGAACTGCAGAGGACCCCCAAAAGAAGCACCAATCCATTGATGGTTCTGATCCACTTAGGTATCGATAAGTCTAGCAAACCAACTACTATTAATGTTGATAGTTGAGCTGCTATTTCCCCTAGGGTGCATGGTGGAGATCCAGACATGGGATGATGAAATACATTTCAGTCTCTTTTGAAGGTCCTCCTCGTCAATTTTGATCACTTGAAGACAAATGTAGTCCATGTATAAGATTTTATCATGGATCAATTAGCCAATAACTATGACTCTTGAAGGGCCAGACAATCCTCTAACATGTAAAGAAATGATTATCGTTATCGGAGGTTAAGTTCTTTGTGGGGAGGGGTCTTGTCCCTCTTTTTCTTGTTTTTCTCATCATCTTTTTTTGAGGTGGAGGAGTCCTGACAAGAGTTTGCGCTTAAGGGGTCTTTTCCATGGTATCTTAGCTAGATTTTTTCCCTTGTGAGAAGTCTTCTTTGGATTGCAATCCTCAAAGTGATCCATTCCCCCTGGGTAATCCAAGTTATTGACCTCCTTCTCCAAGTTGTAGAAAATGTTTGTTTTCAGAGTCTTGCAAGATGGGCTCCTCTAAATAATCTCCTTTGGGCTTCTTCTCCTTCTTTGTCTCACTTTTGTGAAGCATTTTGGGTTCATCTCCATGAATGTGTTTCCTTCCCTTTCTCAAAATCCAAAGTATGATCTTATGGCATGCTTTGGACCATTGAAGCTTCTTTGTTCTTTGTTACATTAGGTTTTTCTTGATTTTGCTTGTTCTTAATGGATTTTTGTCTCAAAGCACAATCTTTTATTATATGGCCTTGCAATTCAGTTAAAGCAAGCATTTGACAAGTTTTTATAAATAATCTCCTACTCCAAGGTTTTCTCTTCTCTAGTGTCTATGGAAATTTTAGTGGTGAGATCTTTGTTTAAATCTGCTTCGACACAAATTTGCGGGTGTCATCTTGCATTGAACGAGTGTTTTGCACCTTCATAGATGAAGCCCCCAATGTCTTCTATCAAGGACAAAGGCCTAATGATGGGTGCAACAATTTCCCTTATGAGTCCATATAGGAAAAGGGAAGGTTTGGGAGCTCAATCCATAGTGGATAGCGTAGAGGCTTTGAGCTATTTGGAATGAATTTAGAAAACCATCGAAAAAGGCACAAGATAGTTCTCCATACCTGTGACCTGCCAATTTGCAAAACTTGGAAGGCCATATCGTCATTTTGGAAGACCAATAGCATATGATGAGCTGGCAAGAACTACCACTTGCTAACAATCAAGCCACGAGGGAACCACTCTTTACAAAACCATTGTCACATGGATTCAAGAAGGGGTTTAGAAGAAAACTATTGACCGATGAGACAAGTTCTCTTTAGCTCCTCCTAATTCCCAAAAATATCCTCCCTTTGAAGGGGGACAACTAACGGCTTAACACTGAAAAGTTCAAAAGAAACACCAAAGGGTTTGTCCTCCAATGGTGGACCCACATTACTCACCAACAATGAGTGGGAGATCCCAACCATGAAAAGGTAGCCCAAGTCGGACAAGGAAACCCGAAGAAACTCCTGAGTGGTAGCTTCACAAAAAGCAAGCTTCAAAAAATAGAAGAATTTCTTAACTCACTCTTACTTTCTTTCTTTTTTTTCTCTTTTCTTTTATTTCTTCTTCTTCTTCTCTTATTTTCTCTTTTCTCCTTTTTGACAAATCTTTAAGTTGAAACTCAAAAACGCTAATGGGATCAAGGTACCACCCCTTAAAAAATCCATCTGAATACCTTACCATCTTTGCAAGAGGAGAAAAAGGATGCAACACACCCTATGCCTCCAAACACTTTTAATGCAAGCAAAAAGAAGAGGGCAAAAATAGAGGAGGGGCACGCTATCGCGACTCGGAGAAAATAGACTTTGAGAACAAAACACCGAATTCCACCTCCTCAAACCACACTTCTCGCTGGATTCAAAACCACGCTTCTCACCTTTAATATCATGGGGTTACCAAAAACCATGCTTCCTAGGGACTCCATGCTATCAAAAACCATGCTTTCTAGATGTGCAAAACCACGATGCTAATCGAAATCCACACTTCGCATGTGAGACAACCACGCTCCCCGAAGCCCAATCATGATCCCCTTTTGCACACAATGATCTACCCCCCCCCCCCCCCCCCCCCAAAAAAAAAACCACGCAAGCCTATCCACGCAACATGCGAAGCACACAATCGGAAGCAAACCAGCTATTCCAGCAGCTGAGCATCGCGATGTTCTGAAGGTAGAGAATCGTGATGTATAAAGGGAAGCACATAATCACAATTCCCTCAAGCATTCCCTCAAGCATTGGACTATGCATACTCCACTCCTAAGCTCAGCCACTAAGAATCGATATTGCCATCCCTATTAAAGCTCATTAATGTCGCTCCATCCGCTTGCTATCTCAGCAGAGCGAGCTCACTGTCATCACTCCTTTCAATCAGCAAAGACATTGTCATCAACGTTAATGTTGGGAACTCCTCTGCTTGTGCTTTCAAAGTTCTCGCTTTCCTAAAAACACACATGAAATCATGAAATCGCACATTCTTAGTTCGCTTTTCATGCTCATAAAATGAAAAATCAAAGAAAGATAACACAGACCACATGCAAGTAGTCAAAACGAGAAACATTTTCCATTCCATTAAGAGATATGTGGCCCAAACAACCATGCCATATACAAGTCATAGGTTCTTCAGTAACAACTAACAAGTGTTCATTCTGTGATACAAATGAAGGATAAGTTGAGCCAACTTTGCTTCGTTTTCAATAACCATATTGTCGTTTGATATGCGAAAGGATTGAGCATAGAAAACCACTTGTAACCAAGTCCATCAAGTTGACCAACTAACATCAAACCGCATGGTTACTGAGGTACATGGCGTACATAATGCATAGTAAATTTTGAACCATCAATGAACTACACAATCACATCTCCAATCCTGACAACATCACACTGATAAAAGTCATCAAGTCTCACAATACCAAGGGACTTTGCTGCATGACTAGAGAACCACTCTCTATGTGGTGTCACATGGAAAGAAGCATCCGAATCTAGCAACCATATGTGGGAAAGAGAATCAACCATAAGATCCTCAGTGGGCATAGTACTACCAAGTGTCAACACATTTGCATCATCAAAAATAGCATTAATTTTGTCTATTTCATAGTCGAGCACATAGTGCAGGTGATTGTTTAACATGCACATCAACATTCTGTCCTTTGTCTTTAGCATTCTTTAATGCATAGCAGTCTTTCTTCATATGCCCTTTCTTATGATAATAATGGCACTCGATATCCCTCTTCCTTGATTTGCTTCTACTCTTATTTCTTTGACCATTCTTTTCCTTATTCTTGCTCCTACCACATTGTTGATTCTTTCCTTGGCAAGAATCATGAACATTATATGCATCTCCACTATGAGTGCCAACCATAGAATCTCTACGGATCCCCTCACTGAAGAGTGCTTCACATATGTCATCATAGACCAGTTTACCACTACATGCGCTATTGTTAATAGTTGTACAAAATGTGCCCCATGATGATGGCAAGGTGCATAGCAACAAGACTTCTTTCATTTCATTATCCATTTCTATTTTTAGAGCATGTAATTGATTAAATATAGCATCAAACTCATTTAGATGAGTAGCAACACTATCTGTGTCCTTCATGCCAAGGTCATATAGCTTTCTCATCAAATACACTTTATTTGATGTCGTTTCTTTTTCATATATATTGCATAACTTCTTCCAAATCTCCTTTACACCTTCATAGTCCAATACTGTAAAGTTAACATTATTTGCTAGGTGCCATCAAATGGTAGATCTAGCCATTTCATCCAAATCATTCCAATCATCATCATCCCATGTCATCAAGCTTCTTCGAGATTCCATTTACTGGCTTCCATTGCCTCCTATTAATCAACACATCTTAAATTTGATTCTTCCATAGAGCAAAGTTTGTGCCATCAAACTTTTTGATCTCAAAATTGTCTTTTCCCTGCAAGTTATAGCTGCTCCTCCTGGGAACATTGGCACTAGACTCCGATCCACCAAATGGACCTAGGACCCTTGATGCCATGATGATAGAGAACTAGCTAGAATAGTAGTGGAGCTAGAAGAGTCCAAACACCAATAAGGCTCAAGAAAATGACTAAGTATCAAATTCTGGGAGAATTTTGGTAGATTCTCCCTAGAGAATGGATCGATGAACAACAATGACCAACCAAAGAGATTATGTGAGAATTTATATGCTCACACCAATAAGTGTTGAAGATAAATGTACAAGCTCAATTTCATATGAGCCATGCTTGGATAAATTTACCAAATATAAAGATAAAGAAAAAGTAGAGGAAAAAAGGAAAAAATAATAAAAGAAAAATTCTAGTCAAAATTCATGATGAGCAAGAGATACAATATCTTGCCTTGTAGTTAGTAGCATGTAGTGTAGAAAGTGGTGAGTTGAGAAGAAGGCACAAACTTCTTCACATGCTCATTGGTTATAAAAGTGAAGTGGAAGCACATTCAAAACAAGGAGAGAAAGAGGCAAGAGCTCCCAGTAGTCAGATCTAGCCATTTTCTCATTTTGTCTTCCCTTAGACTCCTTCCAGCCGCACGTCAGTTTGTACACAGCTCTATTGCAGAGCTCATATCTCAGTGCATATGTAACCATTTTGTGGGTTTAAACATTCATTAGAAAGCTTATCTTGTGTTCTTTCTGCATATCAAATATCTCTTTGAAAGCTTATGCAGTTTGTGAGATATCAGTGAAAGAGTGAAGTCCAGTTTTTTAGTATACCTGTGTAGATAGGTAGTCTATTTTGGTCGGTTAAGTTTCCCAATATGAAACATATCCAAATTGCATGATTTTTGTCTTGTTGGAAACCTCTTGGCATCTACATTCATTGTCTCAAATATCTCATTGAGATCATTTATAATCAGTGAGATATCTGTCAGAGAGTAAAGTGCAGTTTTACAGTGTACTTATGTGTGTAGGTGGTCTATTTTGGTCAGTTGAGTTTCCTGACCAAAACTCATCCAAATTACTTGTTTTTTAGCTTGTTGGAAAGCTATTTGTGTCTACTTTTTTATACCAAATATCTTTCTCAAAGGATATATATTCAGAGAGTTATCAGTCCGAGAGTGAAGCTCAGTTCTTCAGCATACCTGTGTGGACATGTAGTCCATCTTTGTCAGTTGTGTTTCCTAATCAAAACTTGTCCAAATTAAGTTATTTATAGCTTGTTAGAAATCTCTTTTTGTCTACTTTGATTGACTAAAAATTCAAGTCCATTTGAGTTTTTTATTAAGTGCAAGAAGCTATCTAAGGTGCAGCTATTTGTCCAAGTGCTGGACATACAAGGGTGGTTCACTACACATTTCTGTTGTGCATAGGAGAACTCATTCTCCACAGCTGGTATCAGAGCGAACTTGGTGCTGAAGCTTCATCATCAGGGCTGGAGTTGAAGCAAAGCAAAAGAGGAGCTACAAAACAAGAGGGAGCTTCACAAACGCAAGAGCAAAGGACTATAAGTATTCGAGGTAACTCTCAAAGTCTTTGATACTCTTCAATGGATGACTTGGGTCAACAAGTAGAGAAGTTGGATAAGGATAACTATCCCATGTGGAGGTTTAGAATGACCAACTACCTAATGGGCAAAGGCTTATGGGGTATTGTGAGTGGCAATGATGCTCAACCTCAAATCAATCAAGCTATGGCCACCGAAGTCCAAAGGAGGCAAGCAAAAGAATGGGAAGAGAGGAATAGGAGAATCATGTTCCTCATTTCGCAAGTCATTACTAATGCCATGGTAGGGCATATTCAACATCTAGAGAAAGCTAAGGATGCTTGGGAAGCTCTTGAAAGGATGTATTCAACAAATACCAAAGCTAGGAAACTTCAACTCAAGAATGAGTTGAACACAATCAAGAAAAGTTCGAGTCAATCCATAGCTGAATATATATTAGAGGGCCGCCGAACCAGGACGGATGAACCCGGACAGGTGCCGTAAAAAGTGGATTCGCGGAAACATTGTAGCAGACTTCTATTTAAAGCGCACAAAGGAAAGCGGTAAAGACCGGCAGTTTTGGGAAGAGTCTCTGCTTCTGTTGGGTATTGTAGTGAGTGGGTTGATTACGTCTCGAACCGAGGTGTTTGGAAATTGCAAGTATAGCATTGTGTGTGTATGCGTTCTGTCTGTCTGTTCTACTGATTCCATTTGGGAAATTGCGAGCATCTTGTTTGAGACCATGTATGAGGTGTTGATGAGAATATTGAGTTCTGTTCTATTCTATTCGCATCTAACTATTATGCTATTCTTCCTGTCGTGCCGAGTTCTATTCGGTAGTCTTGTGTTGTGAGTCTGTTTGGTGATAAGTTATATGCGGTTCTGGATCTTTTTCATCACGAAATAGTGTGGTTTGTCATCCTGCGAGAGACTGGGTAAGGTCGAAGTGAATCATTTGCATTTTAATATTTTTTCGGTTAAGTGACCAGATTCGATACAATAGTCTGCGTTCACTGAGGATTCCGATCTCATGAAGAACTTGTGTCGGTAAAGGTCTGTACACGAACAGAAGCATTGGTAAAGTTTGTGATGAATCAACTGTGGTAGGAACTTGTTGCTTGAGTCGATATACGATAAGTTTGCGTACTCTCGGTTATAGCTGTCTGTTGTATTATTGTTTGATATACCTATCTGTCTCACGGAAGCAGCATATTGAGTAGTATCCAATTAATGAGGTTGAGTATTCTATTAGTTATAAGCCAGAACAGGACCTCTGCTCCATTACTATAGCAGATTCAGTCCAGAAGTCCTAAGTTTCCGCATGCCGAATAGTTGTCAGTAGTCAGAATCAACCACTGCGTTAAGACGTGATGTAGTATTTATGAGTGTGTGAAAAGTTGGGAAAATAGTACAGGGCCTCTGTCTAACAGACCCCTACCACTCCCAAGAACCCACATGGCTAAGAGAACGATTGCGGTTAAAGATTTGGAACCAAGTGAAAGAGGAGCATTTGAATAGAACGTAAAGTAACGCTTAATCGGTATCAGTTTAACCCATAACTCATTTTACATTTAACATTTGGCGCCGTCTATGGGAAAGTGGCAACTGTTTAACAATCTCTGCGGTAAAGTAGTATTTGATTACGAGTTACTTGCGAGAAAGTGGCATTAGAGTGCTAAGCGGTTTGTAAGAAGCAAATATCCAGTAATATTTGATTTACTGACAGTAGCAACAGACCCAGATTGTTGCAAACTGCTCATATAATATTACTGGGCAATGACACATGCCGGTTACTCGGTCTGGTGAAACGTATCCTAGGACCCAGACGACGGGAACAAGAAAAGTACAAAATACAACTCTAGGAGAAGAAGGTATAACGTGACCGGACTTAGTGATCGAGCAAGTTAAGGACGCTAGAATTAATTCCGGTCATATTCCGGTGGAACGACCAGTGCCTTTGGTACATGCTGGTGTCACCTCGACCCAGCCTAACCAAAGTACAGTAGTTCCAGAATCTATCAAGACGCCGCTAGAGAATAGACAAACTCTAGGAAAAGATATCAGTAAAAGTGAAAAAACGCTACAGTCTGGTAGACTGTTAGCTCATTCTGGTGATATTCCGGTGATAGAAACACCAACTGGCGGTCAAGGATTAGCATTTGTTGCAGAATCCTCAGCCAGACCCGCGTGTCTGGAAGAAAGATTTCAGATATTGGACATCCAGAAAGAAGGAGAGCTATTCGAAGCAGAGATCCGAAGTATCCTGCGCAAAAACAGCACACCGGAAGGCACGCCGTCCGGCGATCCAGATTCTGAGAGTACAACTAATCAACCTCAAGATACAGGACCAGAGACACCCACGATGAACGGACAACAACAACAACAACAGTTAGGTCAACCGAGGCTCCCTCCAACAGGAGTAACCTACACGAAATTTGGTGGATTCCCAGGAGATGACCCGGATGCCCACGTACGCACTTTCGAGATCAGTTATGCAGTCCTCAACCATCCACCGGATCAGGCATACAAGGCCATTGTTTTTCAATCTACCCTGGTTAATGAAGCGGCTAGATGGCTTACGGAATACGACATTAATCATTTCGGTACCTATGATGCAGTACGGGATGCCTTTCTACAACGATTCAGATTAAAGAAGAATCCTGCTGAAATCTTTGATTATCTACAGAACAACCGACAGAAGGCAAACCAGACTGTCCAGGAATACGCTACTCTCTTCAGAACACATTTATGGCAGATACCACAGGCACATGCTAATCTACCTGATGACGTCATCACTCAATGGTTTATCAATGGCTTAAATCCGCAATTGAAGCAGATCATGATTATTAGATGTGTCGGAGCAATGACATTGGATGCAGTCATCGCTATGGCTTTGCAACTGGAATCCAAGGTTGGTGGATTTTCAGAAGACTTGGAATGGTTAAGAACAAACAAAAGTATGACTGAAGATATAACCAGGCAAGTATATTGCACCACGTGCAAAAATTCAGGGCATACAAGTGCTAACTGTGCGCTAAATCAAACATTCTGTGCTATCTGCAACACTGCCGGACACTCCACCGGAAATTGTATCTACAATGCTAGAATACAGGGAACAACAACAGTCAATGCTGTTATTCAAGAACATGGACAGGCAGCAAATCACTATGTACCTCCGCAACTGAGAAACAATCAACCACAGGGATATCGGAACTACCGAGGACAAAGAAACAACAATTATAATGCCAACCGATGGCAGAACGGACCACCACCGGAAAACCCCAATTTACCACCACCACGCTGTCATTTTTGTGGTGAATTCGGACACATTAGAAGATATTGCAAAGACGCAGCTGAGTATGATCAAAGGAAGAAGGAGCGGCAAAACCCAATGGCCAATATGGTACAAATTACTCCGGTAGAAACGCAAACTGCTACAGTCCAGACACGATCAGGTAAACAACTGCAACCAGCAGCAGAAGTATTTGAACCAGGGATACGAGAACAACATAGGATGTATAACAAGGCTAGTCACTGGACCGCTACAGAACCACCAGTGTTCCCAGAACCCATTCCGGTGACTCAAACCTCGGCAGCAAAGGAAGGAATGCAACAAAAAGAAGCAGCAGTAGAACAACCATCGGCAGAAGACATAACAACAGATACTTCAGCAACAACAGAAACTTCAAGTTCAAAAGAGCAGGATAACCAATCTCAACAGGCCTGGGAAATTTTATCCAAGGCATCTATCACCCTACCTCTCGGCCAACTTTTGACGTTAGTACCTGGAATCCGGCAACAGTTTCAACAACATTTTACCCCGGCACCCTCTTGCATTCCAGCAACCGCTGCAGTTCAACCAGAATCTGATTCTACGGTTGATCATGCAGTGCCCTTGATTACAGTATGGTATAAGAATCAGAAGATCACGCAGGTATTAATTGATGGAGGCTCCGGCGTAAACATTGCAACCGCAGCATTATGTAAAAAGCTAGGCTGGACCGAAATCGAACCAGTTCAATTCTTCGTCAGAATGGCTGATCAATCTAGAGTCCATCCCGTAGGACTTGTACGGAATGTACCCATTACTCTACAAGGTACGACTTTCAAAATGACTTTTGTTATACTAGATCTACCCGAATCCACCTTGGATTACAACCTTCTTTTCGGTCGACCTTGGCTGAAGCATGCAAAGGTAATACAGGACTGGTCTGCGCAAGAGCTCACCTTCAAGGATGCCAATCGTAAATATGTGGTAAAACTAGATGCCATACAACCTGCGAACTTCACGCCAGACCTTATCTCGCTGAACCAGTTCATATGTTAGATGGACTATCAGATGATGAAGAAGAGCAATTTCTGAAAAATAACGCCGATTTAATGTCTCTAGGAACTGTTGATCTACAGTCTGTCATTAATAACTGGAACACTTCAGTTTGTGCAGTAGTAGCTATCACCGAACAGTCTGACCAAGCAGATACTGAATTACAACCATTATTCAAGCCAACAGAGGATACAGAGAACCCACAACAATTTTATGTCCTTGAAGACCAGCTGATTACGTACAATCTGGGAGATAAGGACCATCCTCGACCTGTAAAAATAAGGCAAAACTTACCGGAAATCTTTCAGACTAATTTGATTCAGCTCCTTTGTGAATTCTCAGACGTCTTTGCATGGGATTACAAAGATATGAAAGGATTAGATCCGCGCATATATCAGCACAGAGTCATGCTGAAGCCTGAAGCTAAACCAAATAGGCAGCCCAGCTATCGGATGAATCCCAATTATGCCTCTCAGGTAAAAGACGAACTTGACAGATTGTTAAAAGTAGGATTCATCGTACCAGTAGAACATGCTGAATGGATTTCACCAATTGTGATTGTGCCAAAGAAAAATAAACAACTACGAATCTGTGTAGATTACCGGAAATTGAACGCAGCAACAGTACCAGATCCTTTCCTGATCCCTTTTTTGGATACCATGCTTGATAGGGTAGCAGGCCACGAAATGTATTCATTCTTAGACGGATACAGTGGTTACAATCAGGTTAGAATGGCTGAAGAAGATATACCAAAAACTGCTTTCATTACCAATTGGGGTGTCTTCGCCTACACCGTAATGTGGTTCGGATTAAGAAATGCACCAAGCACATTTCAGCGATGTATGCAGGAGATATTTTCTCCTTATCTTACTTCATTCATGCAAGTATATCTTGACGACTTCTCGATTTTTGGGAAGATGATAGCACATTTAAGTCATTTACAATGTTGTTTTTAGAAATGTAGAGAATATAGACTCTGTCTTAACCCAAACAAATCCGTGTTTGCGGTTTCATGTGGCAAACTACTTGGGCATATTGTATCTGCTCAAGGTATCCGAGTAGACCCAGATAAAATTTTGGCAATTTTAGAAGCCCCGGTACCCACAACTCCAAAAGAAGTAATGCGTTTTATGGGTCAAATACGGTGGCATGGCAGACACTTACGATGGCTTGCCCACCTAGCAGTACCATTAAACAGGCTAATCACAAAAACTCCCCGACAGTTTGAATGGACTGAAGAATGCCAAACTACATTGGATCGGCTCAAGTATCTCTTGACGCAAGCTCCAATTTTACAACCACCGGACTGGGACAATCCGTTCCATGTTTTTGTCGACGCTTCAGATATTGCAATTGGCAGTATTCTGATGCAGCAAACAGATAAGTGGTTTCGCCCTGTTTATTACGCCAGTAGAAGGCTTGCACCGGCAGAAAAGAATTACTCTACTACTGAAACAGAATGCCTAGGATTGATTTACTCAATCAAAAAGTTCAGACATTATTTATTAGGCCGGAAATTTACCTTTCATGTGGATCATGCTGCCCTTGTTTATCTAGTAAGACAGCAGCATCTAGGAGGACGGTTAGCACGATGGGTGCTACTTTTACAAGAATTCGACTATGACGTCATTCACCGACCCGGAAATGCACATGCCTTAGCAGATTTCTTATCTCGCCTGGATTCCGGTGAAGCTCCGGTGGGCATAGATGACACGACTCCTGCGATTTATAAGGCTGAACCACTATCCGAGGAAACGGCCAACCTACAAGCACCATCTACATACTATGATCAGATTCTAACTTTTCTCACCGAAGGATGCTTCCCATCTGAGACGACCAAGGCAGTTCGAAGGAAATTGGCAGTCTTTAGCCGCCGATTCCGGCTAGTAGCAGGAGAACTATATTATGCAGATCATACCGGAATCTTACTTCGCTGTATTCCACCTCATGAGGTTAATTCAGTTATCACTTTGGCGCACTCAATTCCTTCTGGTGGCCATTTTGCAGTAGACTTAACTCACCGGAAAATTCTGCAAGGAGGTCTCTGGTGGCCAACGATGTACAGAGATGTCGCACAGTTTGTTAAACAATGTGATACTTGTCAAAGAACTGGTCAGCCTTTGCAAAGGCATCTTTTTCCTCTGCAACCTATCTTGCCACTCGAACCATTTCAGAAATGGGGATTAGATTTTATCGGTCCAATCACACCCCCAGCAGTTTTCAGCAACAACAGATACATACTAACCTGTACAGACTATGCAACAAGATGGGCAGAAGCATGGGCTTTACGATCTGCTACAGCGGTCACGGTAGCAAAATGTCTACTCACGGATGTCTTCCCACGATTTGGCTTACCCCTAGAAATTGTCTCGGATCAAGGCACTCACTTTGTGAACAATCTAATGAAGGCTCTTACACAATCATTCCAGGTCACACATAATTTTAGCTCTCCTTATTATCCACGTGCCAATGGATTGGCCGAAAGTACAAACAAATCACTTTTGAATATCCTCCGGAAATTGATCATGGAAGCACCGGAAAGATGGGATCAACTACTACCTGCAGTATTATGGGCTTACCAGACTACGTATAAGGTAACAACAGGCTTGACACCTTTCAAACTAGCTTATGGCTTATAAGCAATAGCACCCATGGAATTAGTCATCCCAAGTCTGCGTGTAGCAATCACTCAGAAAATGCTACCAGAATATTCACTAACAGCAAGAATGGACGCACTCAGAGAACTTGATGAGCACCGATGGATCAGTTTTTTAACTATGCACGAAGTACAACTAAGGCAAGCCAAGACACACGATCGATATTTGAAGACTCCAATCTTTTCGGTAGGCCAGCTTGTACTCTTCTATAACATAAAATCGGATAGAGCAGCAGGAAAATTCAAACTACGATGGTTCGGCCCTTTCAAGATCTCAGAACAAATCGGTCCGGCAACTTTTCGGTTGACTATGTTGACCGGAAATCCACTTCCAAAGGTAATCAATGGGTCGAAGCTGCGGCCGTATTATCCCACTACTAGTACGCATTAAATTATTCGGCGGTTCGCCGCCATTTGTATAAATTTTTGTGTTTTTCTTTTTTCTTTTCTCCCTTTTTAGTAGTGTTTTGTACGAATCTTTATGTTACCAGCCGCCTCTCCCTACCGGTCACTCAAGCACACACGCCAGCATGCAAACAGTACCTTTCCCGCACCGCACAATGATACCCACCCCCCTTCCCCCTCCCACCGTGTTCTCCTTATTTAACCCCCTCGGTTGCGCCTAAACACTATTGTGTTCTCGAGACTATACGTATTATCCTTGTCTTCTATGTTACCTGTAAGTGTGCTTGTAAACACCATGGAAGCGCTAGCCAACTATGCTGCTTTCCGTGATGGTATCCCGACAGACGTCGGCGAATACCTGCGCTGCAGAGGATTGTCCTTCGCTGAGTTGCCCTGGCACTTAGTGGAAGCCCATCCCTTCTCCGCACAAATCATCCACGCCATCGCCCAATTCCCCATCACCGAACGACAGTGGGTCTTCCCTTGCCTCCCATATAGAACCGTCATCACCTTCCAAGCCTTCGCTGCAGCCTATCGCCTCACCCCGCAAGGACGCGAAAATGGTCCTAGCATCCCTATCGCTCGCATGACCGAACTCTTTCCCCGCTCCTCATCAAACGAATATGCCATTCTCTGCCGCCCAGAACCCGAACGATCCGCCCTACAGTTCCTCGTAGCAATCCTCAACCTGCAAAAACGAACCTACGGCATCTCTCGCCCCTTCTATTCCGCCCTAGAGTTAGCCACCCGTGAACCTGTCAACTTTGCCTCTTATTTTTTCCAACGAATCCATAAGGAATCCGTCGCTATAGTAAAACAACTCCACAAGGGCAGCTCTCCGCGCTCTCGCCTTCCCCACATCATCTCCTTCCTCTTCCCAACCATTCTTGCCGCACAACCCCCACCCACAGGCCCAGCACTTAGGCACGAAGAATCAGCACAACCACTCGAGGAAACTGAAGAAGACGACGAAGAGATCAATCAACTCTTCCGCACAAAGCGAATCAGGATCAGCTCTTCAGAAAGTGAAGTCCAAGGATCCGCCGGAAAGAAACACGACGCCGAAGAAGATAAGCAAGAAGAAACTTACCACGACACCGCCACTTCAATACACAACGACACTTCGACAGAGCAACAAGACCAACAAAACCAAGCAGATACAGAGATAGTGTCCACCGAAAAGGAATCTGAGCATCAACAGGACGAACCGGAAACCGCCACAAAAGCACTGGATGAACTGATCGCGGCCATCAATCATACAGAAGCCGAACAACAGACCGTTGCAAAGGTAACCACAATTGACTCTGCTCTGCCTACCCCACCTGTCAACCCCGACCTCCCACTGGAACCATCCCGCCAACCCGGTTCTGAACCTACACCCTCCTCCTCTTCCTCCCCTAACTACTCTCCGCCAAACTCCCAAAACCTACTCACTGATACCTCCTCTCAGCCTCATCAACCACCACCACCACCCACCGTATTTTCGGAACTAGCCTCCATGGGGCAGTTCCTCATGCAGTTATCACACCAACTGTCCATACAATTTAAGGAAGCCACGGACAACCTGAAGGCCGAATATCAATACAAAGTCGACGTACTGGAAGCTGACATCACCCCCCTCCAGGAAGAAATCGAAGCCACAAAGATTGAGAACCATCAGCTCCAGACGCAGTTAGCAGAGCTCCAAGCCAAATTCTCGGCAGAACAGACCCTAGTAGAGCAACGAGATGCAGCCCTCGAGCAACTTGCAGCCAAAGATCGACTCCTACACGCCACGCATGAAGAAATCCGAGCTCTGAAGGTCACCCTCCACGAAAAAGAAGATATCAACGCCTCCCTCGAAAAATTGATCGCAGAGACGAAGACTCAATTGCAGGAAGCCATCCAGAAGAATCAGGATCAACAGAAAGAAACCGAACAAATCCAAGAACAGTTACGGCGAGCCGAAGAATGCGCAAATGAAGTTAGCAGTATCCTAAAACGCCAGCTGATACGGGAAGGACAATACCTCAAGGATATCGACAAGACGCGCAGAGAACGAGATGCATTTAAGAAAACTCTTGATTTCCAAACCCAGCAGTTTGAACGCCAAGACAACCAACTGCGCAACCAGAAGGAGTATATTACAGAGCTAAAGACCAAACTGGACGAAATGAAGACTTCCAGGGACGCCGCACTATCCAACGATTTTTATCTACACGAAGCTTTTGTGCAGACCCAGACCGAGAATGTGCTCACCGAAGCAATCGCACTTAGCTCTGCTAGAATAGATGCGCAGCTTCTAGAGCCTGATACGCTAAAACAAATATTAGAAACTCTTAAGAGAAAGATAGCTCGAACATTTAGATCGGCTAGGAGTATGTATCTTGAAGGTCTCATCGACGAATAAGTATATTCGCCCATCCAAATTCATAATGTATGAATATGATAATCAACTTTTGGTTTTCTGACATTTTCGCACATGAAAAGTCTTGTTCAGTCTAGCACCAATCTACAGTATAACACGCGGCATAATGATTTTTACTCTGATACAAATATTATCAAGGAAGGGAAGAGTCATGTCCTACTGACATACAATCAGTAGAGCAAATGGCCGTTCAAGCACCGGTGTTTATAAAATGCGTTTACAGAGTATAGCTTTCTAAATTAGCATTTTTCGAGATTCAGCACCAGTTAGCAACTTCCAGCATATTCTTCTCAGCAACCCTTAACCAAGCATGTCGGAATCTGACATTCTCCGTTGGCAACTCAGAAAGCGCACCCATACACAGACCCATGTGGTAACAACAACAGATACTACCCTACAAGATGAAGCAGATGACGCAGTAACTTCTGCATCAGAAAAGACTCAGCATAAATTCTCCACCGAATTTAAAATCGAGCTCGACATCAAATCGCAAAAGAATGAAGACTGGCTACAAAAGATAGGGCTCCTCCAGTTTGCCCAATTACCGTGGAAACAGTGGATTGCTAATGACGATGCAGAGGACCAATTACATAGCATGCGACAAACCAGCGGCTTCATTCTCAATCAGGTACGATTTTCGCCCCAGCTCGTCTCAGCCGTATTTAAACTACCACTCTATGATGGTGCCCGATATCTTAAATGTTCAAATGAGGACCTGAAGAAGGAATTTGGCGACTGTGAAGGCCCCCGACGGTATTACATGTTGAAAAACGCCACCTATCACCGACGAGAACAATTTAAATGGTATTTAGAAAAGCTTTGTTTACTAGTAAAATTCGACTTAATGTCGAAAGAAAATTTTTCCCCCCTATTGCATGCCGAAGAAGGAGGTCCGGTTAGCTGGACACATTGGCTCTATAACCACCTCTACGCACAAATCATTGTCGGAGATAAGAGAAGATCCCACACCAACAGCAGACTAGCAGCTTATTTAGCTGCTATATTTAATTTTGTCCAATCTATAAAGGATAAGCAGCTACACTGGTCCCCCCCCTTTTTATCCCGGTGAACATGATCAAATAAATTCTGAACACCACACAGAGCCTGAGGAAGCAGCTCAACCCTCCACCTCGTCTGCATCTTTCTTTCATACAGGTAACAGCGCACAGAATCAGACAGTAGGGACGCCGTTTCGGCTGTCCATTAAACGACGAATGGCAGACAATTTGCCAACTGCCAGTCCAGAGCAAGCACCGGATGACCCCCAACCCGATTTTGTCATAAGGATGCAAAACCAACTCCAACAGGTTTCTCAATATTTACGGCAACAAGAACAAGCGATTCAACACAAAAACGAGTTATTATTGGCCACGATGACTAAGTCCAATTTAGTAATGACACAGATGCAAAAAGAATTGGATGACAAAGAAGCTTTAATACAGGTGTTACAGAGTAACAACCGGCATCTAATGGCAGAATTGATCACCGCAAAAAAGTGTGTCCAAGACTTTAATCAGTGGCAGCAAACTATCCAAACACAAATTCAAACAGAAATGTCAAGTTTTTCTACCCTGAATGCTCACCTGCAAGCCGAAAATGAAATTTTGCAGTCAAGGATACAAGTATTGCAGGAGTTCGAAAAGCAGATATTAAAAGATGAGGGCGTAGAACTAAATGCCACATTGATGACAAATGTGGACATCGACTTATTAAAAGAACAGTTGGATAGCCGTGTTCAAAATAGCTGGACACTTTTTCGCAGGAGATGGCTGGCTATACTTGTTCCGCCACTAGAACAAGTGCGGTCAGAAAGGATTGGGGAGTCAAACCCTGGCATGGACCGACAGGCAGTGCAAAAGGATGTTGCCGACAGTAATGCACCTGCGGGTTCGAGTCCACCATGCGTGCCAGTGTTAGAGGGCCGTCGAACCAGGACGGATGAACCCGGACAGGTGCCGTAAAAAGTGGATTCGCGGAAACATTGTAGCAGACTTCTATTTAAAGCGCACAAAGGAAAGCGGTAAAGACCGGCAGTTTTGGGAAGAGTCTCTGCTTCTGTTGGGTATTGTAATGAGTGGGTTGATTACGTCTCGAACCGAGGTGTTTGGAAATTGCAAGTATAGCATTGTGTGTGTATGCGTTCTGTCTGTCTGTTCTACTGATTCCATTTGGGAAATTGCGAGCATCTTGTTTGAGACCATGTATGAGGTGTTGATGAGAATATTGAGTTCTGTTCTATTCTATTCGCATCTAACTATTCTGCTATTCTTCCTGTCGTGCCGAGTTCTATTCGGTAGTCTTGTGTTGTGAGTCTGTTTGGTGATAAGTTATATGCGGTTCTGGATCTTTTTCGTCACGAAATAGTGTGGTTTGTCATCCTGCGAGAGACTGGGTAAGGTCGAAGTGAATCATTTGCATTTTAATATTTTTTCGGTTAAGTGACCAGATTCGATACAATAGTCTGCGTTCACTGAGGATTCCGATCTCATGAAGAACTTGTGTCAGTAAAGGTCTGTACACGAACAGAAGCATTGGTAAAGTTTGTGATGAATCAACTGTGGTAGGAACTTGTTGCTTGAGTCGATATACGATAAGTTTGCGTACTCTCGGTTATAGCTGTCTGTTGTATTATTGTTCGGTATACCTATCTGTCTCACGGAAGCAGCATATTGAGTAGTATCCAATTAATGAGGTTGAGTATTCTATTAGTTATAAGCCAGAACAGGACCTCTGCTCCATTACTATAGCAGATTCAGTCCAGAAGTCCTAAGTTTCCGCATGCCGAATAGTTGTCAGTAGTCAGAATCAACCACTGCGTTAAGACGTGATGTAGTATTTATGAGTGTGTGAAAAGTTGGGAAAATAGTACAAGGCCTCTGTCTAACAGACCCCTACCACTCCCAAGAACCCACGTGGCTAAGAGAACGATTGCGGTTAAAGATTTGGAACCAAGTGAAAGAGGAGCATTTGAATAGAACGTAAAGTAACGCTTAATCGGTATCAGTTTAACCCATAACTCATTTTACATTTAACATATACTTTTAAGATTAAGGAGCTAAGCGATGCTTTAGCTTCTATTGCCACAACGGTTGAAGACGAAGATCTTGTGTGCTATACTCTCAATGGCTTGAGAGAAGATGAAAGATGGAAGCCTTTTATAACTTCCATTAACTTGAAAGATGCATATCCAGGTTTTGAACAACTAATCCCTCATCTTGTCACAGAAGAGCTTAGCTTCGGTGGTCCCAAAGGAAAGGACAGCCACAACCAAATGTTATATGCAGGTCGAGGTAAAGGAAGAAACTCAAGAGGAGGCTCAAGTGGAAAAGGAAGAGGTCACAACCACTCCAACTACAATCAAAACAATTCGGAAGACAACAAGGATGCATCAAATGCCAACGCACAAGGAAGAGGTCGAGGTAGAAGTAGAGGAAGAGGCCGAAGCTCCTACAATTCTCATAAAGGTATAACATGCTATCATTATGGTAAAGTAGGACACTATGTTAGTGATTGTTGGCTGACGAATGGAAGACCAAATGGAGGTAATCAAAGGAACCAAAGCAACTATGCAAGCACCTCAAGTGAAGGAAGCAAGGACACACTACTTGCAATGAGACATGAGTATAAAAGCTCTTGTGAAGATGACAAAAAATGGTACATTGATTCAGTTTGTAATAACCATATGTCATGCCAAGGAAGTTTGTTCACTAATCTACAAGTACCAAGTGGAAAAGGATGTGTTGAAACAGGTGATGATACTCAACACATGATTGAAAATATTGGAGATATAAAGCTTGGAGATACAAGTAGAGCAAAGGTACTATCTAATGTTCTTCATGTTCCTACAATTTCAAAGAACTTGATTTCAGTAGGACAAATGGTAGAGAAGGGTTATCATGTCATATTCAATGAGAATACATGCTTCATAAAGAATCCAAAGGAAGACTTCAAGGTCATTGCTCGAGGTAGAAGAGAAGGAAGGATGTTCACTTTGGACGTCCAACATCCACATGGAAAGGTCATGTACATTCAATGTGGGAACAAGAAGATTTCAGAGCTGGACTTATGGCACAAAAGAATAGGACACATCAACATTCCAAAGCTAAAGGACATGAGCAAACATGAAGTGGTAAGAGGTCTTCCAAAATTTAATAGCATTGGACTACATGAGTTATGTGAAGCTTGTCAACTAGGAAAGCAAACGAGGCAGCCATTCAAAAGGAGCAATTATGTGGCTCCAAATGTCTTCGACTTGATACATACGGATGTATGGGGACCAACCCAAGAGGCATCAATGGCTGGTAATAGATTTTTTGTCACCTTCATTGATGATCACTCAAGAAAGGTATGGCTGTTTTGTATGAAGCAAAAATCAGAGGTGTTTTCTATATTCAAAAGATTCAAAGTTGAAGTTGAAAAGGAAACGGGAAGGTCTATCAAAACCTTACGGTCCGATGGTGGAGGAGAATACTTTTCCAAAGAATTTTCAGATTTTCTACAAGAGAATTGGATCAAAAGGCAATTCACTTGTAGGTATACACCACAAAAAAATGGAGTAGCTGAGAGGAAAAATAGGCAAATTGCTGAAATTGCAAGATGCATGCTCAACGAGATGAAGGTACCATTGTACTATTGGGCTGAAGCTACCACAACCGCCATTTACTTGATGAATAGGTGCACAACATCAGGAATACATCACTTTACTCCAGAAGAGGTATATTCCGGTAACAAACCTGATCTTACACACCTCAAAGTGTTTGGATGTGTTTGCTTTGTTCACATTGCACAAGAAGTTAGAACAAGGATGGAACCAAGGTCAGAAAAATGCATTCTCATTAGCTACTCGACGGAGCAAAAAGGATACAAGTGTTACAACCCTAAAACAAAGGAATTAAGAGTCTCGCGAGATGTGGTCTTTGATGAACTAAGACCATGGTATGAAGATAAAGGAAAGGAAAAGATTCTTGAAGAAGATTGTGATGATTATGCAGGAACAAATCAAAGAGAAGTTCAACAATCAAGCACAAAGGTTTCATCAAATGAAGAATGTTCAACATGGAGGGGTTGTCATTCTTTGTCTCCAAATTCAGCTCATAATAGAGCTAAAGAAGCAAGTGCTACTCCAAACAGTGAGGTAGATGCAAGTGAAGAAGAATATGAAGAGGTAATCACTCCGATGGTAAAGCTAAATAGGTTAAAGAAGCAACTCTCTAAAGGCAATGAAAGAAGATATTCAAGGACAAGGTATCCAACTCAAAGGTTGAGTTATGATAGTTTTATGGCGACACATTTTGCATACATGATGTAGGTTATCAAAGACAAAGAGCCTGAGACATACGAAGAAGCTTGCACATAAAAGGAATGGAAACAAGCTATGAAAGAGGAGATCAAAGCTCTCAAAGATAATCACACATGGGAGCTAGTGCCAAAGAAAGAAGGTATGAAGATTGTTCCAAACAAATGGGTGTTTAAAGTAAAGAGGAATGCTGATGGTTCACTAGCTAGATATAAAGCTAGATTAGTTGCCAAAGGATTTAAACAAACACAAGGCATAGATTATGGTGAACTTTTCAGCCCTGTTGCAAAGATGGAAACTATCAGAACATTAATCGCAATTGGTGCTTCAAGGAGATGGCCATTATATCAACTCGACATAAAAAATGCTTTTCTTAATGGAGAACTACAAGAAGAGGTATACATGAGTCAACCGGTTGGATTTGAAGATGAAAACCATCCAGATTTTGTTTGCAGGTTGAAGAAGGCACTTTATGGCTTGAAGCAAGCACCAAGAGCATGGAATCAAAGATTGGTAGAGTATCTAACTAAGTGTGGATACAACCCAAGTAGCGCAAATCCTTCATTATACATGAAGAAGGAAGAAAATAGAGAGGTATATATTTGCATATATGTCGATGACCTCATCATAATAGGAAATGATGTTACAGGGATTAAAGATATCAAAAGGAAGCTTGGTAAGGAGTTTAAAATTTCAGATCTTGGAAAGCTGAAATATTTATTAGGAATTGAAGTTGTTTATGGAAAGAGTGGCATCTACTTGATGCAAAGGAAGTACTTGTTGGATGTTCTTTTCCGATTTGGAATGAGTGAATGCAAACCACTCACTCACCCCATGGACACAACTACAAAGATTTGTTCAAATGATGGAGAACCATTGGAAGATGTAACAACATACAGAAGCATTGTAGGATCATTGATCTATGCAAACATTACAAGACCTGATTTGTCTTATGTTGTTGGTGTACTTTCTCAGTTTATGCAAGCCCCGACAAGTGAACACTTAAATTCAGCCAAGAGAGTGTTGAGATACATAAAGCATACAGTTAACCATGCTTTGTTTTACAAGTTTGATGAAGAACTGCAGGTCAAAGGCTTTAGTGATGTTGATTGGGCAGGTTCAAAGGAAGATAGAAGATCAACCTCAGGTTATGTGTTCATGATAGGAAGCAAACCTATCACATGGAGCTCAAAGAAACAACCTACTGCTGCACTTTCATCTATGGAGGCTGAATATAGAGGATTAGCATTTGCCACATGTGAAGCAATGTGGATTAAAAAGCTTCTAGATGATCTTGGAGTGCAAGTTGGAACCATCCCTATATACGGTGATAACATGTCAAGCATTTACTTGGCAAGCAATCCTATGTTTCATGCAAGGAGCAAGCACATAGAAGTTCACTAGCATTATGTAAGGGAGAAGGTATTGAGCAAAGATGTGGAGATAAAGTTCATCAGAACCAAAGAGCAGGTTGCAGATATGTTTACAAAGTTCTTGGATGCTTCTAAACTCAAAGGTTTCAAGGATGTGATAAATTTGCAGGACATGGATGAAGATAACTCCCAAATGAGCTTGAGGGGGAGTGTTGAAGATAAATGTACAAGCTCATTTTCATATGAGCCATGCTTGGATAAATTTACCAAATATAAAGATAAAGAAAAAGTAGAGGAAAAAAGGAAAAAATAATAAAAGAAAAATTCTAGTCAAAATTCATGATGAGCAAGAGATACAATATCTTGCCTTGTAGTTAGTAGCATGTAGTGGAGATAGTGGTGAGTTGAGAAGAAGGCACAAACTTCTTCACATGCTCATTGGTTATAAAAGTGAAGTGGAAGCACATTCAAAACAAGGAGAGAAAGAGGCAAGAGCTCCCAGTAGTCGGATCTAGCCATTTTGTCATTTTGTCTTCCCTTAGACTCCTTCTAACCGCACGTCAGTTTGTACACAACTCTGTTGCAGAGCTCATATCTTAGTGCATATGTAACCATTTTGTGCATTTAAACATTCATTGGAAAGCTTATCTTGTGTTCATTTTGCATATAAAATAGCTCTTTTAAAGCTTATGTAGTTTGTGAGATACTAGTGAAAGAGTGAAGTCCAATTTTTTAGTATACCTATGTAGATAGGTAGTATATTTTGATCGGTTAAATTTCACAACCAAAACATATCCAAATTGCGTGATTTCTGGCTTGTTGGAAAACTCTTGGAATCTACATTCATTGTATCAAATCTCTCATTGATATCGTTTATATTCTGTGAGATATCTGTCAGAGAGTAAAGTCCAGTTTTACAGTGTACTTATGTGTGCAGGTGGTCTATTTTGGTCAGTTGAGTTCCCTAACCAAAACTCATCCAAATTACTTGTTTTTTGGCTTGTTGGACAGCTATTTGTGTCTACTTTTTTTGTACCAAATATCTTTCTCAAAGGATATATATTCAAAGAGTTATTAGTCTGAGAGTGAAGCTCAGTTCTTCAGCATACCTGTGTGGACAGGTAGTTCATATTTGTCAGTTGTGTTTCCTAACCAAAACTTGTCCAAATTAAGTTATTTATAGCTTGTTAGAAAGCTCTTTTTGTCTACTTTGATTGACTAAAGACTCAAGTCCATTTGAATTTTTTATTAAGAGCAGCAAGCTATCTAAGGTGCAGCTATTTATCCAAGTGCTGGACATACAAGGGTTGTTCACTACACATTTCCGTTGCGCATAGGAGAACTCATTCTCCACAATAAGTGTGTCAAAGAGTAAAGTCAACCATTGTATAGTTAGACATCTAAAATTTGAGAAAATTTTGTCTTCAGTATCCTCCACAAAATGAGCATATGATCAATGTAGAAAACAACTATGAGTACTGACATGTAAATGAACATATTGAATCAGTGACTCCACTGCATATAACCACCTCACTGAAAGAAGCAAACTAGGCTTATCGAGCATAAGCAGCTAGTATATATCTCCTATGGCAAGGTTTGATAAGTCTTCAACTTGCATCACCAAATAGATCCCAATATTTGAGTGCCCCCCCAATTAAGAAAACCTCACCACAACCTGCTTCATCAACATCAAAGGCTTTATGCAAAAAACATAACCACTATATCAATAACCACATGGACGATATCCACAAAAGCATACATAATGTGTATGTGCTTAGTGTATGCAATAAGATGGCACAAAAAAGGATAAATTTGCAGCCCAAACACTAGCCAACAACACCTGCAAGTGTTTGTCAAGTCCATTGCTTAAGCCCAAAAACTTGCATAAACTTGTAGTGGCTTCTCCCACCACAATTGAAAGCCTTCCAAGAAACCTATGAGAAGACTTGTTGGTAGCAGTCAGGGCACTCAAAGACCTACACGACAGGGAAGCCAACGAAGGGAGTCAGAGCAGAGAGAAGGAACAAGTAGCCAAAGCAGTCAACGAAGATCCAGCAAGTAGGCCATTCCATTTTTTCCAACCTAATCTCTTTTTAACAGTGATTTTCATCACTACACGAGCATTGTAAATATCATTTTTGGTACATTCAACTCCATTTTTTTCAAGCCGAGGAGTCCTCGAGCTTGAGGAGTATTCTATAAGTATTTGTGTATCAATTTTCATAATTTTCAGAGCTCGTTTGAGCCTCCAAAATAGCCTAGGAACCTAATTTTTAACTAGGCCAGACACTAGGTCTGGACATGACCAAAGCTAGTCAAAAACTATAAAAGCTCATTTTTGGGGTTAGCTTGTTAGTGATTTGAGCTTGTATATGAGACTTTTTGAGTAGTCTAAAGAACTCCATTGTTCTCTCTTTGTTCTTGCCTTGTGTGCGCGAGTGTGTGTATGTGTGTGCATGTCTGTGTGCTTCTCACTCACATACTTGTGCCATCACTTGTTTGAGGTCTTCATACCATCCTCATGTCTTCCCGGATTGACATTAAAGGAGGTGCTACTCACCACTGAGCTACACCAAATTTTGGTGCCGTTGTTGGGGATCGAGCTTTGAGGACGAGGTGTGATGGTAAGACATAGAGTTGAGATGTTGGAGCCATAGGTATTTTCTTCACCTTGATCTATTTCCTTTTGTTTTTTTCACCTTATTCATCACCATCATCATCATCACCATCTCCCACCTTCATCTCCACCTCCACAAAATTTTCAGTTTTTTGGTCATATCACCCTTGCCATTCCATTCCCCTCATGTCACTTATGAGAGAGAGTGAGAGAGCGATTGTGTGCTTGTGTTTTTGTCTGTTTTCTCAAATTTTCTGCAGGAATCAGCATCCCCAGCAGCTATACTAGCTCTAGTAGGTAAAATTTTTGACTGTGCAGGTCCCGAGGCATTGACTTCTTTCAATCACGATCGACGAAAAAATCGTCCATTTTACTAAACCAAGTGCATAAACATAATGCTTAGGCCTAGGGCATCCTAAAAGTGTGATTAAAATTTTAAAATTCCTTTGTTTTCTATCAATCACGATTGACACGTCAATCACGAGTGATGACGTACACCTCTCGACAAACCTGTCAATCGCGATCGACAGAGTCCACGACCGATTGACCACGATCGACAGAGCCTTCGCATGCCAGGTGTCAATTTTGATCGACCCATCGATCGCGATTGACCCATCAATCGTGACTGACAGCCCCGACGGAAGTGTCCATCGCGGCGAACCCGATCAACGATTGTTTGACCATGACTGACAAAATTTTTGAGCCACGTGTCAATCACGACTGACAGCCATGAAGGACCTGTCAATCGTGACCAAGCAGTCGATCATAACTGACACATCAATCACGATTGACAGACCACTCGATCGCGATTGACGGGCAAATTTGACATTTTTTTAAGCAAAAGAAATTTAGTCTATTTTTGGGCCAAAATTTTGGAAAAATAAGGGTCATTGGAGCATAAACAAACCTTAGAAGGCACTGTGAGCTATCCCTAAGTGCCTCTTTCACCTATTTCAACTCTCGAGTGCATGATTAGCCATAACTTCTTCATACAAACTCTGTTCGCTACAATTTTGGTTCCCTTGGAAAGCTCGTTGAGAATCCTACGTGGATGTCCACTGGTTTTTGTAATAATCATACGTGGAGTTCTAGTATAGGTATTTTTAGGTTGACCATCAATCGGTGCTAAGGAAGTGAGAATACTATTTAGGGTAAAGAAGAAAAGCAAAGAAACTGTACTTTTTAGTGAATGTCGAAGATTGTTTTTGCTTGTCAATCCATTGTGGTCAAGTCCATTTTTAACTGGTAAAATTTGCAAGTTGAGGTGTACAAGCAAGGATTTCAAGCAGCTTTAGTAAGGTGATCACAGAGCTTGGGCAAGCGCATCCTGGGCTCAACTAGCACTCAAAAGGCAAAGAACTTGAGGTTGGAAATTCTCTTAACTCCCTCAGTCCATTCCTAGTTTAGGCTAAGAATGCATAGTGTTGGAAGTAAGTTAGGGCGACGATAGGCATGAGACAAGTTGAAGACTATCTAAGTAATCAAGTTCAAGTCAAGAGATAACCGTGCATATGACGATAACCTTAAATGAAAGAACTAATTTTATTGCGATCAACTTCAAGTGCGAAAATTCACTCAAGTATTCCTGACGATGCAAAATCAGACAAGATCATAAACACTAACAAAATAAAAAGAATCCAAGGATTGATAAAAAAGAATCACCAACAAGGTTGTACTTGGGACTAAATTGGGATTGATCAATCAGGCATATGAACCTTAGGTCAGGAAGACACCTGGGCGAAGACAGACAAAGCATCAGATCTTCTAAAGCTAGTGTCAATCATACTACTAGGCCTTGGGCCCAGTAGTTGAGTGATTATCCATACATTCTAAGTTCAGAAACAAGCGATTCTAAGATGTCTTATAGCATGGAGAGACCAGTAGGCAGCTCAGGAATGGCATACCTAGAAAAGATAGAAGGACCTTACAAGACTCAATTGGAATACATCAGGATCAATCGATTAGGTGCTCGCATCTACGAAGACGGCCTGAGAAGATTTGTTGTCCAGATTAAAAACCTAGATCAACCCCATGGACTAGAGCATCCAGTTGTCAAGTTTGAAAATGGAGCATACCTAGATAAAGAAGGAACGATGTATGTGGTCACCGCCCACCCAGATAGGACAGACGAATTTGGTAATGTGATCCCAGAAACAGACATAGGTGACATAGAGCAAGGAAACATCGGAAAAGAGCCCATAACCCCTCAAGCTAAATCACTCCTGATGAGAATCATCACTCCAAAGTGGATTCCCCAAGACAATAAGAGCATAGATCTGCTCTTAAACCGAGAGACTGACGAGGCCTTTTGGAGGTATAAGACTGACCAGTCTAATAAAGCACGAATGCTCACAATCTATGAGTTTAAAGATCCTGATAGCCCAAGCAAAGCGACCTATTTAGACAATACTTCAAAAAGGGTCTTTGTGGTCACGGAGCATGGTAGGCATGCCTACACTTGGAAGGGTGAATTTGTTTTCCCCCAACCAAGATCCAATGTCTCTTATGGCCACCAAGGAGCTGGAACATCCCAAGCTCATGGAACTCAAAGGGGTAGGAGTAGAGATAGGCTAGAGGTGAGCTTTGCTAAACCACTCGGAAGAGAAAGAGCGAGAACGGAGACGGAAAGAGTGGAAACCGAGAGACCTAGAGACCCCAGGAACCAAAGAAATGTAGATGAATTTCCTCTACCAAGGCCTAGGGAACACACGAGGACCTTGAGGCCCATGCAACTAGTTAAGTCCATGAAGAATTGCTTTGATGGCATCAGAGACCCATACGATCTGTGGAGAATGAGTTCTCCTATGCGCAACGAAAGTGTGTAGTGAGCCCTTGTATGTCCATCACTTTGACAAACATTTGCACCTTAGATAGCTTGCTGCTCTCAATACAAAACTCAAATGGACTTGATAATTTAGTCAATCAAAGTAGACAAAGATAGCTTTCTAAAAAGCTATAAATGACTTAATTTGGATAAGTTTTGATTAGGAAACACAACTGTCAAAGATGAACTACATGTCCACATAGATATGCTGAAGAACAAAACTTCACTCTCGGATTGATAACTCTCTGAATATATATCCTTTGAGAGAGATATTTGGTATAGAGAAACTAGACACAAATAGCTTTCCAAAAAGATAAAAAATAAGTAATTTGGATGAGTTTTGATCAGGAAACTCAACTCACCAAGATAGACCACCTACACACATAAGTACACTGTAAAACTAGACTTTACTATCTGATAGATATCTCATAGAATATAAATGATCTCAATGAGATACTTGAGTTACTGAAAGTAGATGCCAAGAGCTTTCCAACAAGACAAAAATCATGCAATTTAGATATGTTTTGGTTGGTAAACTTAACCGACCAAAATATACTACCTATCTACATAGGTATACTAAAAAACTGGACTTCACTCTTTCACTGATATCTCATAAAGTACATAAGCTTTCAAAGCGATATTTGATATGCAAGAAGTACACAATATAAGATTTCCAATGAATGTTCAAACGTACAAAATGGTTACATATGCACTTAGATATGAGCTCTACAACAGAGCTATGTACAAACTGACGGGCGGCTGGAAGGAGTCTAAGAGAAGACAAAAATGGCTAGATCCGACTACTGGGAGCTCTTGCCTCTTTCTCTCCTTGTTTTGAATGTGCTCCCACTTCACTTTTATAACTAATGAGCATGTGAAGAAGTTTGTGCCTTCTTCTTAACTCACCACTTTCTCCACTACATGCTACTAACTACAAGGCAAGATATTGTATCTCTTATTCATCATGAATTTTGACTAGACTTTTTCTTTTATTATTTTTTCCCTTTTTTCTCCACTTTTTCTTTATCTTTATATTTGGTAAATTTATCCAAGCATGGCTCATATGAAAATGAGCTTGTACATTTATCTTCAATACTCCCCCTCAAGCTCGTTTGGGAGTTATCTTCATCCATGTCCTTCAAATTTATCGCATCCTTGAAACCTTTGAGTTTAGAAGCATCCAAGAACTTTGTAAACATATCTGCAACCTGCTCTTTGGTTCTGATGAACTTTACCTCCACATCTTTGCTCAGCACCTTCTCCCTTACATAGTGGTAGTGGACCTCTATGTGCTTGCTCCTTGCATGAAACATAGGATTGCTTGCCAAGTAAATACTTGACATGTTATCACCGTATATAGGGATGGTTCCAACTTGCACTCCAAGATCAGCGAAAAGCTTTTTAATCCACATTGCTTCACATGTGGCAAAAGCTAATCCTCTATATTCAACCTCCATAGATGAAAGTGCAACAGTAGGTTGTTTCTTTGAGCTCCATGTGATAGGTTTGCTTCCTATCATGAACACATAACCCGAGGTTGATCTTCTATCTTCCTTTGAACCTGCCCAATCAGCATCACTAAAGCCTTTGACCTTCAGTTCTTCATCAAACTTGTAAAACAAAGCATGATTAATTGTATGCTTTATGTATCTCAACACTCTCTTGGCTGAATTTAAGTGTTCACTTGTCGGGGCTTGCATAAATTGAGAAACTACACCAACAACATAAGACAAATCAGGTCTTGTAATGTTTGCATAGATCAATGATCCTACAATGCTTCTGTATGTCATTACATCTTCCAATGATTCTCCATCATTTGAACAAATCTTTGTATTTGTGTCCATGGGTTGAGTGAGTGGTTTGCATTCACTCATTCCAAATCTGAAAAGAACATCCAACAAGTATTTCTTTTGCATCAAGTAGATGCCACTCTTTCTATAAACAACTTCAATTCCTAAAAAATATTTTAGCTCTCCAAGATCTGAAATTTTAAATTCCTTACCAAGCTTCCTTTTGATATCTTTAATCCCTGTAACATCATTTCCTGTTATGATGAGATCATCGACGTATATGCAAATATATACCTCTCTATTTTCTTCCTTCTTCATGTACAACGAAGGATTTGCACTACTTGGGTTGTATCCACACTTAGTTAGATACTCTACCAATCTTTGATTCCATGCCCTTGGTGCTTGCTTCAAGCCATAAAGTGCCTTCTTCAACCTGCAAACAAAATGTGGATGGTTTTCATCTTCAAATCCAACCGGTTGACTCATGTATACCTCTTCTTGTAGTTCTCCATTAAGAAAAGCATTTTTGATGTCGAGTTGATATAATGGCCATCTCCTTGAAGCACCAATTGCGATTAATGTTCTGATAGTTCCCATCTTTGCAACAGGGCTGAAAACTTCATCATAATCTATGCCTTGTGTTTGTTTAAATCCTTTGGCAACTAATCTAGCTTTATATCTAGCTAGTAAACCATCAGCATTCCTCTTTACTTTAAACACCCATTTGTTTGGAACAATCTTCACACCTTCTTTCTTTGGCACTATCTCCCATGTGTGATTATCTTTGAGAGCTTTGATCTCCTCTTTCATAGCTTGCTTCCATTCCTTTTGTGTGCAAGCTTCTTCATATGTCTCAGGCTCTTTGTCTTTGATAACCTGCATCATGTATGCAAAATGTGTCGCCATAAAACTATCATAACTCAACCTTTGAGTTGGATACCTTGTCCTTGAAGATCTTCTTTCATTGCCTTTAGAGAGTTGCTTCTTTAACCTATTTAGCTTTACCATCGGAGTGATTACCTCTTCATATTCTTCTTCACTTGCATCTACCTCACTGTTTGGAGTAGCACTTGCTTCTTCAGCTCTGCTATGAGCTGAATTTGGAGACAAAGAATGAATCCCCCTCCATGTTGAACATTCTTCATTTGATGTAGATGCCTCTGGACCTGAAAGCTTTGTGCTTGATTGTTGAACTTCTCTTTGATTTGTTCCTGCATAATCATCAAAATCTTCTTCAAGAATCTTTTCCTTTCCTTTATCTTCATACCATGGTCTTAGTTCATCAAAGACCACATCTCGCGAGGCTCTTAATTCCTTTGTTCTAGGGTTGTAACATTTGTATCCTTTTTGCTCCGTTGAGTAGCTGATGAAAATGCATTTTTCTGACCTTGGTTCCATCTTTGTTCTAACTTCTTGTGGAATGTGAACAAAGCAAACACATCCAAACACTTTGAGGCGTGTAAGATCAGGTTTGTTACCGAAATATACCTCTTCAGGAGTCAAGTGATGTATTCCCGATGTTGTGCACCTATTCGTCAAGTAAATGGCGGTTGTGGTAGCTTCAGCCCAATAGTACAATGGTACCTTCATCTCGTTGAGCATGCATCTTGTAATTTCAGCAATTTGCCTATTTTTCCTCTCAGCTACTCCATTTTGTTGTGCTGTATACCTACAAGTGAATTGCCTTTTGATCCCATTCTCTTGTAGAAAATCTGAAAATTCTTTGGAGAAGTATTCTGCTCCACCATCGGACCTTAAGGTTTTGATAGACCTTCCTGTTTCCTTTTCAACTTCAACTTTGAATCTTTTGAATATAGAAAACACCTCAGATTTTTGCTTCATACAAAACAACCATACCTTTCTTGAGTGATCATCAATGAAGGTGACAAAAAATCTATTACTAGCCATTGATGCCTCTTGGGTTGGTCCCCATACATCCGTATGTATCAAGTCCAAGACATTTGGAGCCAGATAATTGCTCCTTTTGAATGGCTGCCTTGTTTGCTTTCCCAGTTGACAAGCTTCACATAACTCATGTAGTCCAAGGCTATTAAATTTTGGAAGACCTCTTACCACTTCATGTTTGCTCATGTCCTTCAGCTTTGGACTGTTGATGTGTCCTATTCTTTTGTGCCATAAGTCCACCTCTGAAATCTTCTTGTTCCCACATTGAACGTACATGACCTTTCCATGTGGATGTTGGACATCCAAAGTGAACATCCTTCCTTCTCTTCTACCTCGAGCAATGACCTTGAAGCATTCCTTTGGATTCTTTATGAAGCACCCGTTCTCATTGAATATGACATGATAACCCTTCTCTACCATTTGTCCTACTGAAATCAAGTTCTTTGAAATTCTAGAAACATGAAGAACATTAAATAGTACCTTTGCTCTACTTGTATCTCCAAGCCTTACATCTCCAATATGTTCAATCATGTGTTGAGTATCATCACCTGTTTCAACACATCCTTTTCCACTTGGTACCTGTAGATTAGTGAACAAACATCATTGGCATGAAATATGGTTACTACAACCTGAATCAATGTACCATTTTTTGTCATCTTCACAAGAGCTTCTATACTCATGTCTCATTGCAAGTAGTGTGTCCTTGCTTCCTTCATTTGAGGTGCTTTCATAGTTGCTTTGGTTCCTTTGATTGCCTCCATTTGGTCTTCCATTCTTCAACCAACAATCACTAGCATAGTGTCCTACTTTACCACAATGATAGCATGTTATACCTTTATGAGAATTGTAGGAGCTTTGGCCTCTTCCTCTACTTCTACCTCGACCTCTTCCTTGTGTGTTGGCATTTGATGCATCCTTGTTGTCTTCCGAATTGTTTTGATTGTAGTTGGAGTGGTTGTGACCTCTTCCTTTTCCTCTTGAGCCTCCTCTTGAGTTTCTTCCTTTACCTCGACCTGCATATAACATTTGGTTGTGGCTGTCCTTTCCTTTGGGACCACCGAATCTAAGCTCTTCTGTGACAAGATGAGGGATTAGTTGTTCAAAACCTAGATATACATCTTTCAAGTTAATGGAAGTTATAAAAGGCTTCCATCTTTCATCTTCTCTCAAGCCATTGAGAGTATAACACACAAGATCTTCATCTTCAACCGTTGTGCCAATAGAAGCTAAAGCATCACTTAGCTCCTTAATCTTCAAAGTATATTCAGCTATGGATTGACTCCAACTTTTCTTGATTGTGTTCAACTCATTCTTGAGTTGAAGTTTCCTAGCTTTGGTATTTGTTGAATACATCCTTTCAAGAGCTTCCCAAGCATCCTTAGCTTTCTCTAGATGTTGAATATGACCTACCATGGCATTAGTAATGACTTGCAAAAGGAGGAACATGACTCTCCTATTCCTCTCTTCCCATTCTTTTGCTTGCCTCCTTTGGACTTCAAGGCCATAGCTTGATTGATTTGAGGTTGAGCATCATCGCCGCTAACAATACCCCATAAGCCTTTGCCCATTAGGTAGTTGGTCATTCTAAACCTCCACACGGGATAGTTATCGTTATCCAACTTCTCTACTTGTTGACCCAAGTCAGCCATTGAAGAGTATCAAAGACTTTGAGAGTTACCTCGAATACTTATAGTCCTTTGCTCTTGCATTTGTGAAGCTCCCTCTTGTTTTGTAGCTCCTCTTTTGCTTTGCTTCAACTCTAGCTCTGATGATGAAGCCTCAGCACCAAGTTTGCTGGATATGGTTTGGTTGGGAAAAGTAACCGACCAAAATATACTACCTATCTACACAGGTATACTGAAAAACTGTACTTCACTCTTTCACTGATATCTCACAAATTACATAAGTTTTCAAAGAGATATTTGATATGCAGAAAGTACACAAGATAAGCTTTCCAATGAATGTTTAAATGCACAAAATGGTTACATATGCACTGAGATATGAGCTCTGCAACAGAGCTGCGTACAAACTAACGTGCGGCTGGAAGGAGTCTAAGAGAAGACAAAAATGGCTAGGTCCGACTACTGGGAGCTCTTGCGTCTTTCTCTCCTTGTTTTAAATGTGCTCCCACTTCACTTTTATAACCAATGAGCATGTGAAGAAGTTTGTGCCTTCTTCTTAACTCACCACTTTCTCCACTACATGCTAGTAACTACAAGGCAAGATATTGTATCTCTTACTCATCATGAATTTTGACTAGACTTTTTCTTTTATTATTTTTTCCTTTTTTTCTCCACTTTTTCTTTATCTTTATATTTGGTAAATTTATCCAAGCATGGCTAATATGAAAATTAGCTTGTACATTTATCTTCAACACGATCATGTGGCAGAATATAGGTAAGTTTTTAGAGCTGAACAAGTTGAACACTTGTTCACTCAATATAATGCCTTCAGCCTAACTCTCAAGAACACAGCTCTTACATGGTTTCAACCACTTCACCAAGGTCAGTTCAGAAACATAGACCAACTTCTAGAAGCCTTCATCACAAAATTTTCTAAAAGTGGTATACGACACAATACCTCTTCCTTAATACATAGCTTCAAATAGATGCCTCGATTAGACTTGCAGGGAGAAGGTTTAGGCAATACCTAGAGAGATGTCCTATTCTAGAGTTACCCACTCCAGCCAAACAAGTGGCTTTATTCTTGGGCGATCTGCTGAGTACCAAATTGAGATCATATGTGTACTTGAGGTACCCTAGAACCAGAGAAGAGTGTGTACGCATGTGCATAGACATTGAGGATAAACTAAGGGAGGAATTAGAGCTTTCAAAAATCTACAGAGATTCAGATAGCTCTAGTAGCCTCAATTCAAATCCATCCACATGTATTGAGGAACTTGCGGAGAAAGTAGTTCAGAAGTTAGGAGTCTCAAGCAAACAAATACCAAGGTTTGCCCCATTGAAAAGATGCTATACTTGTTTGTGGAGGCGACCATATGGTGAATGTATGTCCCATTATGGCTCAACCCCAAGTGAACCCTATCAGCGAATATTGCACCATAGAGCGAAGATACACTAACCACACTACACAAGATTGTCCCTATAACAAAAAAATTATCAGACAAAATTATTCTCAGCCATATCCACAATAGGGAAGGTATTAGAACCAATACCCACCACAACAATATGGCCAACCACAACAACCCTATCAACAACCCTATGAAACCCAACAAAGGCCTCAGCTTGTGTTAGCTCAATAACCTCCTAATCCAACCAATGTAATTCCAGTGAAGTACGCAGCTGCGGAAGAGAATCTGAATAGAGCCATAGTGCTAGTAACCTCGTTACTTTCAGAGAGTGATCCAAGTGATCATAGTTTTGACTCGACTCACATTGATAGCCCACAGGCTTTGTACATGCAGTCACCTGAGCACAATGAGTCATATTATTATGAAGACTCGAGTGAACCTAGTTGGGAGCCAGAGTATGTGAATTGTCATGTACACAAACCCCAACTCTAGACCTCAACTTAGACAGGTAAGACCCCCATTTCCTACAGGACAATGCTATCGATGCCAGGTATATCACTTCATTCGTGATTGCCCTATGCCTGCACCTACACAATCCCAATCTGTGACAATTCAGGGTTTTTGTTCTGATTGTGGGAAAGAGCATTTCTTGCTAGATTGTCCTAAGAACCCCAATAATATGCCAAAAATCACTCCTATCAACATTATTGGGTTAGTAGTAGACTCTACAGGAAGTGTAACTTCCACTACACCAGTGCAAGTGGTCACTAGAGCTCAAGCTTTGCAGCAGAACCAAGGGTTAGGCCAAGAAAAGAGTTCCGAGGTTAGCGATACTGAAAGCACAACCAAGAAACGAATGCAAACCTGGAAGGATAGCCGAGAAAGGATGAAAATACAATGGTCTAAGAAGATGAGCGAATTAGAAGAGAACATAAGCGAAACAAAAGCCAAAATTGTTGAACTCACCTCTCAAACACACTCTCACATACCACCACCACCTTCATCCCTGTCACCACCTAATCTGCCACCTTCCAATCCACCTCATACGATTCCATCACCCCCTAGAGTAGGATCAATATTAGCTGACCCCACTCCTGAGGACATAGACATGATGCTTAAGGCATATCAGGCCAGAATCCAAGATGGGCCAAATGTGCCAGATCATGACAAATGTTACCCTAGAGTTGATCTAGAGATAGAAAGAACCAAGCTTTGTGCTAAAATGGTAGCATTGGCTCAGACCATGTTTGAAGCCAGTCAACTCTTCAACTACTCTTGCTCAGCCAAGACAGAGTTTCATTTTGATGGACTGTTGGAGAGATTGGAGAGCATAATTGCAAGATCTCACAAGAAAGCCACAACCCAAGGAAGGGACAAGCCGAGTGAAAGAATAAGAATTCCTCCTCAAGAAGCTTATGTGCCTAACTCCATTGAACCACACACCTCTTCTTCTATGAATTGGTATTCACCAGAATTCTTGCGAGAGATTCAAGAAGAGAAATGGGCTAAAGAAAGTGAGGCTCCTCCTCCCATTGAACTTGTGGATGACACACATGATCAATTCCCACAAGACATTCCTTCCATTTATGAGGAGCAGGAGAGTGCCCAATCTCATGGGAGATTAGACTTCGAGTCTAATTCCTTACAGGAACTACCCCAATTCACAAGCCCATGGGAAGCTAAGTCTATTTGTATGAGAGCACCCACGGTCATCGTAAGAAATGAAGACTCAGTCATACCTAGGAACACAGAGGTAGTCAAAAACACTAAAGTGCAGTGCAATCTCACTTTAGAAGAGCTACTCAAGGTTAGGTCAGAATGGTGGAAACATGTAGCCAATCAAGTTCCAGAAGTAGAAAAACCTCGTTCCGTAGGATCTCATAGAACAGTGCCAGAAATACCCTTGGACAAGATAGGAGACATGAGTGAAGGAGAAGAAGGAAACACATATCTTCCCATTACCCATCAAGGTTACACCACCAAAGAAATTTTGGACTTAGGTGCCACAATGGCAATTGCTACCACTTCCCTTTGGAAGCATTGGGGCAAGCTAGCACTCAGGCCAACAAGAATGAAATTGCAGATGACCGATGGTCACATAGAGAGACCATTAGGAGTGATAGAAGGAATAACTCTCACTACATGTGGTGTCGAGTTCGAGCATACTTTTGTCATATGTGACTTTAGCAAGAATCAGGCCTATGTGATGATTTTGGGAAGAACATTTATGCGGCAGTTGGAAGTGGTACAAGATTGGAAAACCAATTCTTTGTACTTGCAACACTTAGGCATTACAACCAAAGTCAATCTCAAGGATTACTCTCATAGAGACGTACCCCCTATTCAATGGCATCCCATCCATAGAGCTAAAGATGATACGGAGTCAGTGCATTCCATAGGATCAGGATCCTCATGGATGCATGAAGACACCCACTTATGGATGTGCAAAGTAGCAGTAGAAGAAGAGAAGAGAGACAAAGCCAGAGAGGTAGGTGTGAAGGAAACTCATAGATCAATTCAAGACCCAGCCTATGCACTTGTAGTATTTCTTGACGAAGGATTTGAACCTCACGACTGGGCAGAAATTCTAGAAACAATGGATGTAGCCATCAATGAAGAACAATGGACACCCCACTGTGACGAGGATGGCTATGACATTTCAGCCTTCACAATAGAGCCAATCATGGGTGATTCATTTATTGAAGAATGTGAACTTAGCACTAATGCATTCGAGGGCGCAAGCGACTCCGATCTAGAGTCAATCATTATGGACCCACATTTTGCATCAGATGAGGAATATTTCTACGAAGTAGAGGTTCACCCTTAGAGACATGAAGAGCTTACAAATTATGTGAGCTTAACCACATAAGTGACGACCAAAAAGGAAGGCAAGAAAAGGAAGAAGAAAGAGACCACATGAGAAGAGGAAGAATCTTTGTTTGCGGTCCCCGAGAATTTTAAGAAGTATGAGATAGAAGATAGGAGAGTCATGATAAGAATGCCTAAAGGCGATGCACAATCCGGAGAGGCCTATGATAACAAAGAAAACACCAAGAAAATTGTTGTAGCCATAGAAGAAGGAGAAGAAAGATGCATGTACATAGGACATGAACTAACAGAGGAAGAGGAGCATGAGTTGATAGCCTTGCTAAGGGAATACAGAGATGTATTCACTTGGAGTTACAAGGACTTGAAAGGTGTAGACCCTGACATATGCTCACACACGATACCCATGACCTCGAAGGCCAAACCATCTAAGCAGAAGCCATACAGATACAATGATAATTATGCGGCCAAAATCAAGGAAGAGATAGATCATTTGGTTGAGCTGGATTCATCTATGAAATTGAGCACACCGAGTGGGTATCCCCCATCGTAGTGGTGCCCAAGAAGAATGGAAAGTTACATGTATGCATTAACTTAAAGAAAGTTAACGCAACCACTATTAGAGATAGTTATCCACTTCCTATCACTAAGCATCTCTTAGAAAGAGTAGCAGGCAAGGAAGTCTATAGCTTTCTTGATGGCTTCTCTGGCTACAATCAGGTAGTCATTGCTCTAGAGGATCAGCATAAGATAGCTTTTGCCACACAGTGGGGCATATTTGCCTTTCGAGTAATGCCATTTGGTCTTACCAATGCGCCAACCACATTTTAGAGGCTGATGTGTCATGAATTTAAAGAATTTCTGAGGAAGAATTTAGAAGTCTATGTTGATTATCTTTGTGCTCATTCCAACATTAGACAGACACATATACTTGAACTCAGACAAATCTTTGACAAATGTAGAGAATATCAAGTCTACCTGAACCCAGAAAAGTGTGTTTCCATGGTCAGGCAAGGCAAGATTCTAGGACATATAGTGTCAAAGAATGGTATATCCATGGATGAGGAGAAAGTGAGAGCTATTGTAGAGCTACCTAGGCCAAGGAATGTCAAGGAGGTACAATCTTTCATGGGGCATTGTGGCTATTATCACCAATTCATTCATATGTATCAATCATTGCAAAGGCCCTGTACTCCCTTTTGACTAACTTCCAGTGGACTGAAGAATGTGAAAACTCCTTTAATGAGCTCAAAAGAAGATTGTGTTCGGCACCAATTTCGAGTATCCCACATTGGAACAAGCCATTCCATGTGCATGTGGATGCATCCAACTATGCTATTGGATGTGTGCTAGCACAACCTACGGGTGAAGGTAACATGGATCTCCCAATTGCTTATCCAAGTAGGCAATTGAATGCTACAAAAAGGAATTACACCACTACTGAACGAGAAGGATTAGGCATGGTATATGTGGTCAAAACGTTTAGACACTATTTGCTTGCAAATAAGTTTAAATTTTTATAGACCATCAAGCATTGTTATATCTCGTGAACAAGCCATGCAATACAGGTAAGTTAGTGAGATGGTTCCTCTTACTAATGGAATATGACTTTGAGGTAGTTGTGAGGAAAGGCAAGACCCACTTGAGAGCATATCATCTCTCGAGGATCACATCAGGAGAGGCCCCACAAGGAGTATCAGATGATCTTCCTGATGCTTACTTGTTTAATTTGGAAGTTGTATCGCAGTGGGCCAAGACATTAGTGCCAGTATTGACATATGGGCCTAAACATCCAATAATGAACACTCAAGATAGGGAGGTAGTAAAAGCCCAAAAGTACCATATCATAGCAGGAAGTATGTACAAGCATAAAGATGAAGGGGTATTAGCTTGTTGTGTGGAAGAGGATGAGTATGCAAAATGGTTGCAATTAGCACATATGCGTGCATTAGACCAACACTATTCAAGGCAAAGAACACTACAGACACTAAGGAGACTCGGAGTGCACTGATCGATTATGGAAGCAGATGTCCATAAGTTGTGTAAGGAATGCCCAGTCTGTCGTATTAGACCACCGATGGAGCATAGCACTGTACCAAGTGTCTCTAATACTAGATTGAATTGAACCATTGGCAGCCTTCCTGAGGACGAAAACATTCCCTCAAGATATGACTCTGGCTAGGAGAAGAAGTTTAGAACAAGAAGCCCTCAATTATGCACTCATTGGTGATAATCTATACAAGCATGGAAAAGACAGATATTTGAGACTATGTGTCCATGAGAGTGAATACCTTAAGATCTTGGAAACTGCTCACCAAGGTGTAGCAGGAGGACACTTTGGTCCACACCGTGTGATTAAGGCAATCCTATTTGCAGGCTTGTGGTGGCCAACCCTCCACATGGATGCACATAACTATGTGAAGCGGTGTGAAGTTTGTCAGTGAACTCAATATCCCATACGAAAAGATGAGATGCCTTTGAAACCTATGATGGGTGGATGTGCATTCTCTAAGTGGGGAATAGACTTTCTAGGTCCTATTAATCCCCCAGCTAAGAGTTCCCATGTGAAGTATATTGTTGTGGCCACTGATTATTTGACTAAATTGGTAGAAGTAAAAGCCACAACTAAGAACGATGCTCAAACGACAACTAAATTCTTATTTGAGAATGTGTTCACTAGATATGGGCTACCTATAGAGCTAGTAAGTGATGGACGCACTCACTTCTTGAATGAAGTCATTGAAAATCTTCTCCACGAGTTCTTGGTGGTACACAAGAAGTCTGCCCCCTATCATCCACAAGCTAATGGGCAAGCCAAAAGTAGCAATAAGATTCTATGCAATGTGCTGAAAAAATTAGTGAATAATAGACGCTCTGATTGGGACAAATAGCTACACCATGTTGTTTGGGCATATAGAGTTGCCTATAAAACGGTACTCCAAGCCACACCCTTTCAGATGGTATTTGGCCAAAATGTTGTGCTATCGTTGGACTTCTTGATACCTACATTGAGAGTAGAAAAAGAGCATGAGTGGACAGGGAATGAGCTCGCTTCAAGAATCTTTGACCTTGAACGGCTAGGTGAAATGAGACAAAGAGTTGCCACAGGGATTTATGTAGCTAAGAAGAGACAAAAGGCATACTTCGATGCCCATGTGAAGGATAAAGGCTTGAAAGCCAAAGACTTGGTTTTGGTGTATACCCTAAAACAACATGCAAGAAAGCTAGAGAAGCGTGGCTATGGACCCATGATTATTAATAGAATATCAACAAGTGGGGTAGTCCAGGTATCCACTTTAGAAGGCGACGTCCTACCAAGTTATATTAGTGGATGCCGAGTCAAATTATACCAAGAACCCCTCACAGAGGAAATGCTTAACCCACTCAATACGGCCAAGAAACGCAAAGAAGAGGAAAAACGAATTCGAGAAGAAGCGCAGGCAGAAGCCTTGGAACACATATGAAGAATGAAATTGAGAAGACAAGGTAGAGATCAACCTAGGACAGATGCCTATGCATCTCCAGGGTATCATATGGATATGTGTGGATTCTCAGGTGTAAGTTCCCATAGAATAATTGACCGATGTCCTTTTGTGACCTTAGAGGTAGGACAATGAATTAGTGCAAGGACTGTATGGGCCTTGATTGACTCAGGTGCAACAACTAATGCGGTAAGACTTTCTTACTGTCAAGAGTTGAAATTAAGTATCAATCCTATAGAAGCATACCTTATAGGATTGGGAGGTGTGGAAACCCCTTGCATGGGCGAGGTGGAATTTACCCTCTACATTCAAGATGCTCTTATGACAGTTAAGGTGCTAATGCGTCAAGATGAGGATCTCACTAAACCTATTGTCTTGGGTCAAGACTGGATAGATGATCATGCAGTCAACTTGGACCTAAGAAGTGGACTTCTTCAGGAAATCGCATTACCATCGAGTTAGAAAATCAAGCGCTCAAGAAAGTAAAAAAGACACCAACTCCTAGTCCCTCCAGGAGCACTATCATGGAAAAAGATTCTTTTCTTGTTCAACACTCTGTGGTGTAGAAAACCCTCTCACCAGACGTAGTGGTGCAAGTGGAACTCCATGTTTGTCCAAAGGAAGTCTCGGAGCAAAAACGTGAAGTCTTGGAGATCAGAAGGAAGCAAAGAAGCAGCGGCCCTATACCAAAGATCACCCCAACCAAGGCATCTCGACCATTAAAGCAGATATGGGTACAGAAGGGTGAACTTCCCCAAGCAACTCTAGTGGAAGTCCCAACCAAAACCTACTCTACTGATCGACGTAGAGCGCCAATGTTTCTCTGATAATCGCCCATGGAAAGACTATCTATCTGGGTATCCAAGAAGTCGATGAAGGCTAACCCACGGCCTAGACAACTACTTTAGAGCACTATTACCCAAACCTGATTTTCTACGTTGTTCCTACCTGATCAGCACTATCACCCCTAGTAGAGCCTCATTAACACCAATCCATGAACTAAAAAGGTTTAAACTCACCATCAACCTAGTACGGGAGGCCCTGGACATGAAGGGTATGCACATTCCAATAGAAAAAGAAACATTGATTCTTGGAAGAATGAAGCACAAAGATCTCAACAAACTAAAAGATATGGTAGCCATGACACCAACCATCACCCTCCATTTACGCACAATCATGCAGCACTTTGCCTTCCTGGCTCAGGAACGCTTCACCATGTCACCCAAGAGAATTTGGTTCAGCTTGTATTTCGCAGAAACAGAAAATCTCGCCCTCAATCTCCCCCATTGGATCATTGATCAAATTCACTTAGCACATTAGCATTGGAAGAAGAAACACAAGAATGTACTTCATGGATGCTGTGCGCTTACACAAATCATTTATAGGTTCCTAGCTTATGATGTGCCCATCCAGAGAGCATTGGTGTGGTCCAGAGCCCAAGAATTTTAGAGATGGGCATCCACAGTTGGCCCACCATCCAAGAAAATGAGAGGAGCCATCCAAATACCTTGTACCCAAGCAAGGGGTGCCACCCTCACACTAGATGTGACACCACCTCAAACAAGATGTGTTCACCCATTTATGATTCGCTTACCCAGGCTAAGTGCAGAGGGACCCAATCTTGTTTTCCCTCCAATTCCCTCTAACCTGGAGTTCCCACAGGGCTACACTTTGGACGATTTAACAGATGACGAAATTGCCAGGATGATTAATGAGGCTAATCTTGAGACTAAGGAAGATCAGGCCCAAGGACTGCAACCAACTATAGGGACTCCTGCCCTACCCAACTTGAAATAGTGGAAGTGAACGAAGATGAAGAAGAGACTGATGAAGAGGAGTCAGACGAAGAACACGACCAGGAGCAAGAAGAAATTTTGGAGATGGTGGGTGCCCCAACTTATATGCCACAGATCAAAAGATTGTATGAAGAGAGTCCAGGAGCATCGCAAGTTATCATTAGAAATAGGGAAGTTACTCATAAGTCAAATGTTAGGAGAAGAAGGGGTAGACAAACAGTTTATTGAGTCACTGAATCTTCACGCTGATGCGCTTGGCCTGGATGAAGCCATTCACTCGGCCATCGCTCACATACGTCATTTTGAGCAACGAGTGCCTACATGCCCCATTCAAGCCGGGAAGCAAATTCACATCGATGTATCGGCACCGACTGACACTACACAGACAGAAGAACACCACGAGGCACTGCTATCACCACACTCCTCACCTCTCATTGCACACTTCACTTCTCCCCACAACACCACCACCCTAATCTCCACCACCACTACACAGGTTATAGGATTTCCTCCTTCCTCTTGCAACCAACTTGGAGGGACTGCCACACCTACATTCACAACACTGTTCACCGACATCACGTCCACTGCACCCTCCATTCCTGTTTACATGGTAACACACACTTTTGAGAGCATGGAAACATCACCTGCTATGGCACCACTCCCTCCCCCCACACTCCCACAATCTCCCATACCCCCTCCCCCCACATCACCTCTTGTTTCCACTTCATTCACGATCCCTTTCCCATTCCCCCTACATCCTCCACTTTCCCAGCATCCCTAAATGTAAATAATATTTTTGCTACATTACATCAATGTATATATCAGTTGCAGAATGAATACCAGACCTTAGAAGATCCCACCAGCAATTACATAAGCAACTTGCAGCCCTAGAAGAAGAGAACACCAACCTCAATCAACGTTATACTACACTAGAACACGCCCGCTGGCTCCTCAGCAATCAGAATCTTTGGACATTAAAAAACTAGAAGCTTTACTTGAACTTTATCAGTCCGAGAATGTCAAAGTCCGTCCTAATCTGAGATTACTAAGGAAGCACATGGCCATGGCTCTAGAAGAGAACAAACGACTTCAAAAGCAAAACAAAGAGAACCTTGAGGCCATGAAAAGCTGTCCCTTCGGAGACCATGAAAACCATTCTTAAAAGCTATGCGAATCTTTTGGCAGTGCATGATGATTTGGAAAAAGAACGGGATACCCTTCGCCTACAGCTAAAGGCACAAGATGAACAAACAAAGGTCACAGATTCGACAACGACTACTGAGGAGGTGAATGCACTAAGAGAATAGGTCAGTGAATTGCAAGGAAAATTACTTCAGTACGAAAGACAGCCCTCCCCGATCATAGAACCAGAACCGGAAGAGTTGGTGCCCATAGAAGTATAAGAGTCATATCACGAACCTTATGTACCTATGCTTATGCCCGGTGGCCAAAAAACATCTGAAGGACTTGATACATTTGAAGTTGAAGCCCCAGAATGGCTATAGAACTCAAAAAGATGGCTAATACGCATGATGATAGAGTTGTGGTGCAAATTCAATCACTATCTAAAATTGAGGATACCATTATAAAGTCCGAATAATTCCAACTCATGTCCCATCACCGATGGGTAGGCACAAATGATGATCCATATGTGCCCTATTGAGTGCTCCTAGCATACTATAATGCAGAAATTCAACGACAATGTGGCAAGGCCCCAACTTTCGCCACCCAATTTGGTCCAGATGACATACTTGAAAGCGCTACACAAGGGTCCATCTTCCAACCCACCTGGAGGCTTTGTCTTCTAGAAACTTATCCAGAAATGGTTCGTACATGGAATAATATTCCACTCTTCATCAAATACAATCCATGTTACATCCCAATACTCAAAAGACACACATGGCCCGATTTTGCCATCACTGTGAAGAATGTTAAAGGCTATGCGAAATGGCTAAATTACGTGTACCTAGCACCACCACGAGGACCGGCCATAGTAGCATACATGATATCCACCATCTGCCACGAGGGTGTCAGACTGCGAAACGTTCCTGACGTGATGGCATAGATGTGTATGAAAATATTCGAATTAATGTTGGTCACCTTCCGAACCTTCAAGAACATTAAAGATCCGTATTTCTCAAGAGTCGGTTGCACTGCAGGCAATCTCGACTTAGTATATGACATGAGCACAACCCCCTCCATTAATGTGATATATGCATGGTGCGCAAGAATCAAATACCTCCCAGCATGCTACAAACAGACTTTTGAGGAGATGTTCATTATAGGGTTCTGGGAGTACCATTCCGAGATATTTATCCCCAGGCCCTCGCATCTTCTCCAACTTTTCGTTGTGGAGAGAACCTTACATTCCGAACAATTGCATCTACCACATCTGGACGTTCCAGCGCCAATCGATTGGGATGCTTTACTAACAGATTTAGCCAAGGGACTGAGGCTAGAAGAGCATCACCTGGCTACCGATGCCGTCGAATACTATGTCAAATGTTCAGCCCACCAAGGGTTTGTCAGAGACGACAGATGCGAGAGAGGGGGGGTGTTAGTAGCAGTCAGGGCACTCAAAGACCTACACGACAAGGAGTCAATGAAGAGATTGACATCAAAGGAGGTGCTACTCACCACTGAGCTACAAGACTCGAGCTGAAAATTCAGCTATAAAGCTCAATGTGTGGGGAGATGAATAGATAGGTTCGAGAGATGAGCGGGTGTTGCACAAAACCTGATTCATTCTCATGCAAGCTCATTTATCCCACATGCAACGGAGTTCTCCCAAAGTCCATATAAGCAAGTCCCTTCACTCCACACAAGCCATTCACTCTAGCCCATTGTCAAGAGTGTCCACTCCCTCCTCATGGAGTCATCATGCTCTTAGAGCAAATCATGTAAGTCTTTTTCATATTAATCAAGTTCATTATGTTTTCATTTCTTTTGTTCCATCCTCCTTAATCTAGTTATTGTGTGATTAATAGTAGAGTAGGAGTAGTGCTTTTTCATTTCAACATGGTATCAGAGCATAGGTTCATTTTTTTAAATTAATATCTTCATCTTTATTCATAATCATTAACATAGATGCATTTTTTCTTAATCCCACCCTCCCTCCCTTCATAATAAAAGTGATTCTAAGCACTATCTCTCTTCTTTAGTTAGCATGACCAATATCATTATCTATGTTTTTATCATAACCATTTGTTTCTTTCCATTGGAGTTCATATAAAGGTGTTTTGAACACCATAGTTAATAGTATTTCGTTTTTGTATTCTGATCATCATAATAACAAGTGCTTATAAGCACTGGGTCAATTAACTTCAATGTCCATCATGTGATGGCAACCATGTCCATCATGATTTTGTCATGACAATGGTGCTACGAAGAAACTCACATGCTTAGGTTGGTGGAAGGCGGCCTAAAAATTCTTCAATCTTTGTTGCTGCAACACTACCAACAAAGAGAAGAATAATAGCCAAGTTCCACAAGAGAAAACCTTAGCTCATAGCCTTTCATGAAACATGCTTCACAGAAGTGCGTAGCTTTGCAGTGGATGATTTTGGCAGCAACCTCAGATGATATGCACAATCTCCATTGGTTCTTTTTTGTACAAGTAATACAACTAAATTCAATGTGCCATTCAACATAGGAAAGAGAAAACTACTTCAGACTATCTTGGCAAAATCAAGGTGCACATAATAAAGAAAAAATATAAGCTTCCTATTCTCGGGTACGACTATAGAGCGATCTGCACAGAAGCAAGCTAGAAGAGATGCATAGAGGGAGCTTCCATTCTTGTATAGGGAGATGTAAGTGAGAGCAAGACATTTGAACAAGTATATGTCCCACGCCTATAGTGGATAAGCATCTACGGATAAGATGAGCTCATTGTAACATGAGGTTGTGAGCGGAAGAGGGTCTTTCTGCACAATACAACAAGGAGCTTCTTGGAATGAATTGAGGTAGACGATGCCTCTACACATGTACAAAGAACAAGAAATGCAATGCCAATTCGTTCTTTAGAGGTCACACATCATGATAGTTCTAAGATTGTAGATATCGCAAGAGAGTAAAAAATATAGCTATTGAAGAATGAAGCAATGAATTGTTCTTCACAACAAATGCATAGCCGAAGGAGATAGATGCGAGAAGAATCAGTTGCTGATGGCGCCGAGACCCAGAAGACAAAGAGACCACCTCACGAGATACATCTACGTAGAGCACTGTTAAGGAAACACTCACGAATTTGACGCAACAAACAAGAGAGAAATAGAATCTTCCGGAAAATCAGTGCACAGGTGTACAATATGCGAAGTTAGTGCACGGTGTGCGCATAACAGAGCAATTAACCGCGGCGGGCGCGTAAGGCACGCATAACACGAATTGAAGAATGACAGGGCAGAGGAGCGCCAAAGAAATTGTATATATATATACAACAAGTTTTTGAAGAGCTTGCAGAGAGTAGAGAGAAGAGCACAGACGAAGAACTGAGAGAGAGAGAGACGATGATACACAGAGAAGAACGAGAGACAGATATAGAGAAGACGCCATAGATCGCGTATAAGTGAAGAGAGAGTTAGAAGTTCTCAGAAGACGCCATAGATCGCGTATGTACAGATGAATAACACAAGCCTGAAGTGTCGGGTCTTTTCATCTGAAGAGAGATGGTAATAAGAAACTACTCACTGTAGGAGAGTTTCTGTAACTTGAGCAAGAAGAGGCCAAGCTTACTTGTACACATCTTCTCTAATCGAAAACACATGTTCATGTGGATGTTTGCGCGTAATCTTTACTTGTGAAGAATCTGAAGCTATTTCGTGTTACGGTAGGAAGTTCCGTTTATCGTTAACTGTCACGACTCGTTACTAAACGTGCTTCAGTACCTTCTCTGTAAACGCATGTTTCGGTGAATAATAGTTTACTCAGTAAACATGTTTCAGTAATTTCTGGTCAGTTACAGTTTCTCAGAAAATAAGGTTTTTTCGGTAGAACAACGAAGTATAACTCGCAGCAGAGTTCGAAGCTTTGTATGAGAGATAGCTCATCTTGTAGCTAGACGTCTCTACTTTAAGCTGGTCACAGTTTCCGGTGGAATGAAGATGTACACACAGTACAAAAGTTAACCGGAAAGTAGCATTTCAGAACTGTGAAGTTTCCAGAAGGAAGTTCATTCGGTGAAAGAAGCTCACACACTACTTCCTTACTTCACATAAGTTCATCTGAAGCAATTACGAGCAGAACTAAGTTTATTTCGGTGAAGTCCGGTACGATTACGGTGTCAGTCCAGTAACAGTCTGGTGAAGTTTCGGTGGAACTTGTGTCGCAGGATAACACAGTTAAGGCGACGTTAATTAGGCTGAGCTACTGTTGATTACAGAAGTGTTCTGAATCACTCTAGTTTAGCATTCTATTACGGTGGCGCGACAATTTCCGCAGGCCTGACAGAGTTCAAGCTTTGTCGCGAAACCCACCTTCAGGGCGAAAGTATTTCCGCAACAGTGGGGTTAGAGCCGAAGTTTTCGCCAACATTTGGTATCAGAGCAGGTTAATCTCCCAAGAATTGGTATAAGAGCCTAGAGTATTCTCCATCATGACAGACCACGTCCAAATTGATAAACTGGACAGAGATAATTATCCCGCATGGGTAATGCGCATGGAAGCCTTACTTATGAGTAAGGACTTAATGACGTACGTGACCGGAGAAGAAAAGAAACCGACTTTCGAAGATGATAGTCAACCGGAAAAAGAAGAACTAGACGCCCTAAAGCTGTGGCAAAAGAAAGATGCAACGGCAAGAGCCTACATCTACAACACTGTTTCAGATCATCTACTACCGCACATTAGAGGTCTGGAGAAAGCAGAGGACATATGGAGTGCATTGGAAGATCACTTCCAAAATACTACGAAAGCTAGGAAGGCCAGCCTATGGTCTGAGTTCACAACGTTCAAAAAGAAGCCGAGTCAAAGCATCAGTGACTACGTCACTAAAATGAAGGATCTAGCAGATAGCATTGGATCCATAAATGAAGAAGTCGAAGATCATAGATTGATAGCGCAAGTGCTCACAGGGTTGAGAGGAGATGAAAGGTGGAAACCTTTCGTACTATCAACTGAACTCTCCCTAAATCATTTTGTACCAGATCTAAATCAGCTGCTTGGTTTGATGCTCACATATGAGCAAGACCTGAAAGGAGACGCAGACAAAGGACATAGCTCTGCAATGTACATGAAGAACAAGAAGAAAGACAAAGGAAAGTCAAAAGACGAAGAAGAGTCGAGCTCTCAGGCCTATTACGCAAGAGGTAAAGGCACTGGCAGAGGAAGAGCAAGAGGAAGAAGTCACCAGAATACCACCAAGAAAGCCTGCTGGATTTGTGGACTAAGTAACCATCTGGCGCATGATTGTTGGCACAATCAACAAGGATCAAATCAAAGCTAGAACAGTAATAGCAGAGGTAGAAGCGGAAGAAATCAGAGTAACTTCCAAAGAGGAAGACAAAGCCAAAGAGGAGGCTACGGTAGAGGTGGAACAAGAAGTTGGGGACAGAGCCAATCCTACAACACCACCTACAACAACTACGCAAATGACACACAGAATGAAAGTCATACATCGTTAATGATGAACTCAATCAACACATCTGATAACGAAGATCTAAAGGTATTTTACATTGACTCTGGATGTTCTAATCACTTGTCAGGAAACATAGAACTGATGTCAGAATTGGAAAAAGGAAGTGCGAGTCACACTGTTCAAACAGGTGACAATACAAGACACAAAGTACAATCAATCGGGAAAGTGAAATGCAAGAGTGGAGCAGATTTGCTAACCAATGTTTTGTATGTTCCAACAATACCGAAAAATCTGATCAGTGTGGGACAGATAGTTGAAAAAGGTTTTCAGGTCAGATTTACAAACAAAGGAGTATTTGTAGAAGACCCCAAGAACGGATATTATCAGATCGTTTCTGGTAAGAAAGAAGGGAGACTCTTTACGTTAAGAGTACAAGGGAACGTTGGCCAAGCGCTGCTCACGCATGATGAAAAGGTAATTACAGAACTTGATCTCTGGCACAAGAGATTAGGTCACTTTCACGAAAAAGGAATCAAAGCTATGATAGCGAATCAGTCTGTACTGGGATTACCGAACGTACAGAACCAACATATGATTCACAAATGCGAAGCCTGTCAAATGGGAAAAGCCCACAGGTTACCTTTCCAGAAGAAAGGATTCAAACATGATGGTGTGCTGGAACTCATACATACAGATGTATGGGGACCAACGAAAGAAGGATCAATCAGCGGGTCAAGGTACTATGTTTTATTCATTGATGATGCAACAAGGTGGATAACTCTCTATGTTTTGAAGGAAAAGTCAGAGGTGTTCGGAGCTTTCAGACATTTTCATGCATATGCTGAAAGACTCACCGGACGAAAACTTAAAAGACTGAGGTCTGATGGAGGGGGAGAATACTTCTCCCGAGAATTCAATGACTATCTTTGGAATGCAGGTATTAAGAGAGAAATAACCTGCAGATATACACCACAACAAAACGGTGTAGCAGAAAGGAGAAACCGAACTCTAGTCGAGTTTGCACGGGCTATGCTAAAAGAAAAGAATTGCCCAGATTATCTTTGGGCTGAAGCTGTAAACACAGCTACATACTTGGTAAACAGATTACCATGTACGGCGCTAGAAGGAATGACCCCTTATGAAGCCTGGTGGGGAAAGAAGCCAACACTTGACCACTGCAAGGTGTTTGGATCAGTAGCGTATGCTTATGTACCGTCTCAACTCAGACATAAGCTTGAACCGAAAGCAGAGAAATATGTATTTGTCGGATATGATGAAAAGCAGATGGGTTACAGGTTATGGAGTCCTCTAACCAAACATTTTACTGTTTCCAGAGATGTAACATTTGATGAACAGAAAAGCTGGTATGCAGATCAGAGCCATACAGCTGAAGAATTTGAAGAAGAGATAAAAAGAAAAGAGAAAGGTAAAACAATCGTACAGGTAAACAAAGAAGACGAGGCAAGTACGTCCAGGACCAGAACAGATATAAGGAACGAAGATGAAGACATGTACTCAGACACACACGAAGAATATGAGCTAAGAAGGTCAAACAGAGTAAGAAGACAACCGGAAAGATACTCGTATGATACATCATATATGACTCAACAAGATTATGCATATATGGTTAAAGAAGAGGAAGAGCCTCAAAGCTATGACGAAGCCAAAGGCAAGAAGCAATGGCAAGAAGCAATGGAAGAAGAACTCACCGCACTGGAAGAGAACAAGACATGGGAGCTTGTTCCTAAACCGAATGGTAAGAAAGTAATTGGAAATAAATGGGTGTTCAAAATAAAGAAACTTGCAGATGGAAGGATAGCCAGACATAAAGCGAGACTGGTTATCAAGGGCTATGCTCAGACGCATGGCATAGACTATGACGAGACGTTCAGTCCGGTGGCAAAAATGCCAACCATAAGAACAGTGATTGCTATAGCAGCATCAAAAGGATGGAAGCTAAGTCAGCTAGATATAAAGAATGCATTCCTGAATGGATATATATCAGATGAAGTCTATATGGAACAACCGGAAGGGTTTATAAGTTCCAGATACCCAAACTTTGTTTGCAGGTTAAGAAAAGCACTTTATGGACTGAAGCAAGCTCCAAGAGCTTGGAACTACAGACTCGTGAAGTATCTGAACGAACTTGGATACCAAAGTTCGAAGGCAGATGCAAGTCTACTCATCAAAAGAACAGAAGAAGGAATGATCTACATTTGTATCTATGTAGATGACATAATAATTACAGGAACCTCAAATGCAGGAATCACAGAGGTAAAGAAACTGCTAGAAAAGGAATTCAAGATCAGTGACCTAGGAAAGTTATCATACTTTCTAGGAATGGAAATCTCATATACAGATCATGGTGTATATGTCACACAAGAGAGGTATCTCCTGAACTTACTGAAGAAGTTCAATATGGAGAATTGCAGAGAAGCTTCAACACCGCTTGAAGTAAACCATAAACTCAGTAAATATAGTGGTACAGAGTTTAAAGATATGAAGAAGTATCAATCGTTAGTAGGAAGCTTAATATATGCTACGCTAACAAGACCGGATCTTAGTTTTCCGGTGGGAGTTCTCTCACAGTTTATGCATTGTCCGACAGAGCAACATTGGGTTGCAGGACAAAGAGTTCTCAGATATATCAAAAGAACTATAAAGGAAGGATTATATTATCCTTTTACGTCAGATATAAAGCTCAGAGCATATAGTGACTCAGATTGGGCAGGAAGTCAAGATGACCGAAGATCAACGCACGGGTATATGATATACCTAGGAGATAAGCTGGTAAGCTGGTGTTCGAAGAAACAACACACAGTAGCCTTATCGTCAACAGAAGCAGAATACAAAGGACTGGTAGAAGCAGCGAAAGAAGTAATATGGATGCAGACTTTACTTAAAAGCATGGGTATAAATCAAAGTATACCGATCATACATGGGGATAATATGAGCTCGCTGTATCTTGCAGCGAATCCTGTGTTTCATGCAAGAACAAAACACATTGAGATTCAGTACCATTTCCTAAGGGAAAAAGTAATGGAGAAAGAGATAGAAATAGTCTACACTCCTACAAAAGATCAGATTGCAGATATTCTGACTAAGAGCTTGGATGGAACAAAGACAAACAGATTCAAAGAGATGGCAGGTATAAAAGAAAGAAAGATATATGAAAGATCGGAAGAGGTCAAATTAGTGATTGAGGGGGAGCTGTTAAGGAAACACTCACGAATTTGACGCAACAAACAAGAGAGAAATAGAATCTTCCGGAAAATCAGTGCACAGGTGTACAGTATGCGAAGTTAGTGCACGGTGTGCGCATAACAGAGCAATTAACCGCGGCGGGCGCGTAAGGCGCGCATAACACGAATTGAAGAATGACAGGGCAGAGGAGCGCCAAAGAAATTGTATATATATATATACAGCAAGTTTTTGAAGAGCTTGCAGAGAGTAGAGAGAAGAGCACAGACGAAGAACTGAGAGAGAGAGACGATGATACACAGAGAAGAACGAGAGACAGATATAGAGAAGACGCCATAGATCGCGTATAAGTGAAGAGAGAGTTAGAAGTTCTCAGAAGACGCCATAGATCGCGTATGTACAGATGAATAACACAAGCCTGAAGTGTCGGGTCTTTTCATCTGAAGAGAGATGGTAATAAGAAACTACTCACTGTAGGAGAGTTTCTGTAACTTGAGCAAGAAGAGGCCAAGCTTACTTGTACACATCTTCTCTAATCGAAAACACATGTTCATGTGGATGTTTGCGCGTAATCTTTACTTGTGAAGAATCTGAAGCTATTTCGTGTTACGGTAGGAAGTTCCGTTTATCGTTAACTGTCACGACTCGTTACTAAACGTGCTTCAGTACCTTCTCTGTAAACGCATGTTTCGGTGAATAATAGTTTACTCAGTAAACATGTTTCAGTAATTTCTGGTCAGTTACAGTTTCTCAGAAAATAAGGTTTTTTCGGTAGAACAACGAAGTATAACTCGCAGCAGAGTTCGAAGCTTTGTATGAGAGATAGCTCATCTTGTAGCTAGACGTCTCTACTTTAAGCTGGTCACAGTTTCCGGTGGAATGAAGATGTACACACAGTACAAAAGTTAACCGGAAAGTAGCATTTCAGAACTGTGAAGTTTCCAGAAGGAAGTTCATTCGGTGAAAGAAGCTCACACACTACTTCCTTACTTCACATAAGTTCATCTGAAGCAATTACGAGCAGAACTAAGTTTATTTCGGTGAAGTCCGGTACGATTACGGTGTCAGTCCAGTAACAGTCTGGTGAAGTTTCGGTGGAACTTGTGTCGCAGGATAACACAGTTAAGGCGACGTTAATTAGGCTGAGCTACTGTTGATTACAGAAGTGTTCTGAATCACTCTAGTTTAGCATTCTATTACGGTGGCGCGACAATTTCCGCAGGCCTGACAGAGTTCAAGCTTTGTCGCGAAACCCACCTTCAGGGCGAAAGTATTTCCGCAACAGTGGGGTTAGAGCCAAAGTTTTCGCCAACAAGCACCACTCAGAAGATACATCTACGTGGAACCCCATTCACAGAGAGAGAAAGAGAAAGATCGATGGATGCATTGAATTTCAAAGATTTTACTTGTGAGTGTTGCATCAAACTTTTGTAATGAGTGGTCATCACGTGAACATACAACCAAGAATACTGACCATATGCATGGAAGATATTATTAGTATTCTATTTATAGAACAATGAGCATTTCGAGTAGAAAAGCATGCATTGTATGATGTATCTTTTCTGCTCAAGGCATGTAGCAGAGAGATGGACATCCGCTAAGGAAATTACAAATCTAGATGAATTTGAAGTCATTGTTTTTCTCAGATGGCTTTGAAACCATGCAAAATGCATTTTTCTGATAAAAGCTCTGTTTTACATTTCTAATTTATAGGCACATAAGCTATAACAGTGCTTTCAAAAGCTTCTCAGTGCATATATATCTTTAGCCACTTGTGAAGGGAGTAGACACTGCCACATAACAAAGTGGTAAGACCTTCCCTATGACTTGCACAAATATGGTCTACATTGTTGGAACATCAAGCTTACACTATGCTTGAGGTGGATTCGATCTACATGAAAGGATATCGCATCAAAGGAATATCCGTTGGAGAGTTCTTTTATTTATGCTCACTTATTGTGCTTTTTTAAAAGATTTTTCATGGATCTTTTACCGTTGAAAAAGCCTTGAGCTTTACACATGTAAAAGTATAAAGAGAGAACCCAAATTCCACGAATTTATCGTGGTTGAGTTGCATTCAATCAAGCAATCAATCACCTAAAAGTAGATCAAACTAGATCTTCACTTTTCCTAGATTGTAGGAAAGTGAATTGATTCCCTCCAACAACCATTCCCACCTTCATTTGAATTCAAAACCCACTTGTGGAAGTTGTGGATCACTTCTAGAGTCTATATAAGACTTGAAATCACTTGTACAATACATGGAAGCAATATACATACACTTGTGACCATCATTGTCTTGCTCCAATTCTCTGCATCATCCTCTTCGCCAACAATAAATTTGTAGAGGTTGTTCCTCTCCCTCCAGAGCTTCAAATTTGATAAATGATGGCTCATTGGAAAGCTATTAGTGTCTAATTTATGTCTGTAAATCTATATAGCATTTGGTTAAGTAGATTGGGAGAAATCACAGTCTTTCTATCTCGGGGTCAAACCTATGTGTATCACTCCCATAAAAGAATTTTTTCTAATTGTAATCACGCTAGTCGCTATGAGCATTTGAAGTTCATGTCTCTTTCATAGATAGTAAGTTTTTTGAGCTAGTCGATGCGCGAACCTATCTGTTTTGTATCGACTCTTTCTCATTGATGATTGTAAGTACATAGTGCATTTCTTTGCACTTATTGCATGCCTATAAGGTCTATTTGAGTCTCCATAAGCTCAAGGACTGGTCTTGTGCCGGTTGGCTACACCAAACTTCGTCGCTTCGAAACTCACTTTTCTACCTCCTACAAGCTTCTCCAAGTTCTTTCAGTGGTATCAGAGCTAGATAAAGGTGGGTGACGGATTTCCCTCGATGATCAAGAAGCTTGATCGACACAAGTACGCGGCTTGGAAAATCAAAATGGAGGCCTATTTTCAAGGTATAAATCATTATGGAATTGTAGCAGGTGATGAAGCTATGCCTATTCCAAGATCCAAAGGAGGACCTACACAAGAGGAGACAGATAAGCTAACACTTTGGTGCACAAGGGATGCTCAAGCAAGGTCGTACATACTAAACTCTATCTCGGACTTTCTATTACCATATATTAGAGGATGCAAGACATGTCAAGAGACTTGGGAAGCCCTCGAGACTTTCTTTTTTGCTAGTACCAAAGCAAGAAAGAATCATCTTTGGAACGAGTTCAACCAAACGAAGAAGACACCTAAACAAACCATCACAGATTTTGTTACCAAGGTCAAGGAGGTTGCAGATTAGTTATCATCCATTGGAGAGCTGATTGAAGAAGAGGTCATCATGAGGCAAATTCTCAATGGCATTCGAAGTGATAAGCAATGGCATTCTTTCGCTACGACATATGATCTCATCATGGATGTGCAAACTCCAAACTTCAACATCTTTCTTGGAACAATTCTTCAATCAAGAGGCCAACAATAGCATAAAGGAAGGTAACTCCTATCATGGTAATTCAACTAGTGCTCTATATGCATATAAGAAGGATATGAAACAGAAAGGAAAGAAGAAGGAAGAAGATGAAGAAGAGACTTCCCAAGCCAACTTTGCAAGCAAAAACAAGTGGAAAGGGAAGAAGAAAGGACCAAAGCAACACAAAGCCAAAGGTCAGAATGTTCAACCTTGTGCCATATGCGATATGGTACAAGGTTCAATGGGAAGACCCAAAAAGGAAGTGGAAGAGGTGGATATGGTAGCAATAAAGGCAGACGTGGACACAACTTCAACAATAACAATAGAGGCTATAATAGAAGGGACTACAACAAATATTCAGAAGATCAACCACATGAAGACTCATTTCTGTTGGAAACAATGTCTATTGGTCCATCTTACTTTCAGGATACAGGATGAATAGCCTTCAGTTTTACTCCTATGAACAAGCAAAGGCGCCAGCCATCGTGGATAAGCAAACGTCCTCCCAAAGAACCCGTCTGGGTTCGATCCCCAGCAGGCGCAGCCGGCAGCGAAAGCTTTTTTAAAATCATCTTTTGCTTTTCGAATTACGAACGTGGAAGACAACAGCGGACGCGTTCGATGACGGAGTTGTTTTGATTTTTGAAAACGATCAAGTGATTTATTCGCATAGCGATTGTGTGCTTTATTATTTGCTTTTCAAGTTCATCAAATCCTATATAAGACAAGCTTGGATCACTATCAAAGCATCCTTCACCTAGGATCAACACAAGCTCTGGAGCTTGGACCTCAATAGAGGTGGTGTTTCTTCTAGCACATGGGGCAGCCATGGTGCTAACTTGAAGCATGTTGAGGAGCAGCTATGGAGTTCTTCTTGGTGATTCTTCTTCTTGGAGAAGATGAAGAGTGTGCTCACACTCTACCTCATGGAGAGGAGGGTATCTCTTGTTCATGGCAAGAAGACTTGGTCATTAGCAGCTTGATGGTGAGGATCGCCCATCTACATGATGTATTTGAAGATTGTCTTCTACAGGAAGATATTAGGTTGAAGATTGTCTTCTACAAGAAGCTGTCTGGCTACTTCAAAGACATTGGATGGGACCATCTACATGGCGTATTTGAAGATCATCTTCTACACGAAGATGTTAGGTTGAAGATTGTCTTCTACAAGAAGATGTCTAGCTACTTCAAAGACATTGGATGGAGTTTAACATAAGATTCACATCTTATGTTAAAGTATTCAGGTACATATTCTCTTTATGCACACAGGTACTACTTGAAGTTTATGGAGGCTGTGGCGTTCATATCAGGAGGAGTCCTATTCGGCATAGGTACAAGAGAAACAGTACGTATATGCTTTATGCATATTTTATGAGGTGTTTGAGAAGGTGTGTTCACATGAGTTTGAGGATTTCCGTTCACACTGATCCTTCCTCATTCAGTCACTCATATTCACTCTTCTATAACCTATAAGGTCATACATCTCATGTATATTCAGATTACTGCCCACACATCTGAATATGTTTGTTACATTGTACATTCACTCATGCATCTATTTCTCATCACATAGAGTGGTTGAGAGTTTTGCTCCCACATTGTACATTGAACATTGGTATATATGATACTATGAGTAAGCGATGGCTTACGTAACACCTTACACATGTTGTCTATTCTTTCTCTATCTTTATCTCATCATCTGTATGATTAAGTTGTGGTATGTTCATGTTTTGTCAATATGGAAGATTGCTAGAATTAATGTTGTATATATACTGGACCTATGGAACCATGGACCTATGACATGAGCTAAGGGCCTACCTCACTTCCAACAATTTCTTCTCATGAATCTAAGCCACAAAGAAGTTAAAGAAGATGATCATTTGCTCTACATAGATTTAGGATGTTCAAATCATGTTGCAGGCAAGATTGCTCTTCTATCTGATTTGGAAAGTCCAAAGCATAGACATGAAGTACAAACAGGGGATGATATAGATTGGTAATGTCAAATCTTCCAATGGGAGGAGAAACATTCTTAGTAAGGTTCTCTATGTACCCACTATCACTAAAAACCTAATAAGTGTAGGCCAATTAGTTGAAAAAGGCTTGAAAGCTAGGTTCACCCAACATGGAGCTTTTGTGGAAGATCCATGTCAAGGCTTCAAGAAGATAGCCAGAGGTGAGAAGCATGCTAGGATCTTTACTTTTGAAATAGGAGAAACCATGAACATAGCTCTATTCACTTTTGGGTCTCAAATCTTAAGTGAGCTTGAAGTGTGGCATAAGAGACTTGCTCATGTGAATGAAAGAACCTTGAAGGATATATGAAAGGATCAAAGTGTTCTAGGACTGCCGAACATATCAAAGCAACACATGATCAACAGGTGTGATGCATGTCAAATTGGGAAGGCACAAAGACAACCATTCAACCACAAAGGCTACATCCACAACAACTTATTGGACTTAGTACAGACAGATGTATGGGGACCAGGCCAAGAACCTTCATTGGCAGGATCAAGGTATTACGTCTCATTTATTGATGACCAAAGTAGATGGACTTTTCTATACTTTATCAAGAGTAAGAATGAAGTGTTTGATTGCTTCAAAAAGTATCTAGCACATGTGGAGAATCATACAGGTAGATCACTCAAGAAGCTCAGATCTGTGGAGGGGGAGAATACTTCTCCAAAGATTTGATGAGTTCTTGTAGGATAAAGGTATCAAAAGGGAAGTGACTACCAGGTACTCTCCTCAACTAAATGGAATCTCTGAGAGGAGAAACAAGACATTGGTTGGATCAGCCAGAACAATGCTTGAAGAGAAGAAGTTGCCACATTATCTATGGGCAGAAGCTATTTCAAGTGTTGTGTACCTTGTCAATAGACTACCATCCAAATCACTTCAAGGTGTGACTCCTTATGAATAATGGCATGGAAGAAAACCTAGTCTTGGACATTGCAAGGTTTTTGGTTGTTTAGCTTATGTTCATGTACCATCACAAACAAGAGGTAAGCTAGATGAAAGGGAAACAAAGGCAATGTTTATTGGATATGATTCAACTCAGATGGGTTACAGGTTCTATAATCCTTCAACCAAGAAATTCACTACAAGTAGAGATGTTGTGTTTGAAGAACACAGGTCTTGGTATGATGAAGACAAACAAAAGGTAACTCTACCATATGATCTTGATTATGATTCTTATCAATTAGGAAGCAAGCATGATACATAGGTCTAGGATCCAATAAGTGATATAGACAATGACCGAGATGAAAGGGAAAAGGATTACAAGCTATGGAAGTTAAGAGGCAAAGCAAGAATGCTCCAAACGAGCACCTCCAAGATCAGCAAGAGAGAAGAAACAACCAGAACGGTATGGATATGATTCCACATTTGTTATGAAGCATTCACTCTACTTGGCAAAAGAATCTATTTCAGAGGAACCCTCAACCTATGAAGAGGCAAAGGGAAACCCTAATTGGCAAAAGGCCATGAACGAAGAAGTAGATGCATTGAAGGAGATGGACACCTTGGATTGGTTCCAATGTCACCGAATCAAAAGGTAATTGGTTACAGATGGGTATATAAAGTTAAAAGAAATCCATATGGATCAGTTTGCAGGTACAAGGCAAGATTAGTTGCCAAAGAATGCTCACAAAATCATGGTATAGACTATGAGCAAACATTCTCACCACTTGCAAAGATGACTACAATCAGGACATTGATAAGTGTAGCTGCTGCAAGGAATTGGAGACTCCTCCAACTTGATGTGAACAATGCATTCTTAAATGGTTGGATAAGTGAAGAGGTATACATGTCAAAACCACCAGGTTTTGAAAACCATAATAATCCATCTTATGTTTGTAGACTTAAGAAATCATTGTACGGATTGAAACAAGCTCTTAGAGCTTGGAATTATAGGTTGGTTACATATCTTCAAGATCAAGGGTTCAAACCTAGCAGCTCAGATCCTTCTCTATTCATAAAAAAGGATCATGATGAGGTTATCTATCTATGTGTATATGTAGATGATATTATTGTGACAAGTGATGATGTAAATGGCATTCAAAGGATCAAGAGACACATGCAAGAGGAGATCAGTGACCTAGGTGAGATCACATATTTCCTAGGTGTGCAGGTGATATACACAAATGAAGGAATGTATTTGACTCAGAGAAGATACATTCAGGATCTTCTTCTCAAGTTCAAAATGGAGAATACTAAACTTGCAGGTACACCTTTGGAGATGAATCATAAACTTAGTATTTATGAAGGTGAGAAAACTGAAGGCATAAAAGAATATCAAAGCTTGGTAGGTAACTTGATATATGCTACTCATACAAGGGTAGATATCTCATATAGTGTGGGAGTGCTTAGTCAATTCATGCACTCGCCAAGAAGACCACACATGGATGCAGCTAAGGGAGTACTTAAGTATTGGGTAGGAGCAAACCATTATAGAAGAAGTACTTTTGGCTACTTGGCATTTGTAGGTTCAAAGCTAGTGTCATGGAGTTCCAAGAAGCAACCTACAATTTCTTTATCCTCAATTGAAGCAGAGTATAGAGGTTTGACCATAGCAACTCAAGAGGCAATATGGTTAAATGCATTGTATACAAATTTGGGACTTGTGAGTTCCAAACCTCACACATTTGAAGATAATGTAAGTTCCATGCATCTAGCAGCAAACCCTATTTTCCATGCGAGAGCAAAACACGTAGAGGTTCATTACCACTTCATCAGGGAGAAGCTCATCGCAAAGGAGATTGAAATTTCTTTTGTTCCCATTGAAAAGCAAGTAGCAGATATGATGACGAAGGCACTGATGGAATAAAGCTTTGTAGATTCAAAGCTATGGCAGGTATTCAGCCTATCATAGAATGAAGACTCAAGCATACTTTAGCTTGAAGGGGAGCTATTGGAACATCAAGCTTACACTATTCTTGAGGTGGATTTGATCTACATCAAAGGGTATCACATTGAAAGGATATTTGTTTGAGAGTTCTTTTATTTATGCTCACTTATTGTACTTTTTTAAAAGATTTTTCATGGATCTTTTACCATTGTAAAAGCTTTGATCTTTACACATGTAAAAGTATAAAGAGAGAACCCAAATTCCACGAATTTATAGTGGTTGAGTTGCATTTAATCAAGAAATCAATACTCTAAAAGTGGATCAAACTAGATCTTCACTTTTCCTAGATTGTAGGAAAGTGAATTGATTCCCTCCAACAACCATTCCCACCTTCATTTGAATTCAAAATCCACTTGTAGAAGTCATGGATCAATTCTATAGTCTATATAAAGACTTTAAATCACTTGTACAATGCATGGAAGCAATATACATAGACTTGTGACCATCAATGTCTTGCTCCTTCAATTCTCTACATCATCTTCTTTGCTAATAGCAATCTTGCAGAGGCTTCTTCTCTCTCTCCAGAGCTCCAAATTTGATCAGAAATGGATCATTGAAAAGATATTAGTGTCTAGTTTATAAATCTCCATAGCATTTGGTTGAGTAGATTGGGAGAAATCAAAGTTTTTCTATCTCAGGGTCAATCTCTACGAATTCCTAAAAAATAGGAGGTACCACCATTGAGTGTTTGATTCATTCCTATAGCATATTTTGCCTATTTCTTATACTTTTGTGTATTATATACACTCAACCCTATGTGTATCACTCCCATAAAAGAATTTTTTCTAATTGCAATCATGCTGGTCGCTATGAGCATTTTAAGTTCATTGTCTCTTCATAGATAGTAAGTTTTTTGAGCTAGTCGATGCGTGAACCTATTTGTTTTGTATCAACTCTTTCTCCTTGATGCTCCAAAGTACGTAGTGCATTTCTTTGCACTTATCACATGCCTATAAGGTATATTTGAGTCTCCATAAGCTCAAGGGCTAGTCTTGTGCCAGTTGGCTAGACCAAACTTCGTCGCTTTGAAACTCACTTTTCTACCTCCTACAAGCTTCTCCAAGTTCTTTCATACATCAACAATGCAAAAGGAGTACATAAGCAAAATATGCAAATGGTTCCATAAGCACTACCTACCCCATTATGTAAACCCTCTTGTATGTCTAGGGATCCCATATGTCCCTAGATCCCAACAAAAACCACTTGGATGCCAAATTCCAAGTAAATATCTTGGGATCCTATATGTCCCAAGATCCCAGGGATGCCATATGTCCCACACACCATGGATCCCATATGTCTGTGAAACTTAAAACCAAGGGATGCCATATGTCCCAAACTTGTATCCCATATGTCCAAGTTATGTCTAATGATCCCATATGTCCTTAGATCCTAAAAACCAAATGGACTAAGTGATCCCATATGTCACTAGACATCATATTAAAAACAAAAGGGCCATCACATGGAGCACGGGTGTTGAGAGTTCCATGCTCCACCCTTTTGTCCAAATCAAGATTCATTCTCATGCATAATTGTTTATCCCACATGCAAAGGAACTCTCCCAAACTCCATATAAGTAAGGCTCCCTTCACTCCACACAAGCCATTCACTCTGGCCCATTGCCAAGAGTGTCCACTCCCTCCTTATGGAGTCATCATTCTCCTAGAGCAACTCATGTAAGTCTTTTTCATATTAATCAAGTTTTTTATGTTTTCATTTCTTTTGTTCCATCCTCCTTAATCTAGTTATTGTGTGATTAATAGTAGACTAGTAGTGCTTTTTCATTTCAGCACTCTATACTTGCCAAGTTAACTCTAGGGATGCTTAATAGACTCCTTTCACTTCAAAATAATGCATTTGGAACTACCAAGTGCTTTGGAACTTCATTCCAAAAGTTTGTATCAAAACAGATAACTTGCATGTACTAAAAATTGTGAAGAAACCTTCTATTTTGAGAGTAGAAGTGCTCAGTATTTTACTCAAATCTCATAACTTAGTATGAATCGACTAGGGAGCTTTTGCACACATCTAACTAGAGTATGTAGCTAATTGAAGCAAGTTATCTCATCAATTTAGCCACATCATAGACTGAGAAATGATTCTAATAAGTTAGGGGGGTTGTTTTGACATTTCAGGATCTACAAGGTGTGGAGACATAGTCACCTTCTATGATTCATATCTCAAGGTGCCCGAAACCAAATGTGAGGAAAATCAATATAAAAGTAGTAGATGATTCAATCTAACTAACCCAACTTAAAGTAGAACAAATGATGGAACACATGCAGAGAAATCAATTCCACAAAATCACTGAAATGATGAAGATGCTACAGAGAACAATAGATAGAGATGAACTTGAAGTAATCTATCACAATGTATATGCTAATGAACATATGATATAAGGGAAGTGTAATGGACTACTCGCACATGAGATGAGCTCAATGTATGCTCACTGAAGTAGATCAATGCCTCTCAAAATGGATCATACAATGTGACTAAAAATGGCTACTCAAAATGTGAGGAAAATCGATATAAAAGTAGTAGATGATTCAATCTAACTAATCCAACTTAAAGTAGAACAAATGATGGAATACATGCAGAGAAATCAATTCCACAAAATCACTGAAATGATGAAGATGTTGCAGAGAACAATAGATAGAGATGAACTAGAAGTAATGTATCACAATGTATATGCTAATGAACATATGATATAAGGGAAGTGTAATGGACTACTCACACATGAGATGAGCTCAATGTATGCTCACTGAAGTAGATCAATGCCTCTCGAAATGGCTCATATCATGTATATGCTAATGAATATATGATATAAGGGAAGTGTAATGGACTACTCACACAGGAGATGAGCTCAATGTATGCTCACTCAAGTAGATCAATGCCTCTCAAAATGGCTCATATCATGTGACTTAAACTAGAACAAATGATGGAAACATGCAGAGAAATCAATTCCACAAAATCACTGAAATGATGAAGATGCTGTAGAGAACAATAGATAGAGATGAACTTGAAGTAATGTATCACAATGTATATGCTAATGAACATATGATATAAGGGAAGTGTAATGGACTACTCACACATGAGATGAGCTCAATGTATGCTCACTGAAGTAGATCAATGCCTCTCAAAATGGCTCATATAAATGCCTCTCAAAATATGTGTATTTATACACATGTTCCAAGTTTGAATTTGAATTTTCCCTCGTCTAAAAGTGTTCCTACACTTTAGGGATGATTTGAATTGATTCTTCCTACCACATGAGTCATGGGTTAAGCTCCCAAACTTCACGAGATTCCTTATTCTCCTTGCTTTTACATTTATCCAAAGTAACTATGCCCAAAATGACGAGCAAATGTTCACATGAAGTTCCTTCTTATGGAGAGATGAAATGATGTGTAGTCATGAATGATTAGCCAGGAACTTAGGCTTGCTAATTGTACCAACCCAATGTACACTACCAAGTAGACACAACCTCAAGTACCTCTAGCTCTAAAATTAATCTTTGGACCAATCTTTCCACCTGTGCAGTCAAAAGTGTCCCAAAATTGCAAAATCAACTTCAAAATGTCCCCAATTTCACACTCAGATAAACTCTAAAAAATCGATGTAGAGAGCCTGAGAAGACACTTTGAGGGCTCCAAAACGATGTTAAACTTAAGTACCTTGGCTCATAGAATCACCAAGCAACTAGGGCTTAGTGGTAGGAAAACCTATTATTAAGAAAGCCTTGGGGGGGGACACTACTTGAATGACTGACCTCACGAGAAGTACTAGTACTTTGTCTTCCTTGATCATTGAAATCCTCCCTCATGGGCAACCAATGGCACCAATGGTGACATGGTGACTCTCCTTCAAAATGAATAGGATTGTGTGAGGACCTTTTGCAAATTTATTGAAACCTTTTGCATCATGTCTAGATCCAAGATTGACCATGAAAAGAGTGCCCTAAAAACCCCTAGTTGCTCACCTCCTAAATTCTTATGTGATCAGGTTTGCAAAGTAGTCAAGTTTATGAGAGCCATTAGACATCTTGATGTCCCTATGTGCTTCTGGATTGTGATGTTACAAAGATGGATTTGGGTTGTTTACAAGATTGAGTCCAAACTACAACATTGGAAAGGGTTACTACTTAGTGTAGCTAGAAAGGTCATGATATTCAACACTCTTCTTATTCCTTGTAGTATTTACTTCCTCTTGTGTTGGGGGCCCATGGAAAAAGACCTTCACAAAATTGAGGTAGGAACTTCCTATACATTGGGGACACATATCATAAGCGGGTACCTAAGATAACTTGGGATGGGAGCTTCCTCCCTAAGGATCAGGGTAGTCTATGGATCCATCATGTGACTACATTGGCTAATAAAATGTCATGAGGAAGGAGATAAGGAAGAGAGCTCACATACACACTCTCACAATCAAAGAGAAGCACGCACTCAGATTGAGGCAAGGAATAATGATCTTCTTCTTCTTATATTACATAAAAAGGAATGTACAAGAATGACCTAAAAACAAGAATACAACAAGTGCAATATATAAAGATCAGTACATTAGGAAAAACCTAATGTCCGTGAATGAGTGAGCTGGCAAGGAACAAATGTGCCATCACTCTTGGTAGATAAATCTAATAAGGCTCAATGAAGTATCCTTGACATATACCGGCGTGACCACTATACATATCAGAGAAACGAAAAACTGATACGTGTCATCCTGGATCATCACATGTTGAGCTTGATATCTCAACACTCCCCCTCAAGCTCAACATCATGTCCTCTAATCCAAGCATCTTCTAAAACTTCTTCAGCTTCTCTGCTCCAAGTGCTTTAGTGAAAATATTAACAACCCGCTCATCTGTTCTCACATAAACAAGATCAATATCACCTACTACTACCTTCTCTCTAATGAAGTGATAATGTACCTCGTTATGCTTTGTTCTAGCATGAAAAACAAGGTTCCGTGCTAACTGTATACTCCTAAGATTATCATAATAGATAGTGATAGGATTTTGCACTTCCACACTTAAATCTGCAAGTAGCATCTCCAGACATGATGCCTCACATGCTTCCATTGCAGCACCTCTATACTCATCCTTTGTATGCGACAAAGCAACAATGGGTTGCTTCTTGCTGCTCCATGTAATAGTTGTACCTCCAAGTGAGAATAGAAAGCCACTAGTAGATCTTCTATCTGGAGTACTACTAGCCCAATCTACATCGGTGTATCCATGAACCTGCAAATCTACACCAACTTCACAAAACAATGCATAATCCAAAGTAGCACTCACATAACGTAGAGTGCACCTCAACGCGTCCAAATGTGGCTTCCTGGGAACCTGCATAAATTGACTTTCAAGTCCAACAGTGTAGCTTAGATCAGGCCTCATAATTGTGAGATATATCAAACTTCCCACAATTTTCCTATACATAGTAGCATTTTCCAATACTTCACCTGATGTAGTATCTAACTTCACATTCTAATCTAATTGCATAGAAATTTGTCTTACAATCAGCCATACCATACTTTTGCAGCATATTCAAGGCATGTTGCCTTTGTGACATCCATATACCTATTTTTGTATGTATAAACTCAATGCCCAAGAAATAGCGTAGCACACCAAGATCTTTCATGTCAAATTCTTGCATAAGAAGTTGCTTTACCTCTTTGATGCTTTCTTCATTATCACCACCTACAATCAAGTCATCAACATAGATAGACACAATTATGATGTCATCATGACCCTTCCTTGCATATAGTGAATGATCTGCATCACACATAGAAAATCCAATGGTGGTCAAGTAATCAGCAATCCTTGCATGCCATGCACGAGGTGCTTGCTTCAGCCCATACAAAGCCTTTTGCAACCTACAAACATATTATAGATGCTTTGAATCTTCATATCCTTGTGGTTGGTCCATGTATACTTCTTCTTGTAACTCACCATGTAGAAAATCATTCTTCACATCCATCTGATGCAATGCCCATCCTTTTGTTGTAGCTAATGCAACAAGTGTTCTGAGAGTAGAAATTTTAGCTATAGGGTTGAATGTCTCCTCATAATCAATGCCATAAGTTTGTGCATATCCTTTTGCTACCAAACGTGATCTATACCTGCTTATGCTACCATCGACATTGTGCTTTACCTTGTAAACCCACTTCTAGCCTATGGATTTCTTTCCTTGTGGCAATGGAACTAGCTTCCATGTATTGTTTCCATAAAGTGCAGCCATCTCCTCATCCATAGCTTTTTCCCAATCTGCATTTCCAATTACATCTTCAAAACAAAAAGGTTCAGCATCTTGTATTACCTTTGTCATGTAGGCACAATGACAAGCCATGTAATTATCATATGTCAATCGTTGCACTGAATTTCATATCCTCCCAGATCTTCTTGGTCCCGGGTCACTTCTCTTTGTATCATCTGCGTGTGTCTTTCTTACTCCTGGAGTCTTCACAGAAGGCAATCCAAGTTCCTCATCAAGACGCTTTTCTGAACCACTTGAATGTCCATCACCATCTTCAAAACCTGCACATGTTTTACTACTTGTAGAAAGCTTTTCTTTACCTTTTCTTGGATGTATTTGATGAATTTGCTGGACTGAAATTTCTATGCATCTTCCACTCCATGGATTTGAGTTGGAACTATTGCTTGGTGATTCATCTGGTCCACTCAAGACTTGAGATTCTATACATGATTTTTCAACATTTTCTTTGTCATTTGATTGAAGATTAAGTCCATCTTTTGGCATCTTCATAGAAGCTTGAAATTTCATCAACTACCACATCTCTGCTCACCTTCACTTGTCATGTGAGTGGACTATAAAATTTGTATCCCTTTTGATCAAGGGAGTTGTTGGAGTTAGACGTCTGCAGAAGCACGTGAACAACACAAGGAAGAAGAAGAAGCTTGAAGCACAACACACAATATTGAATGTATTACTACAGAATGTACAAAGATAAGTAGCCCATTAGGGCAATAGGCGTATATACAAGCCGGGGGAAAAAGCCTTCTAAAGAGGGAAAAAAGTGCCCCGACGATCCTAGAGTGTTCACACACATCACTACCTAAATATATCAACAAATCCCCCCTGAGAGTGATGCAGTGAACAAGTAACTGGCACTCATGTATAAGGAAGTGCCAAGCTATGTGGAAATCAATCCACAAAAGGAAGTAAGCCCAAAGCTTTGCGGAAAGCTTCAAACTTCTCCCTAGGCAGAGCCTTCATGAAAAGGTTTGCAATGTTCTCCTGCATGGGCACATACGCCAAGCTGATCTCACCAGCAAAGAACCTCTCCTTGACATAATGATAATGCACCTCAATGTGCTTAGTGCGAGCATGGAACACAGGGTTCCTCGCAATTGCCAATGCACTCTGACTGTCAGTGAAGATGGTGGTGGCAGAAGAGTGACCAACACCCAAATCAGCCATAAGGCGTCTGAGCCACAGACACTCAACAGTCGTTGTGAAAGCTGCCCCATACCCAATCTTGTCACGAGGAAGGAGATAAGGAAGAGAGCTCACACACACACTCTCACTCTCAAGGAGAAGCACACACACAGATTGAGGCAAGGAAGAATGATCTTCTTCTCCTTCTTCTATTACATAAAAGGAATGTACAAGAATGACCTAAAAACAAGAATACAACAAGTGCAATATATAAAGATCAGTACATACAAAAAAACCTAATATCCGCGAATGAGTGAGCTGGCAAGAAACAAATGTGGCATCACTCTCGGTAGATAAATCTAATAAAGCTCAATGAAGTATCCCTGACATATATCGGTATGACCACTATACATGTCAGAGAAACCAAAAACTGGTACGTGTCATCCTGGATCATCACATGTTGAGCTTGATATCTCAACACTCCCCCTCAAGCTCAACGCCATATCCTGTAATCCAAGCATCTCTCGAAACTTCTTTAACTTCTCAGCTCCAAGTGCTTTGGTGAAAATATCAGCAATGTGCTCATCTGTTCTCACATAAACAAGATCAATATCACCTGCTAATACCTTCTCTCTGATGAAGTGATAATGTACCTCGATATGCTTTGTTATAGCATGGAAAAGAGGGTTTTGTGGTAACTGTATGCTACTAAGATTATCACAATAGATAGCGATAGGCTTTTGCACTCCCACACCTAAATCTACAAGTAACATCTCCAGCCATGATGCCTCACATGCTGCCATTGCAGCACCTCTATACTCAGCCTCTGTACTCGACAAAGCAACAGTGGGTTGCTTCTTGCTGCTCCATGTAATAGCTGCACCTCCAAGTAAGAAAAGAAAGCTACTAGTAGATCTTCTATTTGGAGTACTACCAGCCCAATCTACATCGGTGTATCCATGAACCTGCAACTCCACACTAGCTTCATAAAACAATGCATAATCCAAAGTAGCACTCACATAACGTAGAGTGCGCATCAGAGCATCCAAATGTGGCTTCCTAGGAACCTGCATAAACTGACTTTCAAGTCCAACAGTATAACTTAGATCAGGCCTTGTAATTATGAGATATATAAGACTTCCCACAATTTTCCTGTACATAGTAGCATTTTCCAATGCTTCACCTGATGTAGTATCCAATTTCAAATTCTGATCTAATGGCATAGAAATTGGCTTAGAATCAGCCATACCATACTTTTGCAGCATATTCAAGGCATATTGCCTTTGCGACATCCATATACCTGTTTCTGTATGTATAAACTCAATGCCCAAGAAATAGCGCAGTACACCAAGATCTTTCATGTCGAATTCCTGCATAAGAAGTTTCTTTACCTCTTTGATGCTTTCTTCATTATCACCACCTACAATCAGGTCAACAACATAAATAGCCACAATAGTGATGCCATCATCAGCCTTCCTTGCATATAGTGAGTGATCTGCATCACACATAGAGAACCCAATGTTGGTTAAGTAATCAACAATCCTTGCATGCCATGCACGAGGGGCTTGCTTCAGCCCATACAAAGCCTTTTGCAACCTGCAAACATATTCTGGATGCTTTGAATCTTCATATCCTTGTGGCTGGTCCATATGTACTTCTTCCTATAACTCACCATGTAGGAAAGCATTCTTCACATCCATCTGATGCAAAGTCCATCCTTTTGCTGTAGCTAATGCAACAAGTGTTCTGACAGTAGACATTTTAGCTACAAGGCTGAATGTTTCCTCATAATCAATGCCATATGTCTGTGCATAACCTTTAGCTACCAATCGTGCTTTATACCTGCTTATGCTACCATCAACATTATGCTTTACCTTGTAAACCCATTTGCAGCCTATGGATTTCTTTCCTTGTGGCAATGGAACCAGCTTCCATGTATCATTTCCATAAAGTGCAACCATCTCCTCATCCATAGCTTTTTCCCAATCTGCATTACCAATTGCATCTTCAAAACAAGAAGGTTCAGCATCTTGTATTACCTTTGTCATGTAGGCACAATGACAAGCCATGTAACTATCATATGTCAATCGTTGCACTGAATTATGCATCCTCCCAGATCTTCTTGGTCCTGGGTCACTTCTTCTTGTATCATCTGCATGTGCCCTTCTTACTCCTAGAGTCTTCACAGAGGGCAATCCAAGTTCCTCATCAATACTCTTTTCTGAACCACTTGAATCTCCATCAACATCTTCAAAACCTGCACCTGTTTTACTACCTGCAAAAAGCTTTTCTTTACCTTTCTTGGATGTATTTGATGAATTTGCTGGACTGAAATGTCCACGCAATCTTCCACTCCATGGATTTGAGTTGGAACTATTGCTTGGTGATGCATCCAGTCCACTCAAAACTTGAGATTCTGCACTAGATTTTTCAGCATGTTCTTTGTCATTTAGTTCAAGATTCAGTCCTTCTTTGGCGTCTGCATAGAAGCTTGACATTTCATCAAATACCACATCTCTGCTCACCTTCACTTGTCGTGTGAGTGGGTTATAACATTTGTACCCCTTTTGCTCAAGGGAATATCCAATGAAGACACATTTTTCTGCTTTCGGATCAAGCTTCGTCCTCAACTCATCTGGAACATGTACATATGCAATACAGCCAAAAACTTTCAGATGTGATAAGTTTGGCTTTTTACCTGTAAACTTCTCTTCAGGTGTAACATGATGTACAGCAGCAGTCGGAGTTTTGTTCATGATGTATACAACAGTATGCACAGCTTCTGCCCAATAACAATGAGGCATATTCTTCTCAGCCATCAAGGCTCTTGCTATTTCTGCAATATGTCTATATTTGCGTTCAGCAACACCATTCTGTTGTGGTATGTACCTACATGAAAACTGACGCCGAATTCCATCATTTTTTAGAAAACTGTTGAACTCATTTGACATGTATTCACCTCCTCCATCAGATCTTAATGTTTGAATGTACTTCCCTGTCTGCTTTTCCACCATAGCTTTAAAATTCTGGAAGTGAGTGAACACCTCGCTCTTCTCTTTCATGAAATATACCCATACTTTGCGTGTATGATAATCAATGAAGGTAACATAAAACCTGCAACCGCCCATAGATGCGGTCTTTGCTGGACCCCAAACATCTGTATGTACTACTTCTAGTACATTCTCACTAACATGCTTGTCATGTGGAAATGATGCTCTTGACTGTTTACCAAATTGACATGCTGCACATACCTTTTGCATTTCTACAACTTTGAAATTTGGTAGTCCATGGACAATCTCCTTTGACTGCATCATTTTCAGCCTTTGCAAGTTTGCATGTCCAATCCGTTTGTGCCATATCTCTATATCTGCAATAACTCCTGCACCTTTTGCAAACATGGCTGCATTCATTTCAGGAATCTTCACATTTAAGGTGAACATCCTACCCACTTTGTTTCCTTTGGCAACCAATCGTCCATCTTGCTTGTACTCTTCTACATATAATCCATCAGCATTGAACCTGACTTGTAATCCCTGGTCAACCATTTGTCCAACAGAAACCAGATTCTTTGTTATATTTGGAACATGCAACACATCCGCAAGATGTTTTACCTTCCCGTCCTCCATAGACAATGCTATGTTTCCTGTATGCTCAATAGGATGCGATGTATCATCACCTGTTTCAACATATCCAGGAACTGGCATTTTCTGCAAACTACTAAACCATTCTGCATGACTGGTCATGTGATTTGAAGCACCTAAATCAACATACGAGACATTATCATTCGATTTTGAAACACCAGCAGACATCATATTCATCATGTGATGTTGAACCATAAACAGCTTCTCAGAATCATCTGCACTTGTGGATGCATAGTTGTTTTGCTGCCTTCTGTTATTTTGATTCTTTAACCTGCAATCACGTTCAAAGTGTCCAGGTTTACCACAATTCTAGCATCCTTTACTATCATTACCTGAATCATTTCTTTGGAAATTTCTGCGACCTCTTTGGCTCCCCCTACCTCGAAACTGTTCTCTTCCTCCTGCATGATTTTGTTGTTGACCTTGGTCTTGGTTACTGTTTCCTCTTCCACTTCCAAAACCTCTACCTCTTCCTCTTCCTCTGGCACAGTAGAATACCTGCTCAGAACTGGGCTTTCCTTGGGAGTTTGAGTCCTCACCAAGATTCTTTTCTTCAATAATCAGCATAGATACCAGATCAGCAAAATTCGGAATATTTTCCCTGGTCTGTATGGAAGTTCTAAACTGCTTATATGCAGCTCCTAAACCACGAAGGCACACTTCCACCTTATCATCATCATCTACATTCACGCCAATAGATGCAAGTGACTCACATATGCCTTTGATTTTAAGAGTGTAGTCACTTACCGACATGCTCTTCTTTTCCAATGTATGCATCTCGTTCTTGAGTTGCAATTTCCGTGCTTTTGTATTAGTCTCATACAAAGTGACCAAGCTGTTCCAAGCCTCTTTTGGAGTCTTGGCATCATGTATGTGTCCAGTCATGCTATCCTGTATGCTAACAAATAGCCAGTACATTACCTTTCGTGCTCCTTGATTCCATTCCTCATATGCTCTTAACTGATCTGCAGTGCGATTCCTTTCTAGTAACTGCGGAGCATTTTCATTCTCTCCTTTGATGTACTTCTAGTAGCCTTTTCCCATCAGGAAATTCGTCATTCTGAATCTCCAAGCATGGAAGTTGTTCTTGTCCAGCTTATCGCGCATAAGCTGACTCATTCCATCTGCATTTGCCATTTCTACAACAATTCATAACACTGCAAAACACTACAAGCAGCACTTCTACTTGAACACTGTCGCACTATGACGTGACAGTTCGATCTCAGAAAAACACAGTTTTCGTGTATCAACAGTACACGGAATCGCTTGAAATTCTGGATCTGGAATATATGAGTGTCGCCGAACACAACGCAAGTTACAGTTTTTGAAACTGACCTGGTTTTTCTGTGGGGTCTTCTACCTTCACGGCGATTTTCGTAGCAAACGGAGGCCGTTTGTGAAATCGCGTTTTCTCCACGCCTTGCCGCGTAGTCTTCACCATCGCCTTCTCCACGAGCTCTCTACAACCACGCTGGCTCTGATACCATGTCACGAGGAAGGAGATAAGGAAGAGAGCTCACACACACACTCTCACTCTCAAGGAGAAGCACACACACAGATTGAGGCAAGGAAGAATGATCTTCTTCTCCTTCTTCTATTACATAAAAGGAATGTACAAGAATGACCTAAAAACAAGAATACAACAAGTGCAATATATAAAGATCAGTACATACGGAAAAACCTAATATCCGCAAATGAGTGAGCTGGTAAGAAACAAATGTGCCATCAATCTTGGTAGATAAATCTAATAAAGCTCAATGAAGTATCCCTGACATATATCGGTATGACCACTATACATGTCAGAGAAACCAAAAACTGATACGTGTCATCCTGGATCATCACATGTTGAGCTTGATATCTCAACAAATCTCACAACTGGAAGTGGCCACAGTAGGCTGCTTCTTGCTCAACCAAGATATACATGAGTTTCCAAGCATGAAGCAAAAGCCACTAGTGGACACACGAGTGTCATAGCAACCAGCCCAGTCTGAGTCAGAAAAAGCATGCAAATCTGGCAGTAGTGATCCCCCCTTGGGATAAAACAAGCCAAGTAGCTGAGTACCACTCAAGTAGCGAAAGATGCGCTTAACCGCCTGCCAATGCTTGACACCTGGGTAATGCATAAACCTGCTCATCTGCGAGATAGCAAACTGAATATCTAGCCGAGTAATGCATAAGTAAATCAGGCATCCAACAGCCTACTAATAGAGGATAGCATCAAATGCATCTCCTGCATCATGAAGACTCAATCGTAAACCTATCTCCATAGGAGTGGCAATAGGCTTACAGTGTTCAAGGCCAAAACACTACAATAATGTGTCAATATATTTCATTTGACACAAAGCCATTCCACCATTAACTTGCATAAACTAAATGCCCAAATAGTGATGCAAATGCCCCAAATCAGACATCTCAAATGAGGCATGAAAATCAGCCTTAAAATCAGCAATATGCTTCTCAATAGGACCAGTGAACAACATGTCATCAACATAGACAACAATGATCAGAAGCACATCATTAACACGCTTAACATATAAGGTGCTTTCAGTTGGACTGTTCTCAAAACCATGTGCAATCAGATAGGCATGTATCTTCTCATATCAAGCATGTGGTGCTTGCTTTATAATGCCTTCTTTAACCTGCACACCTGGTTTTCATGCCCTTTTTGCACAAAGCCACTGGGCTGAAAAACATACACTTCTTCATGCAAGTCACCATTCAAAAATGCAGTTTTAATGTCCAACTAATGTACATTCCAACCATGATGGGCTACAAGTGCAGAGATGCTCCGAACAGTAGTCATACGACATGTAGGTGCAAAGGTCTCATCAAAATCAATGCCTCTTTCCTGTGCATAATCCTTTGCAACAAGCCTAGCCTTATACCTGTCAACTATTCTATCACGCTTACACTTCAGCTTGTATACCCACTTAGTGCCAATGGCCTTCTTGCCAAGAGGCAAGTCACATAAAGACCAAGTACCATTCTTCATTATAGCATCATATTCAGATTGCATAGCAGCCATCCAATTTTTTGAATTTTGTGCTTCGTCAAATATGATAGAGGTGCATCTAATTTGTTGTCACGCAAAGTTTGCACCAACCATTTTGGCATAGTTTTTACCTCCTCAAGGTCAACTCTTTCATCAACAAGTGCATCATGTAAACCTGCATCAGAAATGGGATGATCTGCATCATCACATGAAACCTGCAAATGCTGAGAAGTTGCCTCATTAGGACTAGAACTAGACTGTCCACCTGCAAAAAGAGGTAGCAAAGTATCATACATGTCTTTGGAGCTAACAGATGTCTCCTTAGTACATGAAAGCAATGGCTGAATAGCATCTTCCACAAAAACAACATCACAGCTAATCAGAATGTGTTTGGTCTGTGGATGATACAGACGATAGCCTTTACTTTTAGAACTGTACCCAACAAAAATACATTTTACTGCTTAATCATCCAATTTTTTGCGATGTTTGTTCAGGCACTAATGCATATGCCAAACAACCAAAAACACGCAGAAGTGCAATAGATGTCTTGCGATCATGCCAAGCCTCATATGGAGTGATAGATTGCAGCGCTTTAGTGGGACATGTGTTAAGCGAGAAACTATGTGGTAAAGCCTGACTCTTGACCATATACCTCGCCATCTCCATGAGTGACCTGTTCTTTCGTTCAGCAACTCCATTCTGTTGAGGTGTATATGGCATTGTACACTGGTGTTTTATCCCACGTTCAGCCAAAAATGCATTAAAATCAGAAGACATATATTCCCCCCCTCGATCAGAATGGAGGATGCCCATTTTACATGCTAACAAATTTTCATCCAAAACAAAAAATTGTTTGAAGCACATGAACACTTCGGACTTTGCCTTCAATGGATATACCATGCATGCCTAGAAAAATCATCGATGAAAGTCACGAAGCAAAGATAATTTCCAAAAGAAGATGTCTGCATAGGACCACAGACATCACTATGTACAAGTTGCAATTTCTGAGTAGCCCGAACTGAACCATCTTTTGGAAAGGAAGAACGATGCATTTTGCCCAAAATACACCCTTCACAAACATGTTTTCCAGGTGCCTCAAGTTTGGGCAAAGAGGACACCATTTCAGATTTCTGCAGGCATAGCAAACTAGCAAAATTCAGATGACCAAAGCGTTCATGCCAAAGCTTTGCATCTGACATAGCTTGAGAATCATGTACTGCACATGCCAAATCATTTACTGATCTTTCATAGTCTATGAGCTTCTACAACCCACAACATAAAATGCCAGAAGTAATAATCACATCATCATTTGATAGATCATGAACTGTACACCTGTCATCAATGAATTTCACAACGAAGCCAATCTTGGCTAAAGCTGAAACTGATAATAGATTCTTCTTGATCCCTAGCACAAATAAAGCATCTGACAAAGTGAAAGAACTACCATCAGCAGTAGTCAAAATGATCTTACCAACTCCCATAACAGGATAAGAGGAGTTGTTAGCGCATGTATCAGTATTCCCTGTAGGGGCAGGCTCAAGTGAAGAGAAGAAACTCTGCTGCGAGGTAATATCCGAAGAGTAGAAGCAAAACTCTTATATGAATCAAGAAGACCATTCAGAACGGTCAGCACAAGTGAGCTATCTGGTATAACCTCATCAGCAGAAATCAACTTTTCCTTCAAGTCTTTGATCTTTGTTAGAAAACTGTCCATAGAATCACCTTCATTCATGTGCTCACTCTCCAACTGTTTTCGGAGATAAGCAACACGAGCCTCATTCCTAGCTTGGTACAATGTGGTAAGTGTATCCCAAGCATCCTTAGTTGTTCTGCAAGAGCGAATGTGAGGAATAATGGCACGTTTGACAGACAAAGCTATCAATGCATGTGCCTAAGCATCTCTACCATCCCAACGAATCAGCTCTGTAGTAGATGCAGTAGAAACCGCAACATGAACATGAATATGCAGAATATCATCATCTTCGACACCTTTTGCATCAGCTTCAGTAGCTGCAGTTGTAACACTTGCAAGTGTGATGGGATGTTTTTCAACACCCTGCACAATGTTCCACAGTCCTTTTGCAACCAATACATGTCGCATCATATAAGCCCACAATGGGTAGTTGGTACCATCCAACTTATACTCAACAGCCAACATACGAAATACATCACTGCTTTCAGCCATTGCCGGTGACTAAAATACCTTGATGTAAAAAATTGATTGTATCTCAAAAAGTTGAATAGAATTGCCTAGACGAGTTTTGCTAAACCTGTAACAGACTTCAAGACGCTTATACTGGCGAACAGAAATAGGTATATACCTTTGGCACAAAAAGATGAAATGGCCTGCACAAGCACTGTGATAGTGCGTTTGGAGGCCGAAACACCCTGAGTATGGTCACAAAATTTCATGAGAATCTGAGACTGCAACCGGAGAGGTTAGACGATGCCCTAGATGAAGCAGCGACCTGCTCCGATACCAACTGTTGTAGATGTCTGCGGAAGCACGCGAACAGCACAAGAAAGAAGAAGAAGCTTGGAGCACAACACACAATACTGAATGTATTACTAGAGAATGTACAAAGATAAGTAGCCCATTAGGGCAATAGGCGTATATACAAGCCGAGGGAAAAAACCTCCTAAAGAGGGAAAAAAGTGCCCCGGTGGTCCTAGAGTGTTCACCACATCACTACCTAAATATATCAACAGGAGTATCCAATGACGCCGCACTTTTCTGCTTTTATATCAAGCTTCATCCTTAATTCATCTGGAACATGTACATATGCAATCCAGCCAAAAACTCGCAGATATGATAAGTTTGGCTTTTTACTTGTAAACTTCTCTTCATGTGTAACTTGATGTACAACAGCAATTGGAGTTTTATTCATGATGTATACATCAATATGAACAGCTTCTGCCCAATAACAATGAGGCATATTCTTCTCTGCCATCAAGGCTCTTGTTATTTCTGCAATATGTCTATTTTTGCGTTCATCAATGGCATCCTGTTGTGGTGTGTACCTGCATGAAAACTAATGCCAAATTCCATGATTTTTTAGAAAATCGGTGAACTCATTTGACATGTATTCATCTCCTCCATCAAACCTTAATGTCTGAATATACTTCCCCGTCTGCTTTTCCACCATAGCTGTACAAATCTGGAAGTGAGTGAACACGTCACTCTTCTCTTTCATGAAATATACCCACACTTTTCGTGTATGGTCATCAATGAAAGTAACACAAACCCTGCAACCACCCATAGATGTGGTCTTTGTAGGATCCCAAACATCTGTATGTATTGTTTCTAGTATGTTCTCACTAACATGCTTGTCATCTTGAAATGATGCTCTTGACTATTTTCCAAATTGACATGTTGCACATACCTTTTGCATCTCTGCAGCCTTGAGATTTGGTAGTCCATGGACAATCTCCTTTGACTGCATCAATTTCAACCTTTGCAAGTTTGCATGTCCAATCCGTTTGTGCCAGATCTCTATATCAACAATGATTTCTGCACCTTTTGCAAACATGGCTGCATTCATTTCAGGAATTTTCACATTTAAGGTGAACATCCTACCCACTTTGTTTCCTTTGGCAATCAATATTTCATCTTGTTTGGATTCTTCTACATATAACCCATCAACATTGAACCTGACTTGTAATCCCTAGTCAACCATTTGTCCAACAGAAACCAGATTCTTTGTTATATTTGGAACATGCAACACACAGCAAGATGTTTTACCTCCCTATCCTCCATAGAAAATGTTATGTTTCCTATATGCTCAATAGGGTGTGATGTGTTATCACTTATTTCAACATATCCAAGAACTGGGAATTTCTGCAAAGTACTAAACCATTCCACATGACTGTCATGTGATTTGAAGCACCTGAATCAACATATCAGACATTATCATTCGATTTTAAAACACAAGCAGACATTGTATGTGATGTTGAACCATGAACAACTTCTCAGAATCGTCTGCACTTGTGGATGCATAGTTGTTTTGTTGTCTTCTATTATTTTGATTCTTCAACTTACAATCACGTCAGCAAAGTGTCTAGGTTTACCATAATTCCAACATCTTTTACTATCATTGCCTGAATCATTTCTTCGGAAATTTTTGCGACCTTTTTGGCTCCCCTTGCCTCGAAACTATCCTCTTCCTCCTGCATGATTCTGTTGTTGATCTTGGTCTTGGTTACTGTTTCCTCTTCTACTTTCGAAACCTTTACCTCTGCCTCTTCCTTTGCCAGAGTAGAATACCTGCTTAGAACTGAGCTTTCCTTGGGAGTTTGAGTCCTCACCAAGATTTTTTTCTTCGACAATCAACATGGACAGTTTAGCAAAATTCAGAATATTTTCCTTGGTCTGTATAGAAGTTCTGAACTACTTGCAGCTCCTAGACCATGAAGGCACACTCCCACCTTATCATCATCATCTACATTCACACCAATAGATGCAAGTGACTCACATATGCTTTTGATTCTCAAAGTGTAGTCAATTATCGACATGCCCTTCTTCTCCATTGTATAGAGCTCGTTCTTGAGTTGCAATTTCCGTGCCTTTGTATTTGTCTCATACAATTTGAGCAAACTGTTCCAAGCCTCTTTCGGAGTCTTGGCATCATGTATGTGCCCAATCATGCTATCCTATATGCTAATAGATAGCCAATACATTACCTTTCGTGCTCCTTGATTCCTTTTCTTATATGCTCTTAACAGGTCCGCAGTCCGATTCCTTTCTAGTAACTGCGAAGCATTTTCATTCTCTCCTTCGATGTACTTCTACTAGCCTTTTCCCATCAAGAAATTCGTCATTCTAAATCTCCAAGCATGGAAGTCATTCTTGTCCAACCTATCGCACATAAGCTGACTCATTCCATCTTCGTTTGCCACTTTTGCAACAATTCAAAACACTGCAAAACACTACAAGCAACACTTCTGCTTGAACATTGTTGCACTATGACGTGACAGATCGATCGCAGAAAAGCACAGTTTTCGTGTATCAACAATACACGGAATCGCTTGAAATTCTGGATCTAGAATATATGAGTGTTGTCGAACAGGCAAGTTATAGTTTCGCAAACTGATCTAGTTTTTCTATGGGCCCCACATTGCAGGCTCGAAATGGAGGTCGAGATGGCTCTGGAACACTAATCTGACAAAAACGAGTGACCCTAAAGAGCTAACTCACGAAAATATTTTGAGGTCTTCTACCTTCACACCAATTTTTGTAGCAATATGAAGTTGTTTGTGAATCGCACTTTCTCCATGCCTTCTCATATACTCTTCACTGTCGGCCTTCTCCACGAGCTCTTTGCAACCACACTGGCTCTAATACCATGTCATGAGGAAGGAGATAAGGAAGAGAGCTCACACACACACTCTCATAATCAAAGAGAAGCACACACTCAGATTGAGGCAAGGAAGAATGATCTTCTTCTTCTTCTTCTTCTTCTTCTTCTTCTTCTTCTTCTTCTTCTTCTTCTTCTTCCATGACATAAAAAGGAATGCACAAGAATAACCTAAAAACAAGAATACAACAAGAGCAATATATAAAGATGAGTACATAAGGAAAAATGTAATGTTCGCGAATGAGTGAGCTGGCAAAGAACAAATGTGCCATCACTCTTAGTAGATAAATCTAATAAAGCTCAATGAAGTATCCCTGACATATATGGACGTGACCACTATACATGTCAGACATGTACATGTATAGTGGTCACGCCCTTCAAACACATCTGCAACCAGATTTGCATACATGTAGAATATCATATGGATATCCCAAAGACTTTTCATGCTTCATATCGCTCTCTAGTTTTCCGTCAGCTTTTCACTTACATGCTTAATGAGAGCAACATTCATTTTCAGTTTACTTGCTATCTGAAAAATACTATGCTCTAAGCTCGAAGGGAAGTTGAAAGATCAAGGAACTTGAACCTGAGCAAAGAGTCTTACAATCAATGACTCTCCACAACTTTGGAAGATGTTCACAACGAAACTCGGAATCGAGCGAAACGCCTTACAAGTTACAACCAAAAGCATTACCCTCCAAGCTGTCCAGTACAACCAAAAACATTACCCTCCAAGCTGTCCAGTTCTACACTGAACGTCATCATAATTATCCATCAAATTGAATTTTGGAACTCGCTATCATTGCATTGTGGTAATTCTTGCTTTTGCAACAAACAATCGTAACTTTTAAGGAAGAAATTAGAGCTTGTGGTTACGTGTACACATGGGACTGACAGTACAGTCATATGTCATTGGCATTGTTTTCAGCAGCCTCGCATGTGGCGAAGACAAGGGCTTTAAAATGAGACATGACGCTCGATCGGCCACGTACTCAGAACCCCATATCCACATGTCAGTGCTTGCGACTTTTCCAATTTCCGCCAATGTTCCATCACTTTGCGATCAAAATATATTAGACATAAACATAGCCAACCCTAATTTGCTGGTCTCAACAGCCATTTTTCAGAGGAGCATCATCTTCTTCAGCATGTTTCACGTCTCAAAACTAAAGGTTCATGGTCTGCACAGGGATGCAGAAGAACAGTTTCTGTTATTGTGAAACAGAATTAATCTCTGAAGATCCACTGTTAGAGGTCAATTCATTGCATTGATGGCAATTAATTGGTACGAACAGAACTTTAGTCAATAACAAACGTCAGTGGCATGATAATTCACTGGCATAAACAGAGGTTTCTACCTTCACAGGCAACTAGAACGATCACTTATGATATGCAGATCATGTACTGGAAAAACTAATAAAAAACCGTAGGTTTATTATGAATAATACAAGAGTCTATATTCAACAGAATACAAAGTTCTCATTGCAAGAATGGCTTCAAGTCACCAGCTAAAGCTTCCCGGATCCATCATTATTGAGTCTCAGGGTCCAGTTTTGCAAAGCAATCAACAAAGATTTGATCCGTTGCTTTGTCTCTTCATGTATGACATTTCCTTGAGCATCAAATTTGGCAGGAGGTTCAAATGCCTTTACAAAAAGCTCAGGCTTATTCAGAAAGTGTAGATCCACAAAGACTCCAACTTGTCTTAAATGGTACTGACTTCGACCACCACCGAATCCTCCCCCAGCGCTGATGATTGTCGCTGGTTTGTCCGCCCAACAGTTCGGACTCCTTGAGGCCCAGTCAATGGCGTTCTTAAGAGGTGCTGTTGGAACAAACGAAGTGCCTCACCATTCTCAATAATGCCTTCAGTCATTCAAAAATTGCTCCAAAGAATTTTCTACGTTACAACCTACGTTTAGCGAGGATATGAAGGACTTGCGCACCTGTCATGGAGTAGTTGTATTCCGGGGAAGCGAAAAGAATACTGTCTGCTTTCTGAATACTCGCCCGAAATTCTTCCACTTCGTCCGGAAATCGGCCATTGACTTCCAGGTCAGTGTTGAGGAAAGGGAGTTTATCGATCTTTACATGCTCAACTTCTAAGCCAGGTATATCTTTGGAAACCTCAATAGCTGCAAAATTGTAACAGAAAAAGATGATACTGTCCGCAGGGTTATATAGTTTACGGAGATATTTAGAAACACAGACAAAATTGAATACTGGTACTTGACTGCAGACATCAAAATATCTTGTTTCAAAACAGACAAGCAGGATGCCTATGGGAATGCATATAGGCATTTTCATCGTAAAGAAACACAAGGTGCACCGTCCAACAACCCACCAAGAAAGCTTGTCACCGCCGAACCTGATTATTGAAAGATAGGCTTTATTCTTGAATTCCGTACAGTGAAAGAAAGCTTGTCACCGCCGAACCTGATTATTGAAAGATAGGGTTTATTCTTGAATTCCTGCGCAAGGCCATGTTGGCAGTGTCTAGGCTTGATTCTCTCAAACTGTGGATTTAGACAAGCATGTAGGAAGGTTTACACGCAGGTAGTTATTTGTCCAGTGTGCTGCTTGTCTACAAGCTTCATGAAAAAACATGAATGCCACACAAAAGATTTCAGGACACAAACAAATTGAAACCTGCGCGGATCAATCCTTGATGCACGGAGCCTTTGCGCAGAGATCCGGCAATGGCAGCTACTCGGACGATCGAGGGAGCTTCAGTTGAAGAGCAGCGGACGGCTGTGGTAGATCCGCTCATCGTGCCGTTATTAAGAAGCAAGCTACCAGCTCGCAAGGAGGCTGCCATACACAGAAGTGAAACCCGGGTTGCAGCCTTTGCCTCCACTCCGCAGATGTGGAGATTGGTCCGCTTCCTTGTTCCGAATCGCAGCTGCTGTCCCCGCCTTTAAAACGCCCGCCTTGGCTGGCAGTTGTAGGGACCATAGAATTTCATATACAAAGACGTCATATATAAGAATGCTAAGTCAATAATTTAAGGTCGATCGGGTCATGAGGGGAAAGTGTCTAACGAATCACGATTAAGCCCTAACGAATCAATAGCCTAAAATTGACGGGCATTTTGCCTCTCAAAAACGGGTTTTTTTTTAACTTTCTGTCAAATGAAAAACTTTCAAAGTTCTACTTCTACCTTACTAGGTCGGGTGTGTGTCTTTTCAAATTCAGTGTACTTTAAAAAAAAAAAAAATCTAAAGTTCTAGCTCACGTAACCTAATGACTGACGCTTTGAAGCTCTAGAAGGAAATCTTGAGTTCAAGTCTTGGCTAGACATATCTATGAGATTCTCATGATTGGTGCCCATTGCCTCTATCTTATGAGGTTGGGTGTGTGAGTGTGTATTTCCAATTCATTGTGCTCTCAAAAAAAAGGAAAGCCTTCTAATCAAACTTATCCACACATTATTCACACGAGAGCACCGATATGTTTATAAAAAAAAGCAGTGTTCCACTTGAAAATGCACGAAATTGCTATGGTCCGCCACTCCGCTATTTACACATGAGATTAGAACAATTACAAGCTCATCTTGTGCCTCTGCCTAATCTGAAAAACCATGGAATAGCTTTAAAAGTTGATGGTCATCCACTTACATTACGCCACATGTAAATCTTTTGTTCAAAAATTTGTGCAGGGCAGCGGAGGGCAGGGGGGGTCATAACATATTTAATCAAAGTGTTTCGTGACGTGTATGGATACAACCTCTAGATCCTCCTCCCTATGTAAAGACTTAATTACAAGTGACATTATATGATTTTGTACTTTTTTATTCAAGAGATGTGCCACCACCATATCTAAAACGACCCTTACTTTATTACTGAACTTAGCTCCTAAGCATTCACTCAGAGATTTCATGTATTGTATCATGTAGGTTTCATCCATTGTGTTTGCCTATTGTTGTGGTCATGTTGTGTGAAAGTGTAGGGGAAAGCAATGCAATTCCTCTAGCCCTTGTGTGTGAGTGTAGGGGAAAGCAATGCAATTCCTCTTTCCCTTGTTTGAAATATGTTCACCCTTTTCCACTCGTCTTGATTACATCTAGTGGGTTGAGGTCTTCACTACATTATGAATTTCTTGCAAAATCGAGGAAATTTTTAAATTTTGATTCGTTTGACCGGAAAAGAAGAGGTGACTCGATCTGATGTAAAGATGATGGAGGGAAGTACGTCACCCCACGCCCATTCACACGATCGTAGCTTGTAAAGATATTTGGAATTGGAAGTACTAAATTCATGCCTTCTGTACACACGTTCCTTTTTTTCATATGTTCCTATGTTTTTTTCAACGCAGGTTTTTCAGTTTGAAGAGGAATGTGATTCTGAGGTCACGACTCTTCAAGAGAGCGACACTCGCTCTCATGGAGAGTCGAGAGTCGAGACTCGAGAGGTTGACGTTCATTGCGCTTTTGTCTCTTCTCTTTACTTTTTTTTTTAATGGTGGATCCGTCGAAGCTTTAATTATGAAAAAAGAATTGTATAAAGTGAATTGGCATGTCTCAAGTCGCTTGTCTTGGTGGTTGGATCTTTCGTTTCTCGAGGTGGGGGCGAGGGTTCAACCCCCACCGACATCATGTAAGAGACATGTTTATCATGGAAAGTTGTATCTTGTGGTTGAGGTGCCACTGCTTATCATTCTCCATGGTAATTGTGACCATAGTTTAACTCAGCTATGTAAATCTCTGTTCTTGTAGGATAAGAGGGGTCCCATGGGTACTATGCCCTTCCTTGTAAGGTTGCAATTTCAAAGTTAAAGCCTGGATGAATAAGCCTCGGTCGAACCTCCATTAAAAAAAAAAGTGAATGGGCATAGTATTCGTGAGACCTTCCTTATCCTACATAATAGGAGTTAGACAAGAGATTACAATGGCCCGAAGGTTTAAGCTTGTTTAACTACTCGAAGGCTTACATATCCTATTGGTGGGGAGGTTCGAACCCTCGCCCCCGCCTCAAAAGATGAAAGACTCAACCAATCTACGAAGCATTTGAAGACTCTCTTCTCTTTACTTGCACAATGCAAATTGTTGGATTCTCTAAGCACCCTTATAACTCGTTTTCTGATTTCCCAAATTTATTCTTTGAAATTAATTTGAATTAATTGAAAGCGCAATGAAAGAGGGCCAAAGCATTCATGATACCTTTCAAATCTTACAAAGCAAAGGTTAGATATTTAGCAATTATCAAAATACAAAGCTCGAAAGTTCACTGAGGTAAGCACTAGGAATGGACAGCCTTAAGGCCAAATGAGATACTTGGTTTCAACTAAGCAACCCATACTTGGTTTCAACTAAGCAACCCACCCATTGGTCCTTCGATGGTGCTTGTTTAATAGCTCACCACTCACGTGGTCATGGGTATTCAGTTGTAATTTGTAAGGGTTGAACTTATGCCCCCAACTTTGAGAGAGAGAAAGGGTCCAACCAACTAAGCTAACACGCTAGGATTTTTATTTATCTTTCTTGTAATCAATGTCTCTCTTCTGATCATTGGCTCTTAAATTCAATTCACACAGAACGAAGTCCTACTCTTGGACATTAGTTCCCACTATAATGTGCCATGTGCAAATGTCTTCATATAAACAAGAGTCTCATATTCTCTCTCCATCTTAGTGTGGATTCAGACAAAATTCTGATGCAACTCCATGTATCAAAAATCCATTAGTCTATAGAAAAATCCATCATGAAACTTGTTTTATGTTTAGTGTGTCGAGTATCTACCTTCATCCTTCCACGCCATGTTTTTTTCTGGCCCAAAGGTACTTGCCTACAGAGTCACATGAGTTTTTTTTTTTAATATTAAAAATTTTCAAGCTTTCGAAATATGATTTTAATAAAAAAAACTACTTTTCTAATAGTTGTTCTTTCCATGCAAACCTTCACACACGCACACGCATCAAAATTATGTTTTTAGCATTCCACTTGTTTTATGAATACATACCAATAGGACCTATAAAATCTAAGATTATTCCACATAAAGATGCCATATTGAATTTTGGTTTCCGTGTCCAACTGTGAAATGCCCAAGTGTGAAAGCAATCTTTTATGTTGCCTTGAGAATTTATCCCTCTTCCTCTCCCTTTGCCAATTGTGTGATGTGGGCACCCTATAGACTATATTGCAAAATTAGATTGACATGTCTCTGTCTCTTATCATTTATGCAAATTATTGGATATATTATATATTATTTATTCTCTTTGCTAAATAATAATTATTTCTAACATGTGCAAACATGTGACATTGGGCACACTATGCTCGGTAAATAGAGGAATTCAATGTTTTTTGTGTTTCGACAAGCAAGTAAAAGATCATGAGAGCATGGTAACCTTCTAGTCAGTTAAGATGAATAGTTTTTATAAAAAGAACCCTTGTATTTGAAAGGTTAATCACTCACAAATATATTATTTTTTTCATAATATAGACATGTGTAAAAAGAACCCTTGTATTTGAAAGGTTAATCACTCACAAATATATTATTTTTTTCTATACATGGATATATGAGCCGCCTCTTTGCCACTTTGTAAAAGTAGCGGATATATTCTATTTGTAAAGAAAAACTACTTTTAAGTTAACACCATTTGCCTATAAAGACACTTGCTTTGAAATAGATTCGACAAAATGTGTAGGGGAGGATTTGTAAAGTCTCATGGATATGGTGCAACCGAGAAAGCAATGCTGGAGAGAGAGAGATAGAGAGAGAGAGAGAAAGAGAGAGAGAGAGAGGAGCTCTCTCTCGTATGCAGGAAGATAGCGACAACATGCGATAAGGCAGATAGAGAGAGAGAGAGAGGAATCTCTCTCCATACACATATATACACAAATATGGAAATGAAAATGAAAGTGTGCCTTATTTTTTCCACTAGAAACATTCTTTTACACAAATACAAGTGAGTATATGACCAATCAAAGTGGGATAAGAGTTTTGGAGTCAAGCTCATCGCAAACAATTCCCTCTTTGACATTGATTATACAAAGCTCTTTGTAGGCACCATCCCTTCTTCACAACTAATCTAGGGTGGTACAAATATATTTTTCTTTTCCATGTACAAAGAGGGTGGTAAAATGTTTGAATATCCTCTCCTCAATAAATGCATGGGTGGTACAAATCCTTTCCTATACAAATGAGGATGATATAGAAGGATTGAAGAGTATTGCTTTGTTGTTGTCATTGTTGATGAAGTTGATCACTAGGGAAAAGCTCCTTCCCTTCTATGAAGGGGGTTTCTAACTCCATTCATAAAACAAAATAGAAAATGGCATGATTAGATCTATGTGAATAGGAATGGTTACAAAGCATTTAAGGCCTTCAAGTACACTTTTTTATTGGTTTTGCAAGTGATAGTTGCTAAACAAGAATGTTAAAGATGACTGGTGTCATAATAATTACCTATCCATAGAACAAATTCGATCTGCACAACCCTTCTCGATCGATTGCTTGAATCCAAAACACCTAGCCTTTGTCAGATACTATTGCTGATATTCTTCTACCAAGTAGAACTTTTTGGCAAGTAAGATTTATGTGACTATCTTCTTGTTTAGATTTTATTGATGGGTTGACATGGATCCAATGGTTGCTTTCTCTTGCTTTGATGCGTAGAAGTATATGGATGACTAGAGTTGTATCTCAACATCATTTCCCTGATGTTTGAGGGTGAAAGAATCATGGCATGCCCAGAAGCAAGCAACCAAGTCATTGTAAGCACATTGCTTTGGATTATATTAGACTCACAATTTTTGAATGACTAGTGTCATTGATGCGACATCATTGTATAAGGAATTAAGAATAATGGCTTGTGAGTATGTTTGTTATTCTTTGGAGTTGTCCTCTCCAATCAATCAATATAGCATAAAAACGCCAACAACCATAGACATTAAATGGTCAATTAGAGAAGTATACAAAGACCCTAGACCCTTCTAAGTAATGAATCTCAAGATTTATCAAACAAGGATCAATATATTCATAATCCAAATCATCTAAGCAAAAGAATTCAAGAAATTTCCATTTTGGTTGTAAATCTTCTTTTGATAATAAGTACTGATAGAAACAAGTTTTTTTAATGATTCACATACCTAAAATGTGGCATTTTTCATAAGGAATACAAATCTATCATTATTTTTCAAACTTTTTGTTTGTAATTCTTTAATGAGAGATTGGAAATTTCTACAACTTTACATAGTCATGTGAAATCAGCTTCTATCTTGAATTCACAAGCATAAATAGATGTATCAAAGTCATGTACACACATAAGATAACAAATCTCGGAGATAAGTCCATGAAAAAATCTTACCACTTTCGCTTCAAGTTACCAAGAACGTAAAGTAACAAGATTTTTTTTTTTGGAAGAGCTCTCCAACATCTCATTCATCAAATGGCTTTCATTGTCTTTTATACCAATTTAGGTGTCCAAGTTCAAACTTAAAAATTGGTCCTTCATTCTATGCTAAGAATATACATTCTAGAGAGATCCAATAATTATATAAAAGATACATAAGGTTGATAACACCGTGAGGAAGACTCTTCCTCATTTTTTACAAAATTTGGAATAATGTACAAGATCAAAAATAGGCTTTTTTTTCTTCATAAAAAATCCATTGAATATATATATATATATATATGTATATATATATATATATATATATATATATATATATATATATATATATATATATATTAATGGAGGTTCGGCCAAGGCCTACTCCTCCAGGCTTTAACTTTGAAAATGCAATTGTACAAGGAAGGGCATAGTACCCATGGGACCCCCCTTATCCCACAAGAAACAGGGGTTTACATAGTTGGGTTAAACTGCGATCACATCTACCGTGGGGCAGGACAAACGGTGGCACATCAGCCACAAGGTACAACTTTCCAAGTTAAACATGTCCCTTACATGGTGCCAATGGGGATTGAACCCTCGCCCCCACCTCAAGAGGTGAGAGGCCCAACCACGCAGACAAGCTGTTTGGGACAAATCAATTGAAATTTGTTCTTTGAAGGTGTTATGACATTCATTCCAACATTCTTCTCCTCTTGGTCTATTTTTCTATCAAGCTTTAATGCTTCTTCTTTCTTCTATATAATTGAGGGATCAAATAATGAATCTTCCTTTTCGTGATGTTCAAGACATTCACCATTTCAGACAAGGGTTTTCTCCATTGAACTGCAGCTTCTAGTTTGTCGATGACATCCTTATTCAAACATTTTGTATAAGATGCTTCATATGTAGTTAATCTTGCTTTCATGACTAAAGATACTCCTCCAAAAAGTTTTGATTCCCTCTCAAAAAATCCATAGTCAAAAGCATCTTCAAATGTCTACACATAATGTCCTCCCATAAAAATAACTTTGTTGTCATAAACCATGATACATATGCGATATGGGGTTTCACCTAAGCTAGAAACTAAAGCATCTCTAGGGGAATTCAATCCTATAATGTTTAACGTTCAACCATTTTCAAAGGATACTTTTGTTACTTCTACTGTCTCAACACACTTTAAAAATTCATTTGGAGATATAATTTTTAATGCTTTTTATTACCATGCAAAATGGAATTCCCAATCCATCTACTACCTAGTGATGATGTATAGGACTCACTCCATTTTCTAGTGCAAATTGCACTATTCTATCTTTGTATTGGTTGTGAATGTTTTATGTGTATGCCATCCTTGCTTTCTTGGCAATCTATGGTTTCTATATGAACTCATCTGCTTCTTCATAATTATCTTCTTGTTTTTTCCATCATCTCTATTATCACTAATAGATTTTAGCCTTCTTTCTTCTTCTAGAGATTGGTTCTCTGGTACTGCATTGATTAATTGGCTATTCCATATTCAAGCTTATCTTTACTTTTCATTCTTCTATCTCTTTCATCAACTTGACCCTTTCTTCTTGCCAATCTTTTCTTTCTTTTTTATATGTGCATTAAGATTACCAACTCCCCTCACGGCTATGGTTTCAAGTTTGTTTGCATGATGTTCCGATTCTTTTGCATCTTTTATTTCTTGTTTCAATTTTTCCAGCTCATATTTTATTCCTTTGACTTCTTCACTAGTTGCTTCTGCTTTATTACCTTCTATTATCTAGTTACCTTCTTCTAAATGCATCTAATTAATCTCATCATTTGCTTTTCTTAAGACTTGGTAAGAAGTTTGGAAAACCTTATTTCTTGATTCTAGTTGTTTTACTTTGCCTTCTAGCTTTTTTATCATCCCCAACTACCTCTCACACTTTTCTTCCATAAATTTAGATCTATTTTAGGTTGGATTATTGTGGCTTCCAACCTCATTAATTTAGCTTGCCACATTTTTGTTGACTTGTGCTGTTCTTTGAGACATGCATCTGCTCTTGATCTTTTTTATATTCGTCAATGAATTTTTCTATCTTTATGAATTCAGACTTGGTTGCCATACCTGCTAATATCATGTTTTTATTGGTAGGTCTGGAATGCTCTACGTATTCCACTATGTGTTCACATAAACTTCTGATATCATTTGGTATCTTCTTTAATCCAATCTTTTCCTATCTTTGAATCAATCCCATGTCTTGATCCATATTATCTTTCATATATTTTGTGTGATCTTCAACTATATTTATCCCTTTTTTAACATCTTTTTCATCCCTTTGTCTCTATTCGTTTGATTTTAGAAATTCCATCATGATTTCTTAATTCTTCATAAATTTGATCATATTCTACCACATATATCATGTCTTCATCTTCATCTAGTTCTTTGTTCTGAACCTCCTTTATTACTTCCTTCATTAAAACTTTATTACTTCCTTCATTGTTCATGAGCTGAAGGGATTACATCATCTTTTTCCTAATCTTCCATCTTTTCTTCTACATTTCTTTGATCTTCTTTTATTACTTCTTTCATTTGAAGACTCCCAATCTTGCTTGGAGTAATAGGATCAAAAAATTCAAACTTCTCATTAGGGATGATTGTATATTGCTATCATCACTTTTCTGTTCATCCTCTTTAGTTGGTGTCTTCAAAGAGTTTTGTTCCTCAATTTCTTTTCTTAGTTTTGAATCAATCTGGAACCTCTTGCTAAATCTGCTTCCATAATATTTACATCCTGAGATTGACTTTTCTTTCATTTTGTTATGGGTTCTCTCACTTTTGCTTTAGCTTTGGTTCCTCCTTTGATCCTCTAACTACAACCACAATTGTAATTCTCTTTTCTTGAGACTTTGGCAATTATTTGGAGAGCTCTAGTAATGTTGCTTCTTTTGTATGAAGACTACTTCTATTTTTGCCTCCATTATTTTCTCATGCAATTCTTCATAATGCTTCATGTTTTTATTTGGTCCAATTAGTGGCTTTGTCTGAAAAATCTTGTTTGAGCTTTATCTTTCTCCCTTGTCATTACCTTAATGGGTAAAATTTCATATTGTCATTACCAGAGCTAGATAAAATGTCTATTGTCTTTAATGGCACTTGGTTATGATATATTTATCTATTATGGTTTTTTCAAAAATTCCTAATCATATGCTCTCTTCTGTAATCTTTGTAATAAGTACCTTCTACTCATAAAGTTGGAGGTTGAGGACAATCCCTCAAAAAATGTTCTTCTCCACACCTATAACAAGTTACCTTCTGAACATGTTTGAATTCAGGTTTTGATTTTTTCATTTAAACTATTGATAATATACTTGAATGTAGTAGCATCCATTTCAATTTTCCATTCCCCATATTCAATGCATCAACTCAGGGTCCTTGTTATACACTAATCCCAATAAGTATCCTCCGAATGATCATTTGAATGAGTATTATATCCATCAAAATATTCCTTGGTCAAGACTAAGGATCTATTGATATATTTTGGTAGTGATGTGTATGAACACACTTAAGACTCTCAGGGGAATTTTTTCCTTCTTTAGGAGGTTTTTCCCCTTGGCTTGTATATACACCTACAACCCTAATGTATCACTTATCTTTGTACATCCACTTGGTAATACATTCAGTATTGTGTTGTGCTCCAAGCTTCTTCTTCTTCTTCCTCCTTGTGATGTGTGTGTGCTTTTGTAGACCTAGATCTCCAACAATTGGTATCAAAGTCTAGGGTTGTTGGAGTTAGACGTCTACAAAAGCATGCAAATAGCACAAGGAAGAAGAAGAAGCTTGGAGCACAACACACAATACTGAATGTATTACTAGAGAATGTACAAAGATAAGTAGCCCATTAAGGCAATAGGCATATAAACAAGCCGGGGGAAAAAAACCTCCTAAAGAGGGAAAAAAGTGCCCTGGCGATCCTAGTGTGTTCACACACATCACTACCTAAATATATCAACAAATCCCCCCTGGGAGTGATGCGGTGAACAAGGAGCTGGCACTCATGTATAAGGAAGTGCCAAGCTATGTGGAAATCACTCCACAAAAGGAAGTAAGCCCAAAGCTTTGCGAAAAGCTTCAAACTTCTCCCTAGGCAGAGCCTTCGTGAAAAGGTCTATAATGTTCTCCTGCATGGGCACATATGGCAAGCTGATCTCCCCAACAGAGAACCTCTCCTTGACATAGTGATAATGCACCTCAATGTGCTTAGTGCGAGCATGGAACATAGGGTTCCTCGCAACTTCCAATGCACTCTGAGTGTCAGTGAAGATGGTGGTGGCAGAAGTCTGACCAACACCCAAATCAGCCATAAGGTGTCTGAGCCACACACACTCAACATTCACTGTGAAAGCTGCCCTATACTCAACCTCACAACTGGAAGTGGCCACAGTAGGCTGCTTCTTGCTCAACCAAGATATACATGAGCTACCAAGCATGAAGCAAAAGCCACTAGTGGACACATGAGTGTCATAGCAACCAGCCCAATTAGAATAAGAAAAAGCATGCAAATCTGGCAGCAGTGATCCCCCCTTGGGATAAAACAACCCAAGTAGCCGAGTACCACTCAAATAGCAAAAGATACGCTTAACTGCCTACCAATGCTTGACTCCTGGGCAATGCATAAACCTGCTCATCTGTGAGATAGCAAACTGAATATCTGGCCGAGTAATGCATAAGTAAATCAAGCATCCAACGGCCTCCTGATAGAGAACAACATCAAATGCATCTCTAGCATCATGAAGACTCAATCGTAAACCTGTCTCCATAGGAGTGGCAATAGGCTTACAGTCTTCAAGGCCAAAACGCTGCAATAATGTGTCAATATATTTCATTCGACACAAAGCCATTCCACCATCAACTTGCATAAAATGAATGCCCAAATAGTGATGCAAATGCCCCAAATCAGACATCTCAAAGGAGGCATGCAAATCAGCCTTAAAATCAGCAATATGCTTCTCAATAGGACCAGTGAGCAGCATGTCGTCAACATAGACAACAATGATCAGAAGCACATTAGTAGCACGCTTAACATATAAGGTGCTTTCAGTTGGACTATTTTCAAAACCATGTGCAACCAGATAGGCATGTATCTTCTCATACCAAGCATGTGGTGCTTGCTTTAGACCATATAATGCCTTCTTTAACCTGCACACCTGGTTTTCATGCCCTTTCTGCACAAAGCCACGGGGCTGAAAAACATACACTTCTTCATGTAAGTCACCATTTAGAAATGTTGTTTTAATGTCCAACTGATGTATATTCTAACCATGATGAGCTGCAAGTGCACAGATGCTCCAAACAGTAGTCATACGGCATGTAGGTGCAAAGGTCTCATCAAAATCAATGTCTCTTTCCTGTGCATAACTCTTTGCAACAAGCCTAGCCTTATACCTGTCAATTGTACCATCCGGTTTACGCTTCAGCTTGTATACCCACTTAGTGCCAATGGCCTTCTTGCTAGAAGGCAAGTCACATAAAGACCAAGTACCATTCTTCATTATAGCATCATATTCAGATTGCATAGCAGCCATCCAATTTTTTGAATTTTGTGCTTCATCAAACGAAATAGGCTCATTCTCATCACAGAGACTAGATGCAGCCATAGCATAGCAATGTGATGCAAAAGAGGCACTATGAGAACCTGAACGAGTACGATATGATAGAGGTGCATCTAATTTGCTATCACACAAGGTCTACACCAGCCATTTTGGCATAGTTCTTGCCTGCTCAATATCAGTTATCTCATCAATAAGTGCATCATGTACATCTGCATTAGAAATGGAATTATACAACAAAAATACATTTTACTGCTTTATTATCCGATTTTTTGCGATGTTGTTCAGGCACTAATGCATATGCCAAACAACCAAAAACATGCAGATGAGCAATAGATGGCTTGCGGTCATGACAAGCCTCATATGGAGTGATGAAATGCAGCGCTTTAGTGGGACACCTGTTCAGTACATATGCTGCACACATGACAGCCTCAAGCCAGAAACTATGTGGTAAAGCCTGACTCTTGACCATATATCTTGTCATCTCCATGAGTGACCTGCTCTTTTGTTCAGCAACTCCATTCAGTTGAGGTGTATATGGCACTGTACACTGGTGTTTTGTCCCATGTTCAGCCAGAAATGCATTAAAATCAGAAGACATATATTCCCCCCCTCAATCAGAACGGAGGGTGCCCATTTTACATGCTGACAGATTTTCAACCAAAAGCAAAAACTGTTTGAAGCACATGAACACTTCGGACTTTGCCTTCAATGGATATACCCATGCATGCCTAGAAAAATCATCGATGAAAGTCACAAAGTAAAGATAATTCCCAAAAGAAGGTGTCTACATAGGACCACAGACATCACTATGTACAAGATGCAATTTCTGAGTAGCCCGAACTGAACCATCTTTTGGAAAGGACGAACGCTGCATTTTGCCCAAAATAGAGCCTTCACAAACATGTTTTTCAGGTGCCTCAAGTTTGGGCAAAGAGGACACCATTTCAGATTTCTACATGTGTAGCAAACTAGCAAAATTTAGATGACCAAAGCGTGCATGCCAAAGCTTTGCATCTGACATAGCCTGAGAATCATTTACTGCACATGCCAAATCATTTACAGAGCTTTCATAGTCTATGAGCTTATACAACCCACGACAAAAAATGCCAGAAGCAATAATCACATCGCCATTTGACAGATCATGAACTGTACACCTGTCATCAACAAATTTCACAACCAAGCCAACCTTGGCTAATGCAGAAACTGATAACAGGTTCTTCTTGATCCCTGGCACAAATAAAGCTAACAAAGTGAAAGAACTACCATCAGCAGTAGTCAAAATGATCTTATCAACTCCCATAACAGGATAAGAGGAGTTGTTGGCGCATGTAACAGTATTCCCTGTAGGGGCATGCTCGAGTGAAGAGAAGAAACTACATTGCGAGGTAATATGTTTGGTCACCCCATTGTCAAAATACCAAACATCTCAGTCTACTACAGACATGCACTGCTCATGAGAAGATGTGTCAAAACTGCAGACACTAGTAAACGTCCATTCTTCTTCCTACACAAGATTAGCAGACTCTATTTTTGGTGTAGAGACGTCTGCAACAACCATTCTAGCCTCTTTCTTCTTTTCCTCTTTAGCAACCAGTTTTGGATAGTTCTTTATGATATTATCATTCCCTTTACAGTTCTTTATGATATTACAAAACAATTTCTGCTTTTCTGATTTCTTCTCATCTTTATCTTCCTTCTTCGAATATGCAAAATTAGTAGATTTCTGCTTACTAGTTGAAGAGCTCCATTTTCCTTTGCCCTTCTGACTAGCCACGAAAGCTTGATCTTCAACTCGCATAATGGACCTGTTCTGCCTGGACTGATCATCCTGCAACAGAACAGAGACTAACTACTCAAATGATAAGGCATTTGGATTGCCTTTCATCATCAACCGAAGAGTAGAAGCAAAACTCTGATATGAATCAGGAAGACCATTCAGAACGGTCAGCACAAGTGAGCTATCTGGTATAACCTCATCAATAGAAATCAAATTTCCTTCAAGTCTTTGATCTTCATTAGGAAACTGTCCATAGAATCACCTTCATTCATGTGCTCACTCTCCAACTATTTTTGGAGGTAAGCGACACGAGCCTCATTCCTAGGTACAATGTGGTAAGTGTATCCCAAGCATCCTTAGCTATTCTGCAAGAGCGAATGTGAGGAATAATGGCACGTTTGACAAACAAAGCTATCAATGCATATGCCTGGGCATCTCTGCCATCCTAGCAAATCTGCTCTACAGTAGGTGCAGCAGAAACCGCAACACGAACATGAATATGCAGAATATCATCATCTCCAACACCTTCTGCATCAGCTTCAGTACTTGCAGTTGTAACAATTGCAGGTGTGATAGGACATTTTTCGACACCCTACACAATGTTCCATAGTCCTTTTGCAACCAACACATGTCGCATCATATAAGCCCATAACGGGTAGTTGGTACCATCCAACTTATCCTCAACAGCCAACATACGGAATACATCACTGCTTTCAGCCATGGCCGGTGACTAATATACCTTGATGCAAAAAATTGACTCTATCTCAAAAAGTTGAACAGAACTGCCTAGATGAATTCTGCTAGACTTGTAACAGACTTGGAGGTGCTTATACTAGCAAACAGAAACTGGTATATAGCTTTGGCACAAAAAGACAAAATAGCCTACACAAGCACTACGATAGTGCATTCGGAGGCTGAAACGAGCTCAGATCGTGATTTTGGCACCACATAGCGAAGCTGTTTTGATCTCGAAAACACGCTGAGTATGCTCACCAAAATTCGTGCGATTTTGAGACTGCAAACAGAGGAGTGTCGATGACGCCCTAGATGAAGCGATGACCTGCTCTGATACCAATTGTTGGAGTTAGACATCTGCGGAAGCACGCGAACAACACAAGGAAGAAGAAGAAGCTTGGAGCACAACACACAATACTCAATGTTGGCAATAGGCGTACATACAAGCCGGGGGAAAAAACCTCCTAAAGAGGGATCACACACATCACTACCTAAATATATCAACAAGGGTGTTGTCAACACCCCTCCATTCATAGTCTCAAAATCACATGAAAAATGGTGAGCATACTCAAGGTGATTAGGACCTCAAAATTGCTTTGCCTTGTGGCATTGAAATTTTGATCTTAGCTCGTTTCGGCCTCCAAACGTGCTATTGTAGTGATTGTGCATGCAATTTTTCCCTTTTTTGCAAAACATATATACAAGTTTCAATTTTCCAATACAAGTGCCTCGAAGTCTACTATATGTTTAGCAAATATTGATAGGATATTTCTCTTCAACTTTTTACAAATAATCATTTTACTACATCATGATATTTGGTCACTAGCCATGGCTGAAAGCAATGATGTATTTTGTATGTTGGTTGTTGAGGGTAAGTTGGATGGTACTTATTACCCATTGTGGGCATATATGATGGGTCATGTATTGGTAGCAAAAGGGATGTGTAATATTGTATAGGGTATTGAAAAATGTCTTACTACACTTGCAAATATAGTTATTGAAGGTGATGCAGATGGTGTTGAAGATGATGATCTTCATATTCTTGTTTGTGTTGCAGTTCCTGCTACACCTACTATAGAGAAACTTTATTGGGATAGCAAAGATGCTCAAACACATGCATTCTACCAAACACGCCATTATCCCTCACATTCACTCTTACAAGACAACAAAGGATGCTTGGGATACAATTACAACTTTATGTGAGGCAAGAAATGAGGCTGGTGTTGCTTACCTCCAAAAGTAGTTGGAGATTTAACATATGAATGAGGAAGATTCCCTGGATATTTTTTTGACAAAGATGAAAAATTTGAAGGAACAATTGATTTCTGCTTATGATTACTAGATAGTTTACTTGTGCAGAGTATTTTTAATGGTTTTCCAAATCCATATCAGATTTTTGTAAACCTAATGGAATAGTTGGCAAGTATAATGCAAGGCTTGTTGCAAAAGGTTATGGTCAAGAGAGAGGCATTGATTTTGATGAGACCTTTGCTCCCATGTGCCAAATGACCATTGTTTGTAGCATCTGTGCACTTGCAGCTCATCATGATTGGAATGTACATCAGTTGGACATTGGAACTGCATTTCTAAATGGTGACTTACATGAAAAAGTGTATGTATTTCAACCATGTGGTCTTTTGTAGAAAGGGCATGAAAAAAAAACTTTGGAGGTTGAGGAAGGAATTATATAGTTTGAATAAGCACCACATGCTTGCTATTGAAAGATACATGCCTAATTGATTCCACATGGTTTTGAGAACAATCCAACTAAGAGCATCTTATGTGTTAAACATACAAGTGATGCATTTCTAATCATCGTTGTATCTGTTGATGACTACTCATTGGTCGTAATGAGAAGCATATTGGTAAATTTAAGGATGCTTTTTTGCCTTTTTAAGATGTCAAATTTGGGGTATTTTCATCATTATCTGGGCATTTAGTTTATGCAAGTTGATGGAGGAACAACTTTGTATCAAACAAAATATATTTGTTGGAGTTAGACAAACATTTGCGAAAGCACGCTGTCGGAAAGTTTTCAACCTTTCCGTTGATGACCAAGAAAATTAAAAAAATGTTTATTGGACAAATCTAATCTGATTATAACAATGATTTTGTTTGGAACTAATCTCTTGTTAAGTGTTTGCAGGTTCAAATGGATGAAGAAGACAAAAGTTCAAATTATGGTTTACTCTAAACTGCTCGTATAATGTGTGTTTAGGCCATAGAAACATTGATTTATGGGTTTAAGATCCTAGGTTTATGTTTAATCTTGTGTATTTAAGATAGGAGCCTTATTTCCAGGTTAATGTTAGGGTTTAACTAGGTATTCAGTTGATTTTCAAAGGGTTCTAATGGGTTTCTTATGAGTTCCAAATAGGTTTTCTAGGGTTTTACTATATTTAAAGGGTTAAAATCAATGTTATTTAAAAAAACATTAATATATAAATTACATATTTATTATTTAAAAATTAATCTATGCTATTATTAATGATTGTAAGCATATAAGTGCATTTAAATATTAAGGTTCTAAGTAATTAAACCCTTACACTAAGCTTAAATTAAATGATTTATTCAAATAAGAAATATAGACTAATTAAATTAAAATGGTAAATTAAAAGGATAAATAACTAGTGGTCTATATGAGTGTTAGGAAAAAGAATGGTTTATAGAAGATATGTAACTAAAGTGAATTAAGGAGTGGTCTGAAAGGAAGATGCACTTAAAGTGAAAAAGTTGGTTAATGAAAAGGAATGGAGAGAATTAGTGTAGATGAAAAGAGAGGTGAAAGTAAGTTGTGTGAATAAAGCTAATTTAAAGTGTGGTGAATGTTAATGGGAAAAAATGTGGATGAGAAATAAAGTGGAAATCAAAAGAGTGGTAAAACTCATGACTTCTCTGTATATATATATGTGTGATATGCTCTAGTTTTCCCTAATGTTTCTTTGCAGGTATTTCCTCCTCCTCTTTACCTTCTTCTTTTTAGAGAATGAGAGTTTATGTTTTCTTCCCCTTCTTGGTAGTAAGAGAGAGTCAATCCTCATAGTTAAAGTTCCACGTATATATTAGGTTCCTTCTGGTTGTTGTAGACATTCAGAGTGACATAATTATGAAGAGAGAGAGTTGAACTGTTGTTAACAGAGAACTGTCTAACTCCTTCTGGTAGAAGCCATAGAAGATTGCAGTTGAATTGGACGTCAGAATTGGTAATTCACCTAAAGACAGTGATGACTAGTAAGAGAAAGAGCTCACACGCAACCAAAAGGAACTGGGAAGGACAAATGAGTGAGAGAGAAGGTCTCTTGTGCTTGCGTGATGGAGGAAATCTGAGCGCTGTTCGAAGGAGAGAGTAAGAAAAACCCAAGTGTGTCAGACAGCGGGAGAGCGCATGCCTTATTGGGAGGGAGATTTTTGTAGGTACAGGCGACGATGCAGGAGAAAAAAGATTTCGCAGGCTGAGAGAGACACATTAAAAGAAACAGAAAGTTTGGCGGCTACGCGTCTGCAGACAGCTATAGATGAGACACGTAAAGGAGAGAGAGAAAGGATGTCTGCAAGAGATTAGATATGCAGAGAGAGAGAAAGGTAGAGAGATAGAGTCTTGGATTGCTGGCAGATATTGTAGAGAGAGTAAGAGATGTCCTCTTCTTTGCTGTTATGAATTACCCGACTACTTGCACAGGAGAGAGAAAGTGGAGAGAGAACGTGTAGGGAAAGCCCATCTTTTAGACAAGCGTTTGCACATGCAAATTGTTGTGATAGAATGTTGTCTGATGGAGAGAAATGTTAGATTTTTCCTATGGTGGCTGACTGTAGATGCGCTGATGTGCGGTGGAAATGAAGGAGGCTGGTTCATTTTTGATCGATGGAGACTCTTTCTCGCAATTCGTCATGCATAGAAGGGTCGAAGGGTGATATATCCGTTCATAAAAATATGATGAGGCGCTATTGTGGCAGAGTTGTTCTCAAAGAGAGCATACAAGATGAGCGCATGGAGGGAAGTAGTATGCACTCAAAACGAAAAAGAAAGCAGACAATGGGCTGCTATTGTTGTATGATGCGACACAGGGGAGACCTCCTCGAACAAAGAGAAGGGAGAGATTCTGGAGAGAGAAGTCAATTCATCTTGCTATAATGCATTCTCTATTCAATTTGCTATAAGTGATATCGTTGCAAACTTTTCTTAAAAGAAGAATGGAGGGCAGTGAAGAGGAAGATCTGGACTTAGGGGCTTTTTCGACTTATAAGAAGTAATTCGCCTCTTTTTGCTTTAGCTTTGGAGAGAAACAACAGATAGTAGAGAGTAAATTTACGAGTTACACAATTTAGTTCTTCTGCAAATGTGAAGAGAAAGCAAGCCCATTGTGAGCCATACTTGTTGAGCATAAATGTAAAACTGGAGCGAAAGAATCTCTCTGGTCTATTTCATCTTCAGTCGACAGAGTTTGAGAAATGCTAAAGGGAGTCCTTTTCTACGTCTCATCCATGGGAAATAGAGTTGCACTGCCTTCTGGTTAAGCAAGATGAAGGGAATCATACATACTAACAAAAGTGAAGAAGAAATCCCAAATTGTGCCCATGGGAAATACCGCTCTTAGTTCAATATTGAAGCTCTACTCAAATCGTCGAGGACTCTTATCATTTTGAGCTTTTCTGCAGTACTTATGGACGCTGCCATTTCACTTATGTGCTTATGTTTTTTTGACTGCTTTTTTTTGTATATGCATAAAGAAGTGTTTTCTATGAAGTGTGATGATGGTCTGAGAAATTGTTTGCACTGTTCATATGGTTTATGGTTCCCAATCTCATTGAAGTAGGATAACTCGTATCATTGATTCAAGCAGTTACATATTGATCCTCTGCATGACATATATGTGATGAGCTAATATATATATATAGATAAGTACATAGGATGCTTGTGAAATTGACATTCATATATGATGCATTTAAGTGCATATAAGTTATTTAGTGTATACATAAACATATGCATGTGTATGTAAATGCTATATGAATTATGTCTTTTAATTTTATGATTCTTATATCATTACTAACATGCTAATGTTTCTTTGCAGACAATCAAAGCAAAAGTATCGAAGAGCATCGTGACAGAAGAAAAGAATTCAAACAATCCAAAGATCCGACAATTTGATTTAAATCCATAAAAATTATCCGTCATTAAGCTTTTGTATAGGATTCACTTATTGTTAGCAATCTTTTAGAAATTATATCATTGCTTTAGAGCATTGGAATCATCCATTATTGTCATTAGCATTAATTCAATTCTAATTTGCATTATCATTCTTGTCAATGTTATCTGAAATCGTTAATTTCAATTTCTCATGATTATTGTCTGAATAGATTTTTTTCAATTATCTACTCCATATTTCCTCGATTTAAGAGTAATTTAGAATTTCTGATACCTTAGACGAAAGAAAAATATACCTAAAACACCTACGATTGTCTCATACACCCTGCGTGTGCCGAGGGATTTAGTGGCTGACTGATCCACCAGCCTTATGTTCGCAACTTCCCGACAACGCGAACAACACAAGGAAGAAGAAGAAACTTGGAGCACAACACACAATACTGAATGTATTAACTAGAATGTACAAAGATAAGTAGCCCATTAGGGCAATTGGCATATATACAAGGGGGGGGGAGGAACCTCCTAAAGAGGGAAAAAAGTGCCCCGGTGCTAGAGTGTTCACACACATCACTACCTAAATATATCAACAAATCCCACCTAGGAGTGATGCGGTGAGCAAGGAGATCACACTCATGTATAAGGAAGCGCCAAGCTATGTGGAATCAATCCACAAAAGGAAGTAAGCCCAGAGCTTTGCGGAAAGCTTCAAACTTCTCCCTAGGTAGAGCCTTCATAAAAAGGTCTGCAATGTTCCCTTGCGTGGGCACATATGCCAAGCTCATCTCCCCAACAGAAAACCTCTCTCTGACATAATGATAATGGACCTCAATGTGCTCAATGCGAGCATGGAACACAGGGTTCCTCGCAACTGCCAATGCACTTTAACTGTCGGTGAAGATGGTGGTGGCAGGAGACTGACCAACACCCAAATCAGCCATAAGGCGTCTGAGCCACACACACTCAACGATCGCTGTGAAAGCTGCCCTATACTTAGCCTCACAACTAGAAGTGGCCACAATACGTTGCTTCTTGCTCAACCAAGATATACATGAGCTACCAAGCATGAAGCAAAAATCACTGGTGGACACATGTGTCATAGCAACCAGCCCAATCACTGTCAGAAAAAGCATGCAAATCTGGGAGTAGTGATCCCCCCTTGGGATAAAACAATCCAAGTGGCCGGATACCACTCAAGTAGCGAAAGATGTGCTTAACCGCCTATCAATGCTTGACACCTGGGCAATGCATAAACGTGCTCATCTGTGAGACAACGAACTGAATATCTCGCCGAGTAATGCATAAGTTAATCAATCATCCAACAACCTGTTGATAGAGAACAGCATCAAATGCATCTCCAACATCATGAAGACTCAATCGTAAACCTGTCTCCATAGGAGTGGCGATAGTCTTATAGTCTTTAAGGCCAAAACGCTGCAATAATGTGTCAATATATTTCATTTGACACAAATCCATTACACCATCAACTTGCATAAATTGAATGCCCAAATAGTGATGCAAGTGCCCCGAATCAAACATCTCAAATGGGGCATGCAAATCAGCCTTAAAATGAGCAATATGTGTGTCATGAGGACCAGTGAGCAGCATGTCATCAACATGTACTACAATGATTAGAAGCACATCGTTAGCACGGTTAACATATAAGGTGCTTTCAGTTGGACTGTTCTCAAAACCATGTGCAATCAGATAGGCATGTATCTTTTCATACCAAGCATGTGGTGCTTGCTTTAAACCATATAATGCCTTCTTTAACCTGCACACTTGGTTTTCATGACTTTTCTGCACAAAACCATGGGGCTGAAACACATACACTTCTTCATGCAAGTCACCATTCAGAAATGTTGTTTTAATGTCCAATTGATGTACATTCCAACCACGATGAGGTTGTGTGTCCATGGCACTTTGAATCATATGTTGAATGACCAATTTTAAATATGCCATGTCTATTGGAGTTTGAGGTCTGAGGAAGCATGCAAATAGCAAAAGGAGGAAGAAGACGATTGGAGCACAACACACAATACTGAATGTATTACCACTAGAATGTACAAAGCTAAGTGACCCATTAGGGTTATAGGCATATATACAAGCCGGGAAAAAAAACTCCTAAAGAGGGAAAAAAGTGCCTTGGTGGTCCTAGTGTGTTCACACACATCACTACCTAAATATATCAACAAATCCCCCCTAGGAGTGATGCGGTGAACAAGGAGCTAGCACTCATGTATAAGGAAGCGCCAAGCTATGTGGAATCAATCCATAAAAGGAAGTAAGCCCAAAGCTTTGTGGAAAGCTTCAAACTTCTCCCTTGACAGAGCATTTGTGAAAAGTTTTGCAGTGTTCTCCTGTGTGGGCACATATGCCAAAATGATCTCTCCAGCAGAGAACCTCTCCCTGACATAATGACAATGCACCTCAATGTGCTTAATGCGAGCATGGAACACAGAGTTCCTCGCAACTGCCAATGCGCATTGATTGTCAATGAAGATGGTGGTGGTAGAAGACTGACCAACACCTAAATCAACCATAAGGCATCTGAGCCATACACACTCAACAGACGCTATGAAAGCTGCCCTATACTCAGCCTCACAACTAGAAGTGGCCACAGTAGGCTACTTCTTGCTAAACCAAGATATGCATGAGCTACCAAGCATGAAGCAAAAACCACTAGTCGACATATGAGTGTCATAGCAACTAGCCGAACCAGAATTAGAAAAATCATGTAAATTTGGCGATAGTGACTCCCCTTGGGATAAAACAATCCAAGTAGTTGGGTACCACTCAAGTAGCGAGAGATGCGCTTAACCTCCTACCAATGCTTGACAACGGGGCAATGCATAAACTTTCTCATCTGTGAGACATCAAACTGAATATATGGCCGAGTAATGCATAAGTAAATCAAGCATCCAATAGCCTTCTGAGCATCAAATGCATCTCCAACATCATGAAGACTCAATCATAAACCTGTCTCCATAGGAGTGGCAATAGGTTTGTAGTCTTCAAGGCCAAAATGTTGTAATAATGTGTTAATATATTTGGTTTGACACAAAACTATTCCGCCATCAACTTGCATAAATTGAATGCCCAAATAATGATGCAAATGCCCCAAATTTGACATCTCAAATGAGGCATGCAAATCAGCCTTAAAATAAACAATATGCTTTTGATGAGGACCAATGGGAATCATTTCATCAACATACACAACAATGATCAGA